>OX387329.1:18771225-19349257 GCA_947562085.1 Eudonia lacustrata
TATTTATGTATTACTTGTAAGAAAAAATATTTCATTGGCTAAATGCTTGTGCAAAGCCATATATAAAAAAATTAAATAAAAGTCTATTTGAGTAGATTTGTCAGTTTGTGATAGTCTGATGCGCAACCGTGGGTAAGTACTTACATTTACTGTTGGTGTAATTACTAAATAAATTATAAACAAATACGCCGTGGAGGCAGTTAAATTTGCTTCCTAACCGCTGATGTTATCAAAGTTCCCATCGAGATGTACGTGTGTATACCTTAACCTTAATGTATACCGGCGTGAGACCCCATAATTGATTGTAAGCAGAAGATTGATGGTCCCTCGAGGAGGGGGGCTACCACCTTCGCCTGAAAAGTAAGTGACGTCAGCAAAACACCTCGGACAGTATAATTATGGGCGACAAAGCAACTGGAGAATACATTAATTATTGTTAAGGTTGTTGGCTGCTTTAATGGGTTCCGTACAATAGGCCGGAAGTGTGCTTGTAAACGACTGAGCGCACGTAACCGTTGTAGTGTCTTCGTAGGAATTGTGTGACAATACAAGTATTATTGTTGATGTATAACATCTTTCCGCTCGCCTTCTATATATACAATTTATGGGAGTGATTTCGTAGAAAAGGGACGGAAGTAAGGTCGTAACAGTGTGATCCGTAACAGTGAGATCGGCTCGCCTTCTTACAATAATTTGTGGGAGTGAATTCGTAGAAATGTGATCGTAACAGTGTGATACTGCCGCACAATTTATGAACGCAGTATAAATACAACTTACTGTGTTTGTGATTGTGATATTTAAGGTGCTGACATGACGATCTATTTTCTCGAAACTTGCGCGGCAAGATGGGATAACAGACATGTCTTCTAATGAGTATTTACTGCATTCTCTTTACTCTCTCTCTCTTTACAAAAAAATATACGGAGTAATTGTTTTATTACTAAGGTGAGATGTCAAATGTTACACATCATATGCGACTACTGTAAGGCCCGTTAATTTTTTTTTGTTTGTTCTTGGCAGAAAGCTGAGAAAGTAGCAGTAATAAGCCTATATACTCGTATTGTCATTGAAATCAATTCATCGCAACAATTGATGGGTAATGGTAACAATAATACCACGCTTGCTAAATGTGGGTGTATAATAAAAGACCCGGGCTATGCATCAACTGGGAATCGAACCCATAATGTCAGTCCCCTGTTCAGACAACCTAGTACAAACAGGTCACCTAGAACCGGCCACACTGGAAATATGAGTAGGTACCTACTGCGAGTTTTATTTGCATTCGATCACGTTAGCGAAAATGAGAAACTGTATTGTTTTATTAATAATTTATAATGGAAAGAAGCGTTACCTTGTGGAAATTTATGGCGTACAATTAATACTACACACATGCCTTTTAATTACATTTTTCTTGGACACAAACTCTTTATGTCTGATGGAATGACACGCGAGCCAAGCCACGCGCGGAGCTAGTGAAGCATAACTCATCGCAGAGCAGCTGGCCAATAATTACCCGCCGGCCCTAAGTAAGCGGTGTTTAAAAACCGAAACGCGAAAACTCGCTACAAATTACCCTTATTTATCTTTGTTAATTGCGCAGTCAGTTTGACCGAAGACGCTTGCGCTCCAAGATGGCGGGCGAATTACTTTCTGACATGGTCGCCTTGCTTGTTGACATTCATTTCAGTTTTATAAACGTTTTCTTTGGCTTAGTGCCGCATCAAAGGTGCCGACATTTTCTTATGACTTCGTTTTTTCTATTTTTGTCACAATTTTGAGGGATTGTAGGTACTAAAATTTAGCTTCGCTGGGCTAGTAATGTTACTATACAAATTATTTAGTCATGATCTAAATTTAAATAAGCAGGATAAATAATGGAAACAATGACAGGTAACGCAAATATTTTGTTTGTACGAGCAATAAGAAATATCAATGACTATATAAATAGCATTTGGAAGTCTTAACTTATTTGAGTCATTATTTTTTAATCCCTAGCTGAAGCTTGTGAGTCTTGTACTCCTATAGTTTAATTATTTATTACACAAGACATTGTTTAAGTCACCATCTTTAAAAAAATCTGATTGTTTTAGAGATTGTTAAGTTTTTCCGAAAAATCATTTCGTTAATTATTTTTAAAGGTAATCATTTTCTAAGATACAACTTTCCACTTTCACTTTGCTTTAATTATTTGCAATTAAAGAAAACATATAATTATAGATCTATTGTATACAGAACCTACATTAGTACCAATCATCTACAACTCACAAATACTTAAAGATTAATTGAAGATTTTGTTTTCAGAACCAATTAGTAGCCGTCAAAGGCACTCTCAATAAAACAAAAGATTTGAGATGCGTCAAAGAAATTACGGCAGACCAATGACCAGTTGATTATTTCGGCCATTAATTGTCTATCGGAGGTTTATGAGTATTGAACGATGATACGAGTTGAATGAAAAGGCAGACGTAATTCGGTCGGGCTGGCAATCTACGAGAGGTCAAACGGAGAGTCGCCGACCCATCCCTGTGGCCGTTTGTAACGAGACGTGACGTCTAAGTGAAGTGAGCATGCCAGCTGGTAAAGGGGAAAGCCAAGTCATTTGAGCGACGTGTATGTATGTATGTATGTATGTATGTATGTATGTATGTATTTTCTTTTCTATGACAACCTAGGTAGGTAGGTACCTTAAACTTTTTTGTTTTATTTTAAGTTTAAGTTTTTTTTATTGTGTATAATATTGTAATGTAATTTTAACATAAATGGAAATTGAGATTTGCAACCTTCACAAATCCTTAGAATTAATGACGAATAAGTATAATAGTGCTAAAAATTAGTGCGAGGAACACATGCTTGCTTTAAAGTACCTCATTCAGTCTAATTGTGACCAGTCAGACCAAAATAGCCCATCTAGCAGCAGCCCTCAGTCAGGCTGTGAGTCCTTTTTCACTCATCATCACCAAAGTCCTTCATCCGTATCAAATAAAAATAAAAACGCCAATATTTCCTTCACTCAGAATGACATTGTAAAATCTGAGACTATCATGTTTAGTGATGAACTTGGAAAATCCATGGACCAATTATTAAGTACGTATTTAGAACAAACTGTTACTAATTATTGTACGCCTGGTTTCAAATTCATAATATGAATTCAATGAAAAAACAAATTCAATGAAAACACCACGCTATTGATTTTAGTGGGACACAGGGGAAGTATGGACAAGATTAAACTGTTAAAACATTTTGATTTATTGTATTCATTAAATGTTAAAAATGTTGTTTTGTTCACACTTCCTAATAGCCAAAGCTTGCCACAGACTGAAAATAATATAGGGTCTAACAATATCAATAAGCGAACGTTTAAGGGGAGCATCTATATGTATAGATGCTCCCCTTAAACGTTTGCTTATTGATATTGTTTGTGATGTCACACTGAGCATGCTCACCAAATTTGGTCCAAAACTACAGGCTCGTTATCGAGATAATCAACAAAACATTATCATAATTCACCAAAAAATACACCCTTTCCAAACCCGTACAGCTGTACTACACGCACACAAAGATAGCCGTGTGTGTATGAATGTCATACAATGGTTTTTCAATTGTGTGCGTGTATCTGTACAGTATCTTTTTATTGGCGCTTGCGTGCGTGTTAGTAAAGATACAGCATGTTGCATGATGTGCATCATTTTAATTGATTTAGTTTGTTAGAAAACATAACTTTGAAAAAACACTATAAAACTGGAGCCCATTTTATTTATTTATTTATTTATTTAATTGTAATTATTTATTTATGTCATTGTATTCAGAATGATGTATAGATACCGCCCTTAAACGTTCGCTTATTGATTTAGACCCTGTTAAGGTATAAAATGAATCTGACATTACATACTCTGACATTTAATAATAACAATAAGTTCCATTTAATTGACTTATATAAGTATTTAGATAATAAATTCTATTTGACAAAAGATAAATTTTCTTAATAAATATCTTATGAGACAGATAGCATTATCGCGATTGCTATCGATATTGAATACCAACCAGCCAAAAATTTGGCTACCCTATCTGCCCCTATTGGGCAGAATATTGACATTGTTAATTATACTTTGGAATCTTTTCCAAATCAATCTGTTTACAATAATTATTTAAATTGATCTCTAAGACAATAGAGGAAAACTCTCACGACTTAAATATTAAGACAAATTAAAGGTCCACCTTTATAAACATTATTCTTCAAAACATTCAGGGCTTTTCTGGAAAAGAATTAGAATTGGAATAAATGAAAAAAAACTACAAGTCTTATGATTAACCGAGCACTGCTTAAAACAGTGCGAACTGTTAGTAAGCATTGATAATTATAAAGTCATTAGTTCGTTCACAAGAGAGTCTGCTTTATGAGGTGGATCACTGATATTATTAAACGATACATCTCAATCCAAGGAGCGTAAAGACATGGTATCTCTCTCAGTTGAACGAAATATTAAACTATCATGTGTGGAGCTCAAGCAGTATGTTATTGTTTGTGTGTATAGGCCTCCCTCTGGTAATTACCACTTATTTGAGTCCATTATGGAAGAAGCCTTGCAAAAGGTATGCAATTGTAAAAAGAAGATAGTTGTATGTGGTGACTTTAATATAAATATTTTAGATGACTCACAGAACTCGGTAAGGTTTCTTAATCTTTTCAAATCGTTTAACTTGCAAAATCTTTTTGATGAACCTACAAGAGTTACAGCCACATCAGCTACCTGTTTAGATAATATTTTTTCTAATTGTAATATTATTGCGAAATCAATAATTATTTTTATAAATTCTGATCACAATGGTCAGATAGTTAGATTTGAGCACCAACATAAACGTCCTTTAAAGAATATTTTGTACAGGCCAGTGACCAATAATCGGTTAGACAAATTTAAGAAGAATGTTAATAAAAAAGTGATACAAATACCATGTAACAATGACAAAGCGAACATCTTATATGACATCGAAATGACATCGATATAATCAAAAAAGAGTTTATTAACAACTTTACTCAAAAATTAATCGTAGATAAGTCTAAAAATTCAGTGATTGAGCCACAGCTGGCATCTTTAAGAGTAGAAATAGGTTGTATCAATTATATTATATAGGCAAATCCAATTGTAATTGAATATATTAAAAATTATTCTAAAATGTTCAAAAAAGTTTGTTCCATTGCAAAGGCTAACTACATTCGTGCAAAGATTGTGAATTCAAAAAATAAAATAAAAACCACTTAGAACGTCATTAATAAAGAAACTTGTAAAGTAAGGTCTCGTGACCGTATACTTGAACTCAAAGTCGATAATGCTTACATCAATGGTGATACGCAAGTGGCAGGCGCGTTTGAAACATTTTTCTCAAAAATTCCACTCATTACATCAAATAAATAAAATTCTTGTAAACATCTTGCCCAGTCTCTTCTTGTGTCGAATGTAAAAAGATGTAATATTCCATTAAATTTTAACTATATTGATTAAATAAAAGCTTTAGAAAACTTAATATATCATCATCCTCATCCTCATCCTCATCCGCCCGATCCTCAAAGTGCCACTACACATTCACATTATACACTAATCATACGCATACTAGAATAGGCCCAAGACACCGTACGCGTAGAACAAGGGTACGACGAGCCAGTTCACACGCGCTCTTCACCAGGTACAGACATGTACCTGCCCGCTTCTCCCCACCTACACGACCCAGTCAACCCGAGCCGAGGTTCTAGCCTTTACATTAGAGGCGTACTAGGGAATTTGCTTGCGTGATGGCTTTCCCTCTAACGGTGACTCGATCTTGTGACTGACGGTGTTTCGATCACACGACTTTTAGGATCCTTTAAGTTTCTCGCTGTAACTAGAAAAGTCTGGTGACATTAGTAAACTCTCTCTAATAAAACAAAATCAACGTCAAATAAAGTAACAATCTAGACAGCGCCTTCCCATCTCCAATACTATAGAGATTCATTTGTTCGCCTTTGAAGTCCGAGCACATTATTATTTAAGACAAAAGCAGATCGCCATTGTGTACTTTGAACACGAAATATTCAGACCTCCATCTTTAATTCATTTTTAATGTTCTTTAATGTTTCTCAAAAAGAATATTATATAGGTTTTTTGTGTTTCGAGAATGAAATAATATTTGTAATTGAATGAATGTTAAGAACCGCTCAGCGAGGATTATCCGACGATTGTAAGAGCATCAAACAAAAGTGCGGTAAATACGACTGAGCGGTGTATTGGCTTAGAAGCGGTTCCCGAGTCCCGCCAACCGTGTAAAAGGATTATACTGTTTCTTTTAAGGCTTACGAAATAATTTGTAGTATTTCTATACTAATATTATAAAGAGGAAAGCTTTGTATTTTTGTATTTTTGTTTGTAACGAATAAACTCGAAAACTTTTGGACCGGTTTAAAAAAAATCTTTCACCATTAGAATGCTGAGTAGCATAGGCTATATTTATTACTAGAAAAAAAGGGCTTAATGATAAATACATAGAAATACGATTTGTTTGTTTTGTTGTCATAGCAACTGTTAAAGCGGTACGAAGTTCGCCGGGTCAACGAGTATGATATAAAAAAGGAGCTCGGTGGTGCAGTGGTTAACGCGCCTGGTCTGCAATTGCTGAAGTTAGGCAACTTGCGTAAAAGCATTCATCGAATGAGTGACCAAAAACGTTTCATCTCAAGCTACTTTGTGAAGGTACGTAAACCCGTTGGTCCCGGCTGCATTAGCAGTGGTTCAACCCGCACTGGGCCCGCGTGGTTGTTTATGGCCTATACTCACTATCCATCCATAGGAAAGGCCGGTGCCCCAGCAGTGGTGTCCCCACTAAAAGCGCTGGTATTGTAGATATTAAAATGTAAGCAGCAGACCGAGATGCCGTATGGTCTAAGTATATTGCAATACATAGGGATACTAGCAGTGACCGCCGGACTACGTACCGCTTTGACAGTTTCCATGACAACAAAACAAACAAATAATTCGTCCTCTTAAAAACACCCGTATCCCATGATGAACTACTATAGCAGCTCTCTTTGGGCTCGCTCAAGTTCCAGTAGATGGGATACAGATGCACCTCCCCAAGCACAGATGCAGTAACAGAGAATAGATTCGCATAATGACTTGTAGGTTTGATTAAGTAGTTTATTATCAGCTATTATTTGTAGGTTTTTAAAAGCGTGTATTAGTTTTCTCCCTCTTTTAGCAACTAATGATATATGGGAATCCCACCTAAGCTTGTCATCAATTATAACTTCTAAATATTTAATAGATTTTTCGCGGGCAAGGATGGCACAGTCACATCCGCTTTTCTTGTGACCGTAAGTGTGATTACAAGGAAATGTATGAACTCTCATGCAAAAAGCGTCCTGAGGGCTCGAGGCCCTAGTCTTACTGAAACATAGATACTTTGGCTTGCTATTGTAAATATAATATGTTGTTAAGTATATATAAATAATAATAATAAATCTTTATTTCAGGCAACAAACAATGTAACAGATGGTAAAAATACAGAGCGGCCCATACAATAAATACCTTACAGACTTACATACATACAAAATAAAAACAATTTTTGTTAGTATATAAAATAACTTAGTAACTATGTTAGTATTATTTGATTAGCACCTACTGTGCTAACTTGGTAAAAAGATGGTATAAAGGTATAAAGATTTATCTTTACTACCTACTTTAGTACTTTGGTACTTTAGTACCTGGTACTAGCCCTACAAATTCACGTGAATAGGTACGTTGTACTCACATCGATAACACTGTGATGTTTAGTTATTTCCTAAATCAGTCCTAATAATCGTCATAATAATAATAATCTTTTATTTTATTTTATAGTTATATTTGTACACAGTTTATATATAACAAATGCAGTGTTTGCCTGTTATTGTTTTTATTTATGAAATAAGTAATTGGTGCAAAAATGTTGGCAGACCTTATAAATAAATAAATAATAAATTAAGGTAACGTGCAAAAGTACTAAGAATTGTTGGCAGTTGTAATTAAACAATAACCAACGTGTAATTAATCAAACATACGAGCAGTTAATGCTTACCTTGCATGATGTTACAAACTTCTCTTTTAATTTGCACTGGCAACTCGTATACACGGCCAATGCAAAATACTGAGGTAGGAAAATTCCAGCAATTTTTCAAGCATTGAAACATACATAACAATCAAAGGGTCCATCAAAGGCATGTTGATGAACTACCTTGCCTGGGATCGCATGAAAGTAGTTCCAAAGGCTTATTAGAAATTATAAAAAAATGCATTTTTTTTTTTGTTTTTCACTGGTTTGTAGCCTGATGTAGACTTACGAAAAGGATGCGTAACAAATTGTAGCGTAGTATCGATGCGTAACAAAATTTATAAGAGCTCAATTATTGTAGACGAAACTGAATAACACATCAATCATCATAATCATCTCAGTCAAAAGACGTCCACAGCTGGACGTCTGCCTCCCCCAAGAATCTCCTCAACAACCGGTTTTGTGCTGCACGCATCCAGCGGCTTCCAACGACCTTCATTAGATTGTCGGTCCAACTTATTGGAAAAGGAATATATCAAATAGATTTTATTTTATTTTATTTTTGATACAACCACGGACACTGCAAAGAAACAAAAGAATAAAACAGTGTTCAGTGCAAACGCGCGAAAAAGGTTTCAATTTCAATGTACTTTGCTTGTACCTACAAGTAAACGCTAGAAAGCAGTATGACTATTATTGGTATGAAAACAAAAACTCTTTTGAAATCGTCATCATTGCTATCGAAACTCTTAGTAAAAGGTTGTTGTTCTGGCAGACACCTAAACTCTACCATTTTCACGCAACACAAGCCTTATTGTCTTACCGATAAGAGCTGCAAATCGTGAAAAAAAATGTGAGCTGGTGCCTATGACAGTGG
This sequence comes from Eudonia lacustrata, assembly GCA_947562085.1. NCBI lineage: Eukaryota > Metazoa > Arthropoda > Insecta > Lepidoptera > Crambidae > Eudonia > Eudonia lacustrata. The sequence goes on from OX387329.1 coordinate 18,780,155, forward strand.
TACCGTCGCTTTGCTTATCAGACGGGCGGTGCGGGTCGCGACTATTGTCTCCGTTTGTTCACCGTTAATACGGAGTCGTAGATACTGTGAGGTGGCCGTTAACATGAAATAGGAAGGGTATTGTGAACAGAATAAATTACTAGCTGTCACCTGTGTTTCTGTTCGTTGTAGGATACATTTCTAGGATAAAAGAAGAGACACTGCACTATGTTGCGGGACGATTCAGCGTAACACACTTTTTTTGCTCAATAATGTTTGACATAGTCATCAAAGAATTTAAAAGGGGATTAAAATAAAAAAAATATTAAAATAAAAATAATAATTTCACTATCCTACCAACTGATAAGTCTTCTTTTCTAGATCATCTTAACTCCATACATCAAAAATTCAATTCACAATGGAGTTAGAGGCAAATAGTAAGCTAGCTTTCTTGGATATTTTAATCATCAGGAATCCGGATCATAGTTTGAGTCAAACTGTGTATCGTAAAGTAACCCATGCAGATAGGTACCTCAATGGTGGTTCTCACCACCATCCTAGATAGTTGGCTACTGTAGGGAAATCTTTGTTTCAGAGAGCACGCGGCATCTGTGACACCCAACACCTGGCTGCTGAGCTTCAGCATGTCAAGCACGTACTACAGGATAATAAACTGAAAGTACCACGGCTTCGTCACAGAAAACGCAATAAACCAACCACAGTCGAGCGCCAACCTGCTGTAGTTCCATATATGAAAGGTGTCACTGACAAGATTGGACATATCTTAAAGCGAGCTTCAATCAATACATACTTCAAACCACCGAAGAAGATCAACCATTTTTTACGACCTGTCAAGTGCAACATACCCCTTCAAGATGCAGGCGTGTACAAACTGAACTGCGACTGTGGGCTCTCTTACATGGGCAAACAAAGAGAAGTGTAGGAACCCGCGTTAAAGAACATATAGCCGACGTCAAGCATAGGCGCGAAAATAAGTTTGCAGTATGCGAACATTCCCTAGAGGGGCCCAACCATTACATCAGATTTGATAAACCACTAATACTCGCTAGAGAACAACAATTCATCCCTAGGATGATACGCGAGGCTATTGAAATTAAAAAATACATCCTAATTTCAATAGAGAAGATGGTAGGAATCTACCACCAGCCTGGGATCCCATCATACAAAATTTTAAATCCCAACCCCAACACCATACTGCCAGACCATAAGATACTGTAAGCTCTTTATTTATTTATTATGAGACTACCAACGCCTCAGTCTCCCTGTGACCACGAACCCTGCAAAGGGTTCAAACCGTCAGGCTAAACATTAAATAAGTAATATGTAAAATAAACGCGAGTAGATCCGTAAAAGTTGTTTCATTTCAAAAATAATTAGGCATTTATTACTTCACATTTGATTAAATTAAATTTCATGACATTAAACAATTTATTTCAATTATATTTACTTTAAATAGTTATAAGTTTCATTTTGAATTTAATTTTCCATAATTACATTTGCATGTTCACATATTATATTTCTATGATGAACAAGAATCCCTCGTGAGGATAAAGGGCCCCTCTATCCCCGCCCACTCCTTTTTGTCCGTTGCCTTGACGGGCCACTGGGGCTCCTGCACTATTATTTATTCTGTGCTCCTGCTTGATCGATTATATCATCAACCCATAGTCTGTGTGGTCTGCCGCGTTTTCTTTTTCTTTTAAACGGGGATTAACATAACCGACGACGTTTCGACCGAGTTACACCGGCCGTGTGTGGTCACGCCGGGCTGCCTGCTACTGTCATAGTCAGCACTACGAGCCTCAGTCAACTGTGACTACAAATAGAGTGGAATCCGCTCCTAATTGATAGAATATAATAGAATATTTTTATTTGCTAAGAATATGGTTGGTATTTTAATAAGTTGGTCATTTTTTTTTAGTTTTTTTTTTTTTAATTTATCGGGTAAGCACAGTGCCTTGATCTCACCTGATGTTAAGTGATATTATATTAGTTTCACATCTTCTGCCATGTAGATATGCAAAAACTACAATGCTGTTCAATTAATTCATTAAAAAATATCAAATTTGTATTTATCACAGTCAGTGTGAGAACTTACACTTAACTTATTAGCACCTTTTTAAAAATGGCACCCCAGAAGATCATGGGGTAACAGAGTAGAGGACAAGTACTCCGTTTCATGAGAAAACTATATATTTACACGTGTTTATTAATGATAATAAACACGTGTAAACATATAGTTTATGTAACTGCAACATGAATTATAATAGCTGCCAAAAGTGGTAATAAGGTAATAAGGCAAGCCTTGTGTATTATCACAATTAAAAACAATATACCTATGCACCGCTTAGTTAGCAATGAAACGTTGGAGTTTAAATAAATAACAAAACTAAGAAAATCTTTTAGAGTGTAGGCATACTCTCCAACAGTCCACGTGACACAAAGTTTTGCAAATAACGAGGCGCCGATAACGTTGTCTTTGAAGCGCCGGCCGCCGCCGCTGTTTGTTCGCATTTCGTTTCTTATCAGCGCTTGTCCCGCTTCAGTGTCCCGCTCAATGCGTCCCACCGGTGGGTCGACCATTTTGTACAGCACTCTGAATAAAATTATGTTCCGTCCAACGCCATTATTTACCCCGAACAGCGTGTTTGTGACGTCCATTCAGAATAGTTTGGCTTCTCTACAATGTGCATTGTGTTTGGTGAAAATAATATTAAAATAAATAATATCATGCGTAAGTAGATATTTTTATGTTTGTATGAAAAATTGTTTTATTTTGCCACAATCGGACTATCAAAACACGAAATAACATGATAAAAACTACATTATAGGCACTCTAATATTTTTATGACATTTGTGATACGGTTTTTTTAGGCCGGCTAGCTTCCACCATTTTATTTAAAAACGTCGCTATAATAACAACGTTAGTAACAGTATAGTTAGAGATAAGATAGCCAGTTCCTAAGTTTTTGAGGATTCCTGCGACCAGCGCAATAACTCGTTGCTGCATCGATATAATCTATACTTTCATTTGATAGCTTCACCAAGTGCACACCACCGAGCACGATCCGCGGCTCCTCTCACCCAGCTCTTGCCAGCCACCTTGCGAAGATCGTCGCTCCACCTAGTCTGGGGGCGTCCTACACTATGTTTGCCGATACGCGGTCTCCACTCGAGAACTCGTTTACCCCAACGGTTATCGGTTTTGCGGCTAATATGGCCGGCCCATTGCCACTTGAATTTCCATACTAGCCTTTATACTTTGTGAGTATCTAATAGTAAGTTAGCTGAAAATAAAATGAATTTCTATATTGCGTTGTCAACAAACCAACCGCGTCTGGGGTCTAGTAGTTAAGACCACCGATCTGAACCGGTGGTCCCGGGTTCAATTCCCAGCGGTGCGGTGGGTACCGAGTACACAAACATGTTTTGTGTACTCGGTTTTGTTAGTGGTAGGGCTTATTTGCCCGCCTAGCTAGCTACCATTTTATATAAATATGTCGTCATAACATCAATGTTTGTAACATTGTTGTGTTCCGGCAGCTAGAGATAAGATAGCCAGTGCCTATGTAGTTGAGGATTCTGGGTGAAGTGCGCTTCCACCATCGGACTTATCGTCACTAACTCTAACTACTCGTCTAAAGAATGCTAAGTGTATAGCCCGCAAGATAATTATATAAAAACCTTGATCATTACGAAACTTAAGATTAAGTCAACTAACTTAATAATCCATTTGTATTCACCGCTTTTTTCATCGCTTCCCCAAAGCCTTAGACATTTGCTGAAAATCACAATGTCTTCATTGAACCGAAGGAATTGATCGTAAACTTTTACGAGGTATTAATGTTGGGGAATTAATATTGAACATTGTTCCTGCAAATTTAGACGCACTCCTTGAGGCCGATCTTGAGTTTGTCCGTGAATTCACTCTTATTAGATTTATCACAGCTGTTTTATCCGATTGATAATTATGCTAATTGAACTATAATACGCCATGATTATGTTTTTATAATAATGATACGAACATTTTTTTTGCAAACAAATACAATTTTCAGTAAGTGTTGAAAACATAATATAACATTTAAAATAACATAAAACTTATAAAAAGAACAAAAAAAGAAACAATAATGATTCTATGTTTAGGTTTCAAAGAAGATTCTAGCTCCAGTGAAATTACTTAGCAAGGCATAAGACTTGAAGCTTCAGAGTCCAAAACGCGCGCGATAACCTTGGTGATGCCAGTGCGCATGGGCTGCGAACACCTTCTCTTACATGTCATATACTCGAATGCTCAAACAAATAGCATTGCGTCACATAATTGAACCGCGCAAACCCGCATCGAAGCGGTAGCTTTCAATAAACATGTAGCTCATAATAATTTTACGCGCATTTGGTACTTTCCATAAAGGAGGTCGTTACACGGCATCATGTAAAAAGCGGCGTAAACCAGAGCGCGGGCGCGCCCTATAAAATGTTTCCATTTTCGGTTTATGTCGCGAATTAAATGTCTATGGGAGATTACGCGGCGATAAGCGGCCTTTACAAGGACTCGGGGCATATTTTTTTGGCTATTCACGGTTCTATGCAGACCCTCGGCGAATGGGATTGTTACGAGCGCAGGGCATTGTGGTTGGCGGGTTTATTTATTAAATAATACGCCGTTACTTGGCGCCCTTACTGGCTGTTTTAAGAAAACATCAGTTTTTTTTATTACTGGAAATCGCTGTGCTCCTGATGGGAAATGATGATAACAATAAAAAGCGACTCTGACTGGCTGCGCCTATCATATTAATTAGCTTACTCAATTCTTAAATTAAATTTCTATTTGTTTACTATGAAACGAACACACATCCCTCCCACCCTTTTTCCTATGACACCTGTCAACACGATTAGTTTTCGTCTGGATCGGTCCGCGCGCGCGCTGCATAATTTCTATCTCAATTAAAAAACCTAAAAACTGTATAAAACCGCAAAAAATGTGATTTTGTTCCTACAAAGTGCATCGGATCCTGGCTCCACAAATACTGGATGAAGAGGCTACCCACCAGCGACCACCAAAAAGTAAAGAGACAGGTACCCGTTCCTCTTCCTACCACTCACTCACTGTCAGTCAACAACAATGATATTTTTTTCTATTCACATATACAGTGTGTGGCCTAAAACCGGGGATAAAATTGAAAACAGAGATTCTATAGGTCACAAGTACTTAATTGTATCAATAAGATCTCAACTAACTAAAATCAAAACTCCTTTTTTATTTTTACTAATAAATTTTATCGTAAATTCAATGTAGGTTATGCAAACAATGCAATAGTTTCGCTCAATTCGATCGATTGAGTTCATTCTTAGATTATTTAAGTAAAACAATAATTACCAAACTATAATTCGTTATTTTGTGTTATTATTATTATTATTATTATTTTTAAAGGGAAAGAAAAAGAAACAATCCAAAAATTAAAATAAATACCTAGTACCTAGCAAAACACACACACACACACACACATTCAGCTCCACTGATGTGCTCGCATTTGCATCCTGCTTCTGCTTAACATCATGCAGACCAGTCATTTGCCTAACCTACTTTATTAATCAAAAAAACTACACCTGTTTTGCAAACTTTAATGGCTAGTAAACTATATCAAACGTTATGAAAAAAAATAACTATAAATTGTTGAGTTCCTATGATACGTAATCGGCTTAAGATATCAGGATAAAACAAGGTGGTTCAAGACACTATGTCGTCGTCTTACTTAAAAATACATGATTTATATTCCAGTAACCTTGAGGTTGTCTAAAAATAGTTCGCCAGGGGAGCTTACCTAAAACTCTCGGATAAATATACTGTCATCTATTTTCAGTAGACGTTAGACTAAAGTAAAGAGGGCAAATGCTTAGAATAGATGAATTTACCTTTTTCTAGAGGCTCGTGTCTTCGTTCGCTTCAGTATTCACCCGTATACGAGTACATGATGTCCTAAATAAGGCTAAACGATATTTCACGCAGGGACAGCTTCTAACTTTAAATAAAGCGCAAGTCCGATCTTGCATGGTGTTGCGACAGCTTAACAAAATACCAGCTCGCCGCGCTTGATTCGATAGTAACGATAAACTTATTAAAATCAAGCTTCACAGTCTCGCTCACCGCCGCGCAGTTGCCTGCTTGTCGGTTTTTTACAGGTTATACTTCGGAGAGTGTGCTGTTGAGCTGCATGAGCTCATTACACCTACCCCATTTTACCATCGGGAATCCAGACGTACGACGTACGGTTGGCTACCACCCTTACCTGGTTGACATTCCACTTTTGCGCACCAAGCATTTTGCTGCTAAATTTATAATGCGTACAGCCAAAGCGTGGAATTCCCTATCGGCGTCTGTGTTCCCGAGTGCATTTAACCCGAAAGTTTGAAAGTCCGAGTGAATAGGCTATTTCTGGGCAAGCTCGTTTAATCGTCGGCCTCTTCTTAGCCTTATGGATTGAAATGAGGCCAAGAGCAAGCCCATCTTACAATTAAAAAAAAAAAAAAAAAAGGTACGTATAGTATTAACTTCTCTAGATATAAACCACTACCCAATCTCTGCTTATTGAGTTTTTTAAGTAATTGTAAACATTGACATGGTAGTGAGCAAACAAAAAATATATCCAATTGTACAATTAAGACAAACTTTCACGGGGAATCGTATTCGTCATTAAAACTATTAAAAGATAGAAAAAAATAACTTCTTTGCCCCTGCCGCCTACATCATTTTTAACAAGAAAAAACATCCAAAAGTTTCGTTTAACATTAAGCGGGGAACGTTTTACCGAGCTAGTGCGAAAGCCTTTGCGATGTAAAATTAAGAAAGATATTATCAAAACACAGCGGAAGTAGGTCGCCGCGGCTGGCGTCCATCGTCGGCGCACAATGGCCGGGGCGCGTAAACCCAATGTCTGTGCATCAAGCAACGCTCTAGGAGTTGAGTCGCAACAAAGTCAAAGACGATGTCAATTTTTTTTTATTGTTTTACATTTTTTAGTTGTAAAAAGAAAAATATTTTTACGTTTCCGCTGATAATAATGTAACGTTAAAATTTAAAAAGGACAATTATATGTCACGTGCCAGCAACGTTGAGGAGCAACATAGACCAGCCCTTTAATGTTAATGTTAGAGTAAACTCATTGCCGAATCGGCAATGAGTTTACCGATTTTAGAGTTTGATGGTTATGTGAGGCTCTCCCCCCAGCTCTCGCAACCCAGGCCTTGTGGGCTCGATGAGGATTCGGGAGAAAGGGGGTATACCCACTAAAGACTCTATAGCACATCCCCTCACTTCACGCACATCAACTATGAAACAAACAAAAAAGCTGTTCCACACGTTTTGGATGGGTTGGTATGTATTATGAAAATGTATGTATTTTTTTTTAAATTTCAGAATTGATCTAGTACAAGAAGTTATTCCTAATCATGAGTACTATAACCTGCTCAAAAACAGACAACGACTTAAAACTGACGGTGTATACTGACTAGGATCTGCAAAAGCATGTGGGTAACCGTGATCCTTATAGCAGTATTGTAGCACTGATGATGCGGTTGTGAAAACGAGACGCATGTAGCGGTGGGTATATACCGCTACATGCGTCTCGTTTTTACAATTGTAATAAAATTGTAGTAATACTGTTCTGGTTTTGGTCTAAGAGATCATGGTAAGGCCCCGGTAGGCAGATTTTTTCGATGAGAGCAGCAAACCGGTCTTTGTGGAGATCCTTGAAGGAAGCCTTTGTCAAGCAATGAAACTCTTATGGCCGAGATGATGAGACAGACATTGCCTTTACGCGGTTGGGGACAAACGGCGCGGCGCGGGCGGCGCGGCGCGACATGCGCTAGAAATTGAAAAACTTAGACGCTACAGGGTGATTGTAAATTGAAACCGCGTCGGGAACGACGCAACAAACCCATAATAATTTGGATAAAAACCATAAAGTTTATATACCGTTGGTATATTAACTTTATGATAAAACCGAACTATTGTTTATATTGAAATTAAAGAACTTTTACGGATCTACTCGCGTTTATTTTACACATTACTTTTAATTAATGTTTATCCTTACTTTTCGAACCATTTGCAGGGTCCGTGGTCACAGGGAGACTGAAGTGTTGGTCGTCTCATAATTAGTTAGTAGCTTGTATACCCTCATTTAAATTTAATCAGGTACGTTCCTTTTTACGCAGAAAGAGCTTACAATATCTTTTGGTCTGACAGTATGGTGTTGGGGCTGGGATTTAATATTTTGTATGATGGGATTCCAGGCTGGTGGTAGATTCCAACCATCTTCTCTATTGAAATTAGGATGTTTTTTTATTTCAATAGCCTCGCGTATCGTAATTATGAGACGACCAACACCTCAGTATCCCTGTGACCACGGACCCTGCAAAGGGTTCAAAACGTCAGGATAAACATTAATCAAAAGTAATGTGTTAAATAAACGCGAGTAGATCCGTAAAAGTTGTTTCATTTCAATGTGTAGTGTTCGCGTAAACTTTAGAAAACTATTGTTTATAGTTTATTTTTATAGATGAGTTGGCAAATGACTCTGTTCTGCCTGATGTTGAGCTGAAACAGTCCAGATGCGAGTACTGCTAGCGGGTTCCCGATCCGATCCGAACCCCTCGGAGAACCTAGTAGGGCACGGGGACACGCACTAATGCGTGATGCCGTTCCCTCTAGAAAACCTCTGACGGTGATTCGTTTCACCCGGCTTGAGGAACCCTTTAAGTTTTTCGCCGCCCCCAAGTGTTCCCGGTAATTAAAGTTATTGGTTTTTTTGATACCGTTTCAATTAAAGTAAAAAAAATAAAAAAAGCCAGCAGGGTTGTGCCTCACTAGGTTACTATTACTAGTAGTTCTCATCTTGTCGACTGGCAAATTGCTTCTTCACACCTCATTTAAAGGACCCCATGTAGGAAGTAGGTTGTGTAGGAAGAAGGAAATACGTGCGCTGAGAGGGAATAACATTTTTGTGGTGCTATTCAAAAAGAATTTGCTTCCACCAAAATCGGTGACGCTGAAGACCAGACGCATGGTCCTGTGAAGGAAGGAAGAATGTTTATCGGCTCTGATTGGGTTTATTTTAAACTAGCGGCCGCTCACGGTTTCATCCGCGTGGTTCCCGTTTCCGTAGGAGTATAAAAAGTATCCTATGTTTTTAATCCAGGTTATAAACTATCTGTATGCCGAATTTCATCCAAATCCATCCATCCGTTGCAGCGTAAAGAAGCAACAAATAAACGAACATACATACACACAAACTTTCGCATTTATAATATTAGTGTGATTAATATTATGCCTCAAATGCCGTGTTACGAAAATATCGGTTGGCTTTTGTTTCAACTCCTAGGTCAAGCTGTTTCGGATTTTTTATCTGCTCATTGAAGATACTTAAAGTTGTAACCAAGCAGGCATTCTCATTCTCATTCTCAACACTCCCCTCCTAAACATTATAAGAACCATAAAGAGTTCGTTTAAATGCCAAATGCGAGTATTCACTGCACATTATAATCGTATATCGAGTAACGAGGAATAAGTGGCCTAATAACAGTTAGCGCGAGAGCTACTCCGCGGAATAACAAATAGCCCCGCCTGAAACTTGCATGCTCACAATTTGTTCCTGCGCGCGTGCATACTGGGTTATTTAATAGTTGGAAGCGCTAGACTATTCATGTGCACCGATTTAAGTAAAGTTTTAAGTGTTACAGTGAAGTGATGTAATGCTGGTATGAGAATGGTGAATTTCGGTATTTTAGTTTCACTCTATCATTACATTTTACGAATTAATAATTGAGAAATAATGCGTTATTTGTTTGATGATTTGATTAGACACTTAATAGTTTAGATCACCGTCTAGGGTTCGGATCCCAGCGGAGAGGTCGAGTTGAACTCAGTCTGCTACGTGGTGCGCTTGTTTTAAGTCCACTCCGCTAGCTATCACCATATTTTATAAGTCAGTTGTTGTAGTATCGATTGTGTGTTGTTGCTGAGAATTATACTGTTATCAAATTGAAAAGATAGTTTAATAAAACTAATAAAAAAACTTTCCTACACTCACACTAACCATCTAGCCCAAGAGAAGCTTCGTTATGAAACTCGTTATATGGTTACTAGACAACGGATAAACATACTTAAAATACTTAAATACATACTTATTTATTATACATAGAAAACACCCAGACCCGAGACAATTTGAAAAAACAATAATTTCTAATTTGACCCGACCGAGGATCGAACCTGGGACCTCAGAGATGGCGACACCATGAAAACCGGTGTACAAACCACTCGACCAAGGAGGTTGTCATAGTTTATATGTATACTATTAATAAAGAGGTGACGTTTGTGACTTTGTTTGTATGTCGGGGCTAATCTCTGAAACTACTCGTTCAAATCCAAAAAATATGTCACTGATAAAATGCTACTGTTCTTACGGGTAATGTAGGCTATATTTTATTTAAAAAAAGAGTTTTTTAAGTCTAAGATCCACGCGGACGTAGTCGTGTTTTTTTTTTCTCTAATTTTTTAGGGACTTTAAGCATACCATGTCAGTCCCATCATAACTTATACATAATACATCAAACTTATTTACTAGTATTTATATAACTTCAATTATGTTTAACAATAATAGTAGAATATTAATTATCAATGATTAATCATTAAAGGCTCACCAACACCATATCGCAGACAAGTCTGGCTGCTTCTGATGTAGGGTTGTATGTAAGTCTAAGATCCACGTGGACGTACTCGCAAGTTAAGTGCTATTATATAATTCACATATCCTCTGTAACGTACTTTTTCTTTCACGTTCTTTGCCTTATCGCACAAACTATTGCACCATTGAGATCTATCTCGTCTGTCTTCAAGACTAAATTTTATGCGGTATTGGTATAAAAAAAGTTTTGATCACCTATTCACGATTAACCTCTGTGGAAGTGGCTTAAGGCGACGCATCGCTAAACAATAAATCTCATATATACGGAGCGTTTGCGTCCCGTACCATAGGAAAAACTGTTTTTTTTTCCTTCAAATTAAAACTACAAATTATTTATAAAAAATGAACTATAATATTGAAGTGTGTATTAAGACTAATCTACTAAGAAAATTTAGATGCTTAAATGGGTCTGATTAGCCTGTAAAATGCAAATCTATGTTATAAAAGAGGTTACTTTGATATTTTTTTCTCTGCTATAAAAGTTGACAAATCGTGTTTCTGCAACTACCAAAATGAAGTCAATTAAATGAAAAATCATGTCATCAAATATCACTTTCATATGTTTTGTAATTATTGGGAAAAACCAAGATCCCCGCCACGTAAATTTCCAATGCGTCGCCTTAACTCCTACTATTGTATCGTAAACGCGGTATGCTACATGCTAACTTCTCAAAGCCAGTGAGCTGTTACAATTAGCGAGTTGCATTTGAGGAGTTAGCAGCGCCGACCTGAGTGCTCGGCGCTCATGTCATGCCGTATTTTGAAATATACATCAAAATGTGTATATGCAGAAAGCAGTTTTCCCACTGCGCCATTTTGATTTGATAAAACGTAAGTGAAATACTGCCACTTAGGTATTGTAACGCAAGTTTGTGTACATAAGTTTGTGTACATAAATTTCTTGGTAATAAATACGTAACTAAAATAACTGCAAAGTGAAGTAAAAAATGAATTATAAATTTAAAAATAGACAAAGTGTTGATAAATTGTACGAGCGGGATTCGAACCCGCACCCCGTGTCATGCCGAGTCAGGCGCACTACCAGTTATGCTATCGTGACTCAATCCAAAAAAAAAATGTAATTTATTCGCAACAAAATTTTCGAAAAATTATATGTAAATAATCATGAATAATAAATCAAATATATTTTTAATGTTTATTCTGTAACGTAATTGGCTTGCAGCATAATAAGTCATAGTAATTAAGTTTTAAGAAGTAGTTTTTGGTTATAAATAAAAAACATACGCCTCTTATTTCACCACGCACTTTAAACTTACCACGCCAAATTATAATGAGTGACACATACATGTAAGTATATTTACTGCGACGCGACGTGACGCGGGATCACAGGCTGACTGTACCACATTGTAAAACTATCTAGCCGTAATTATGTTGATTACAAAGCTTCAAATTCCTAATTAAACTTGCAATAAACTACGTAGCGGTGGATTGATAAGCCGTACATTTTAAATGACCATGAGAGTACGTATCAGCAGCATATCTCTGTAGCTCTTTAAACTGCACTAAACCTTTAAAGCTTTAATTAATATAGTTGATTACCTCAAATTAATAAAGAACTTTAATATTTACAACTCATGATTACTACAGCTTCGATATATTTTCCGTAACACTACATTGCTACGGTGACTACGTCGTAGCAGTGTAGCAGTGTGTAGTGTCGTAGTCACTTCAAAGCACCCGAAAGCGGCAACGTTTGTAGACTAGAGCCCCGTAGCTTCAGAAATAAAAAATGATGTTTTTTTCAGTTTCAGCTTTTTTAATGAAGCTCTTGTAAATGTCATTATGCTACGCTTCGTAAGTCTACAGAGAGGGACCTTGTACAAAGACATAACATCCGGTAATAAACTCAGTAAGATAATTTTATTCTCAATATCAATTATTTTAATATCCTTACATCATAGAATTGCACTTCCCATTACATTCAGTTATACACTTAACAAAACACAATAACATTATGCATAAGTAAAGTAAAGTAAAGTGAATAGCCGATATACTGTCCCACTGCTAGGCAAAGGCCTCTATCATAGAAATCAAGTCATCGCTACAATCGAACAACAACATACAAATATTTTTACATGGATAAAATTTGCGAATCTACATTAGGGTCCAAATCAAACTTAAACTTTTCATGTCCTGACAAACTAATACTGACTAGACGTGCGCATTCTATAAAACATTGATTATTTTGACATATCAAATTATCTGTTATTGTAGGTACTGCATCAATTAATTTATAAATGTAATCTAATAATACTTATATAATGCTGGACATATCCACTTAACTTTAATAATGTATGTTGAACTCTAATCTTATTAATAACTTTTCCTTATTATTAATTTATTTATAGCTCCATGTACCTATAATTGGAATAATTGAAATTGGAATTGTACCTATCAAAACATAAATTGACATTTATTTTTATAATTTTGTATGCTGTATATTCAGCGAAACATGTTGGCCGATGCTAATTATAACTTTACAACATCTATATGACCATGTTTATAGCAAAATAAAAGTTATTCTATTCTTTTCTATTCTAATAATGTCAAAACTCTTCATGCTAGTAAAATATGCACACAAAACTATGAAACAAAACCCTATACCTAGTCAACAAGTTACTGTGTGACATCGAAATAGCCCGTCAACAAACCGAGCTCATTGTGCCGTGCGTTGTCTACTGCCCTGATTAGTCATGGCACTCACCTGTTCGTTAATCTCGCCTGCTGAGTGGGCTGGCTCGCTGGCTGGCCGCGATTTATGGCCCACACAGTTAGCCACGCCGCCCACAGCGAGCCGACGCGCGACGTATACTAAACGCGGCTGGTAAATAGCTATTATGAGACTGCTTATTATTATTATTATTCTCTTTATTTATTTTCTTTCTTAAAACTAGATTTTTACAATGTTTTAATATAAAAACAATAAAGCATTATAAAAACCTAATCCTAGAGTACCGCCAGCAGCGGGGCAGGGCCCAAGCTACCGGTGGTCAGGGCTGCAGTCGTTTATTATTATTATTATTTTTTTTTTTTTATGGTAAAAGGAGGCAAACGAGCAGGCGGGTCACCTGATCGAAAGCAATCACCGCCGCCCATGGACACCCGCAAAACCAAAGTTATCGCGGATGCGTTGCCATCTTGAGGAGGGAGTAGGAATTGGGAGGGGGGAGGGGTGAGAGATGGGCCTCCGGTACTTTCACTCACCGGACGAAACACAACAGCAACGAGTGCCGTTGTTTCACGCCGATATTCTGTGAGAGGGTGGTATTACGCCGGGCGAGCCGGCCCATTTCGTGCTGCAACGCAGCGTGGCTCTACCACTCAGAAGCTATTATATTATTATTATTATCCATTTTATAAAGACAACAAAGATCCATAATTGTTATTAGATTTAAACTTATTATTAGTATTAAATTACTAATAACACAACAAAACAACCAATGACCTTTTCAAATTAATTAAATTAATCGATATACTAAATTTTCAAATTGGAATTTATTTAAAAAATATACGCCGCAATGAATATACTATATGAATGTTACTAATTAAGAATAAGTGATTGTATTCGACATAAGTTGACGTTTTTAAAGGAAGGACTCCTTAAATTATGAGGCAAAAACTAAAATTGCTAGAACTAAAAACTAAATAGTTAAGAAATACAAAACTGTTTGTAGTCAATGCTGGCGAATACTAATTTAACAATAAAAACGCGGCGGGTATCGGGCGGGTAGCGGGCGGGTAGCGGGCGGGAGGCGGGCAGGCCATATGCACTCGCACAAGGAACTTACAAGGCTATTGTTTTCCCACATTTGCTTGGTACGAGATCATAATAACGACTGAAGTTTTTTGTTTTCTGAAGTTTGCGCGATGATGCGAACTCACATTGGAATGAAAGATTATAAACCAACCTACTTACTCGCGTTTATTATACCAACTTTTTTCTGCCGTTGGGTTTATGGTTACAGGGGATGATATAATAATAATAAGATTATTTATTCAGGCAGCTTACACCCATACAGCTACCCATATAGCTTTAGTTATTATTCTGAGAATAGTAATCATTTTAAAATAGCAGAATCAATGACATAAGCCTACGATACTTTTAATGACGTTTGATTGACTTCATGACAATTCCGTACGTTTATTTATCTATTCCATTTCTATTCTACTAGCGTTATGCCACTTTTTTATGGTGTCACTCCAGTGACTTTCAACATGATAGGTATTCCACGCAGCCTGCGCAGATAGTTATGGCCCTAACTCTCCACATGCTAGTCTACGTGGAAATATCAGTCGTATATTTTTTATTTTTTTTCATAGTAATGAAAGCTTTTATTTAATCCAATACTTTATTATAATACAAGAAATAAATAATAGGACTTGTTTGTCTAAAATGCATATCAAGTAGGATTTATCTGATTTGAAAAATAAGAATAAGAATAAATTTATTTGCTGTGTAAAACATATATAAAACTAATAAAATAACATTTTGTCTACATAATAACATATTATTAGACTGATGATGATGAGTACTTTGAGGTACTCTGTCAGGTACATTCATCACTAATGAATAATAATTTCAATGTCAAAGATGGGTCCGAAAAATGTAAATTCCATTAATTAAGTGAAACATTTGGACAGGGCGCGGCGGGCGCCCTGAACCCAAAACTTTGCCATAAAAGGCCGGCGTTAAAGGAACGAGGCATCGAACCCCAAACTTCGCCGACCCATTACGGATCGAAGTGGGCTTTGTCACGAGCTTTTAATATGCGGAACCCTAATCGGAACTCCTGTCGAAACGTCAAATATCTCACGGCTCCTACATTTAATTTTAACTAAGTAGTTTGTGGTACCTAATTGTGTCATAGAAATTAATTTAACGACTTTTTCTATTTTTGTTTTGGTTCATATTGTAGTAGTATTGCGAACCAATTCATTTATAACGTTCAGCGGTATAATACTGTTAAAACAAGCATTGTCTGTGACTATTAACTTGTAACAAATGACAGAAAAACAGTGTTTGTTTTAAAAGATGATAATTATTTCGCTATTAATGCATATTTTTTTTATGTTAAAAGGAGGCAAGCGAGCAGCACCTGATGGAAAGCAATCACCGCCGCCCATGGACACCCGCAAAACCAAAGTAATCGCGGATGCGTTGCCGACCTTGAGGAGGGAGTTGGATCTTGAGGAGCGAGTAGGAATTGGGAGGGATGCATTTATGACAGTCCTCTTTACCGACATAGAAAGCTAACAAATATGGTTATAAAAAATTTCGGCGGGCTGGTTAGAACCACGATAGCTCAATTGGGAGAGCACCTGACCCGGTATGTCAGAAGGGTGCGGGTTCAAATCCTGCTCGTAGAAAAAAATTTTCAACATTTGTGTTTTTGTAATTTGTTCGCAACAAAATTTGCGTTAAAAATTATATAAACATTTATAAATTTATTTTTATTTATTTATTTATTTAACTATATTTACATTGATCATTACAGGCTTAAACCTAATGCAATCATGTAAACCTCTTTATATAATCACAACAATTACATACAATACAATTACATACATAGATATTCAGTGCATAATATAATATGAACATTATTTTTACTTAATAATTTTATATGAACACGTAAACAATGCGGCCCTTGTAAATTCACTCAAAGCACAAGCGAATAGATCGATATCATTTGCCAACACGTTAATAATACGAATGGCGCGTGTGAGCGGAGCCTTGCTCAGCATGTTAGTCCGCGCGCGCGGCACCGCCAGCAATGGCACTCGCCGCCTCCGTTCTACGTACCGGTCTGGCACACAAAAACTTATGCAATACAGTAAATCTGTGTCGTGAGTCTTTCCTCTTGCCTACTACTTAACTGATCTTTAATATTTGTAAAAATATTTTGATCAGATGTTAATGACGGTAGTTGTTGACATTGAATGGGCGCCTTTGGCTTTCAAAGTAAAAATTAAATAGTGTTGAATAATTTCGGCGGGTTGGTTAGAACCACGATAGCTCAATTGGGAGAGCACCTGACCCGGTATGTCAGAAGGGTACGGGTTCAAATCCTGCTCGTGGAAATTTTTTCAACATTTGTGTTTTTGTAATCTGTTCGCAACAAAATTTGCGTTAAAAATTATATAAACATTTTTAAATATGGTTATGTTTTATGTTTATTTTATAGTTAGATAGGCTTGCATTTGACTACAATCTTACCTGATGGTAAGTGATGATGGGTTCATGTCAGTAGTCTTTCGGAGCCATAGGGTTGAAGCTTGATTTCTTACATTCAACTCAAACATTGTTCGTTCGACTACTGACGCTTGCTTAATACATATTTTCGTCATACCATCATAGTTTTAACCGCCTCTGTGGTCTAGTGGCTAAGACCACCGGTTTAGACCCAGAAGTCCCAGGTTCGATTCCCAGTACATACATGGGGGGTACATGTTTATGTACTCGGTTTGGTTGGTGGTAGGGCTTGTTTGTCCGCCTGGCTAGCTACCACCATCTTATCTAAATATGTCGCCATAACATCAATGTTTGTAGCATTGCTGTGTTCCGGCAGCTAGAGATAAGATAGCCAATACCTCACTAGTTGAGATTCCCGGGTGAAGTGCGCTTCCACCCTTATCCTTATCATCACTTAACATTAGGTGAGATCAAGGCACAGTGCTTACCCTTATGATATGAAATATATATACATTAAAGAAAACCTATGATTCCATCACGAATATCTTTCATGAGCTTAACAACCGTCAATTGTAAGGAAAGGCTGCAAACAAACGGCTCGGATGTCATCTGCGATACCTTTCAAAGGAAGGCATCGTCGACTGCTCCTCGCAAATAGACAAGCGAGGCTTAGCGCCGCTCAGACTTACCTGCACGCTAACTCTGTCGACGCCGCGCACACGGACGCGGGAGAACAGCGTTATGAAATAATAAAGGAAATATAAAGGAAATAGCAAATATAAAGATCATCGGAGAGCTTAAACTTGGCGATACCAATGCGTTTCACATTTATAATTCCGTGACAGATCTTTTTCAGTTCTGTCTGTCTGTGGAATGCATTGCCTGTAAAAGTCAAGTGTGAACAATCCTCGGATAGTTTTAAGCACCAAGTAAAGGAGCACTATCTATATTTTACACTATAATTTTATTATCCATTCCTTTATTATTTAATACTTTGTCCATATCATAAATTGATATATGTGATATACCTACATACATATATTTTCATTTATGATATGCATTGTATGTATGATAATTAAGTCAGTTATGTAGTAGTTAAGTTATAATGTGTGTAAATAAACGTCAACTTATTTCTGAAATTTCCAATAACCGCCCATTTCTTAGCTGTTTTTGTCCAGTTCAACACATTCATGGTTGCCTGGAAGAAATTGCTGCTTAGCGATAAGGCCGCCATTTGTACTTCTTCTTTGATTGTTCTCTTTATGTGTTTATTATTATATTAATAATTAGATAAGATATAGGTAGGCGCAGTGGTAAATGCGCCATTTCTGCGATAGCTAAAGTTTTCGAAAGGCACGCGAAGCCGTTTGTCCCGGTTGCATTAGCAGTCGTTAACAACCACAAAATCGTACTGGGCCCGCGTGGTAGTTTATTTATACTATATGTTAATGTTTATTGTTTATTTTACTATATGTTACACTTAGTTATATTTATAGTTTGTATGTTTAGTTGCTATTTTAGTTCCTGTTTTTTTTAATGTAACTTAGTGTATGCGTCGTGTATTACCAATAAATGTTATTGATTCATTCATTCATTAATTTATTTATTTGGTAATAGGTTTAGATAAACCGGTCGTTATGGAGATCCTTGGGGGAGGCCTTTGTCCAGCAGTGGACGTCTTTTGGCTGAGATGATGATGATGAGGTTTAGATATGGGTGAGGCGGCGATTTTTTCCAGAAATGACGCAGTAGTGACGCAAAAGAATGCGCGACGGTGACGTTAAAGTAGCGCAATAATTTACGCTACGGTGACGTAAATGTATCGCAAAATAGTCGTGCGAAATTATAAAGGTTGAAGTATACCGAGGATACCGAGCCTGACAAAAATAACATTCCTACTAAAGCATTTTTTAAAGTAGTTATTTGAAGTTATGTAGGTAGGTATAGGTTTTGTGTATAGGGTGAAAAATTAAACAAAATTTCTTTTAATTTAACTCTGTATCTTTTTCGACTTTTCTGCTGATGAGAGCGGCATCTGAAAACAAACGAGAATATTCTTGTAAAGAAAATACTATTAGGAAGAAAGTAACTAAAATATTTTCTTATTGACAGACCAGCTGATATTATAATTATGCAGTTTATATGCAGCCAAAAGCAAATTTTTTGGAATGACATTTCTATGTATATCTACAGGGTATCAAAGTATATGTGAATACTTACATGTATTTGTACCTACTAGGTATGTGATTATACATTAAATAAAAAACCAAAACGCATAAAAAACTGCAATAGTGTACCACGACCTTGTATTGGTAGCACAGTAGTAGTGACGCAATAATTTCGCAACTGGTCTCGCAATAGTGACGCAAAAAGTAGCGCAAAAGTATACAAGCGTTACTCCACAATTAACATATATTTTCTATCAAAATCTCCAAGAATCTTCAAGAATCAAGCGTAGTTAAAACCTTTGCAAAAATGTCATGCTTACCTTAAAAATTGTGAAAAAACTTGCTCACGAAAACAGTGACCACTTCACTTCACCACAAGTTTGACTTAATATTATATCCTTCAATATGGCTCCTGTCATGTTAGCTTCCATAGACAAGACGCATCGGTGTTGCCATTTCAAAAGAACATAAATCTACAAAATGTGACTGACAAACTGCAATTTAATATTGGTTGCGCAACAAAACTCGCGCAATGATATTATATCGTATAAAATTATACAATTAGCAAAATAACAATTAAATAGCCTTAGTTTACAAGCATTTCTTTTAATGTGCGTAGATTTATATGCTTTTATCGTAGGAATACAAATTTACCAGTAATTAGTGAAGGTTTTTTTAATTATACTCAAAGTGCGCAGGGTACATGCGGTTTTACACATTTTTTTTCAATTTTTGAATGACAATATTTAATTTATATGGTTATGTACCACAATATTGAAACTTTGCCAGTTGGTCATACTGGATAAAGACAATATAGTTCTACAAAAAATTCTAGGAAATCTCTAATAAGTAACATTCTAGTTTCTTTGGAGGACATGAAAAGTGGCAAAATTCGCGGCCTCACCTATATATTTAAAGTATCCATCCATATTAATTACGCCATTTACCTTGTTACAAACTCAGCAGAGTTTATATTATAGTACGTAGAAGAATCAGTATTAAGTGCAGTCTTTTTTATAGAACTATATTTATATATTTAGTTCCTCTAAGACATCATGAAGTAGTATGTAACTTAAACATATTTTATTACTCTCACTTTTCGGTCAGTATAACCAACGAGTTTACCCATGCTTCAGCAAGTGGCGACTTAAGTCACAAAATGGCAATCAATAAAGAGCCTTTCCATTAATGGGTTGTTCGAAAGTCTTCCCAAAGTGGTTACTACCTCTAAAACGATATCTTCCAATAGTCCGCTCGGCCCGCTGTTTTATCATCACCGTATCCCCAGACGCGCTTTCAAGTCTTGATAAGCCGGATATATCCGCCGTCCGTAGCATCCGAGACTTCTAAGATCTGAAAGGAGTGCAAGAACTGTGTGTTGCGCGCAGTGCTCGATTAAGGACGACTCCGGCGACGGGGGTAAGCTCCTGTAGCTTGTTACTACGATAAAAGAATTGATCTTTTATGCCGTATGAGAAAAGGATTACATTTAAAAAAAGTTACAATTGAAAGATGTGATTCCAATGGTAATTGGTATTGGTAGTACTTGGGAACAATATCCCTAAACTAAGTTGGTTAAAAAAACACATATGTTGAAAAAAATTCCACGAGCAGGATTTGAACCCGCACCCTTCTGACATACCGGGTCAGGTGCTCTCCCAATTGAGCAATCGTGGTTCTAACCGAACGGACGGAATGACGGTAGTTGTTGACATTGAATGGGCACCTTTGGCTTTCAAAGTAAAAAGTAAATAATGTTGAATAATTTCGGCGGGCTGGTTAGAACCACGATAGCTCAATTGGGAGAGCACCTGACCCGGTGTGTCAGAAGGGTGCGGGTTCAAATCCTGCTTGTGGAAATTTTTTCAACATATGTGTTTTTTGTAATTTGTTCGCAACAAAATTTGCGTTAAAAATTATATAAACATTTTAAGTTGTTTAACTTTGTGTCAAACATGTAATTTGGTTTTTCTACAAGACTCAACATCCGCGTTATAGTTTCACAAGATGTTATCTACTCCTGTCGAAACATAACAATGCTACTAATATTGTTGCTATAGACGATATATTTTTTAAACTGTTGGGCACTGTTTGGTTAGGCTGACAGCAGTCACCACGTGACCACGGCCGGTGTAACTCGGTCGAAACGACGGGTATAAAGTATGTCTATGTGACCGATTAAAAGTATTAAGATAACATTTTACTAGACTTTAGGACTTTTAGATAACCCGGTCCAATGCTGATCCTAGCCCAGAAGACTCGTTAAATTTTTCTAGTAGTTTGTGATTTTCACTGCAAGCCAGCGGAAGTCACTCGGTAGCTCAGCGGTCAGACCATGGGACCGGTTATCCAAAGGTCGTGGGTTTTTATCCTAGTAAAATGTTATCTCAAAACAATAAACTATTAATAGTAGTTTTTGTTTACCATCACAATCACCATATAAACTTTAAATGGAACTTAAAAGTTTAAAAGTGTATCTAAGGTCACACCATATATTCCTGATTTAAGCCCCAACACATTAACAGTCCGACTAGCATGCGTGAAATGCGAGTACGTAAAGTGGTATATACTCGTGTAAGCTCAACCACAGGCGCGGTGCAGTTGTTCCATTCAGCGCGTCGTCACGCGACGTCGCGTCTTTCACTCCGCCGCCGCTGAATGTCGCGCAAGTGGGACGCGACGGGACGCGACAATCGAATGGGGGCAAACTACGGTTCTTTTTAAGTAAGGCTATACGAGTACGGAGTTAGCAATCCAAACGAGTGCCCATGGCAAGCCCGAGATGAAGAATAAGTACTCATTGAAATGAATCAACTTTCATTTAACACATTTGATGGTATTTTATTTCATCCTGACGTGTCGTAAAATAAATATTTATAAAATACAGTGAAAAAATTAAATGCCTAGCTGACCCAGCCAGGAATCGAACCTGGGTCTTCCGCAATCTGGGCGTCTGCACTGACCATTATGCTACAGGGAAGGCTGACGTAAACACTGAATTTTTTTCACTGCTTTTTGATTTTTGGCTACTTTTTAGCAGCAGAGTGCCATCTATCCAACAGTTATTGCAACCGATGGCTATGCAGATTCATCTTTACAGATGAAATACTGATAACACGACGCTATAACAAATTTTACTTTTAATTTTTAATTGCTGCATTGAAGCTGAATGATGAAGTATTTTATAAATATTTAATTCAGCTTCAGTGCAGCAATTAGCACTTAAAAATAAAAAAAGTAAAAGTGTTACTTAACAACATATACATTATTTGCCTGAGAACCAAACAGACATGCAAAATTACCGCTGACTTTAGAATTGCAAGTAAATTACTGTATAATTAAAAAATGTTTACACACGCTTTTAAGAACTAATTTATTTGCGTAATTTATAAAGATCTTGAAGTTATGTTTAACTATTAGAGGTTACTTGGGAAATAATATCTGAATTGCAATAACAGCGAATCTGTTAGTAGGTGCTTTCTTAGTTACTTGTTTATTTAAAAGCACGACTTATCAATCGCATCGCAATAATATAAACAACACAATAATAAATTGCTGCTGTTGCGCTTGCGCCCCGCACCCTGCACAGAAAGTATTTTTTATGGCTTCGCACATTTAATGCATTTGGTCAAAGTCAAGTTATAACAATTGTTCAGCTAATGAGCAACCTATTTATTTAAACATTTGTTGCTAATTATCACACTCTCTCTCTCTTTCTCATTCTGCATTAGAATGCATTACATCTACGTCTTCATGTCCGTATATAGGTACGTTGGTTTTCATTTTTTATAATATTACTTTGACATTGGCTAAATGCACAGACCTCCGAAGCATTACAAAAAAAAATGTGTATTCGTTGTCCATAGTTGTTTTAATCGCAAACACCACAGTTACACAGTTAGTTCAACTACTCGTACCTCTCCAAAGCACTCACGCAAACCGACTTTCGTTCAAACTGAAAGCGTAAACCCGGCCGGCGCATAGAGCAGCGGTCTAGTTGCCCCATTCACGGGCCCTCATTCACCGGCTAAGCGTCCCAGAAGTGGGCCACGCGACGCTGAATCAAACGGGGACACTGTCGAGGGGTCGCGCGTTTCACACGACAGTTACCAGTGTGATTTAAAAAAACTGGATGTATTAAAAACAAAGAAGTAACAAGGTTTATTATCTTTAGCGTTTATACCAAAATGGCGATCAGGTCAAATGTGGAAGAAACCCTGGAATACTCAACTACAGAGAAGCTACGAGTATATATTCGTACTACTGACATTGTTGTTTTATCTACAGACAGAAAACATGACAGTTAAAACTGCCACTAACCATCTGAGAACAAATTAACCCGGCCGGCCGTCACCTCTTGGTCCGAACCCGGTGCGGTGGTTCTAAAGATATTATTAATTTACATTACGGAGGCGGGCGATTTGAACAACTACTATAGATATTTTTTTTTACGGGTAAGCACAGTGCTTTCATCTCACCTGATGTTAAGTGATGACAAGGCCAATTGGTGGAAGCACTTCACCCGGGATCTTCAACTAGCGAGACACTGGCTATCTTATCTCTAGCTGCCGGAACACAACAATGCTACAAACATTGATGTTATGGCGAATATTTAGAAAGGATGGTGGTAGCTAGCCAGGCGGACAAACAAATCCTACCACCAACCAAACCGAGTACACAAACATTTATACCCCCCGCTGGGAATCGAACCCGGGACCTCTGGGTCTAAACTAGTGGTCTTAACCACAGAGGCCAGGCGGGTAAATATAAAAAGCATCTGATTATCGTTACAAAAAACCGCGAATGTGCTGTGAAACACATCTATACAATTACATTATCCTACTCAACACACACGCCTATAGTTAAAATGTTTATATAATTTTTAACGCATATTTTGTTGCGAACAAATTACAAAAACACAAATGTTGATAAAATTTCCACGAGCAGGATTTGAACCCGCACCCTTCTGACATACCGGGTCAGGTGCTCTTCCAATTGAGCTATCGTGGTTCTAACCAGCCCGCCAAAATTATTCAACACTATTTACTTTTTACTTTGAAAGCCAAAGGCGCCCATTCAATGTCAACAACTATCGTCATTAACATTTTTTACGCCTATAGTTTATTTTATTTTTTATTAATAAGATTTACCAACATTTGAATACATTATTTCATGAACACAAAGATTAATGCTACGGCTTATATCTAAATCCATCAAACAATTTTAGGTAAATACCGCATGCTATGTAGAAAAATTTAAACAATTAATTTAATTTAATTTAACCTAAGTTAATTTACTAGTTTAATTTAAAATACTTACTGCCGTACTCAGAGACGTCAATTAATTTTAATGACAATTAAATGTCTTTCCTTCTCTATTTAGCACTATACATAAGAAAGTGACAGCAAGAGATTTAATTTTCATTAAAACTTAATTGACGTCTTAGTGAGTACGGCAGTTAGACATAGAAAGGAAAGCTACTCTGGTATCTTGTTGTGGCTCAATATAAAATATGCCCTCGATTGCCAAGAGTATTCAACGAACTAAAGTTTGAAAATTGCGAATATCATATTTCCATGGCACCGTACAATGTATTGATCTGTATGAAACCGTAATAGATTAATCATAAATTGTAAATTAGGGGAAACAATAAAAAGTTAGCGGCAAATCGGCGTTCCGATTCATGGGGATTCCGCCTAATTTCATTTGTTTACGCAATTCCCGACGCATAATCAAAAATATTTTACGAGGAGGCTCAAACTCAGACGGAAGTTTGGTGGTCGCAAATTGAATATTGTTTATGTATAACAATAAATAGTTGGAGTCTGTTTTAAAACTGATATACATGTTGGAAAATTTCTTTAAATTGCTTTGTGCATGTTTATACAAACACTAGAACTCGTTTAACTTGACGTTTGAACTTTTAAATTGATATTTTCATGCTTACTGTACCTATGCAATAATCAAATATGAACAGCAGCAACTAATATTTGTTTTCCAATTCTTATTTCAATGCTCATTCAATTCAATCAGAATGCCGATATGGACGCGTTTAGACATTCTCATAGTAAATAACAAGACTTTGACTATATGCGTTTAGGAAAAATTGTACTTATGTAGGTTGTTTCATGTAAAGAGAGATATTAAATTACTATTTCATGTGTATTAGGTATTCAATTTTTTTTTTAACTCTACGAGTAAGCATTAAGCTTCTACGAATTTAACCCATCCGCACTTGGTCCACGTGGTGGCATATGGAACGTTCTTCATTTCCACCCATAGGGAGGGTTTGTGCCCCAGCTGTGGGGACATAATATGAGCTGGTGATGAGTAAGTAAGTAAGTAACTTTTATTTCACACCACAATCGACATACAAAATGATATAATTCCAAAAAAGAATATAATTATACAATTACAGATTGTGGCGGGCATCGGCCCGACAGGTATCGACCTGAACTAGGGAGTTTCCCGTAAATACAGGTTATCGACCCTCCACCCCAAAAAATGGTCAGGAAAATGGTACCTATGATGATGGTGAAAAAACAGGAGCTTATGATTAATGTTAAACTTAATTTATAAAACCCTTTGTTCGCAAATGAGTATACCTTGACCTGAACCTGAATTCAGGAAAAAAAAACAGAATCATTCACTTTCCTTTTTCGGTGATGTTCGCATCGAACCAGCAGCGAACTTTGTGCAAACATGATAATGCACCCGTTTCACCCGACCGGGCCGCCGGAGTCAGATCCCGTATGAATACTAAAACTTCAAACATGTTTAAATGATTTAAGCAGCTCATTTATCACTCCACCCGGGCCATTCACTCCACTCCACTCCACTTCACTCCGAGGCGTCACTGCAGCGCTTCGTTTATTTAATTTTCTTATCTGTGCCTCCGTTGCGAACGCTGAATTTTAAATTTCTCGTGATACATATTAATGTGCTGTATCTTATTTAAGTATGAACGGTGAGAGTTATTTTTCTAGTTCGTTGGGTGCTAGTAATATCTCAGCCTCCCATGTTACGGTGACTCTATTTTTCTTAAAAGAACTTTAACATTTCCCATTTTACTGGGAACTTACTTTAAAACAAAATATGTGTCTTTCTACTTCCTTACACTTAAAAAACTCGAAAAAGAAGCGTACGGCGCCCCTTCTTCTTTAGTTTTGAAGAAGATTTGCTTAAGATAAGATAAGATTTGCTGTTAACCTCAGGTGGCCGCGGCTTTTTTTTTTTTTTTTTGGCCCAGAGTTAAAAATCTGCTCGCAGATTCCCGTAGGATCCTTGATTTGCCTTGTCCCCCTCTAAGGAGGATTAAGACAGACCTCGGTATAAAACCCTGGGGTTCGCCTTTTGCCCTAAAAAGGGCTATGAAGGCAACCGTAGCGCACGCCCCGCGGCTTGATGGCCGCGGGGCGTCGGCCCTGGATAAATAGCATCAGTGATGGGTTGTGTGCGAGTAGGTGTCCTGGAACCCTTGGCCCTTAGTCGGCTCTTACAGAATAGCAGCTGATACATTATTTTTACATCCCAGGCCACCATGGGTTACAATATAAATAATACAAATAGTCTCATAATACAAGGTCTAACAAAATCAATAAGCGAACATTTAAGGGCGGTATCTATACATCATTCTGAATACAATGACAAGAAAAGGGCTCCACTTTTATAGTGATTTATCAAAGTTTTGTTTTCTAACAAACTAAATCAATTAAAATAATGCACATCATGAAACATGCTGTATCTTTACTAATACGCACGCAAGCGTCAATAAAAAGATAGCGTACAGATACACGCACACAATTGAAAAACCATTGTATGACATTCATACACACACGGCTATCTTTGTGTGCGTGTAGTACAGCTGTACGGGTTTGGAAACGGTGTATTTTTTGGTGAATTATGATAATGTTTTGATGATTATCTCAGTAACAAGCCTGTAATTTTGGCCCAATTTCGTAGAGCATGCTCAGCATCTATAGATGCTCCCCTTAAACGTTCGCTTATTGATATTGTTAGACCCTATATATACCAACATGATGCATTAAATCAGGGCTTCCCTAATTATGGGTCGCGACCCACTGGTGGGTCACGAGCGAATATTGAGTGGGCCCTGCTTGTAGAACGACATACCAACCGACCGGCCAACGGCCGGCGGCCAGGCGGTAGGCGACTGACGTCGGACGGATCGTAAGCGCGGGCGGCGCGCATGCTGAAACCTTGTTTGTAATTTGAAAAGTCCTTTCTTAATAGTAACGGTTAAATTTCTTAGAGGTGGGACCTGAGTTTGTTTTGTTTGTTTGTAATTTTTGAATTTGTTTGATGGGACGTAGCCCAGACAACTTTGGGAAATAATTTGTGACTAGTACTATAAAGAAATACAGTTATCATGAAACCAAGAATGTAAATTGCTGTTCCTGTGACGAAATTAAATATTAGTTACTTACTCGTAAATACTGTTCAGAAATGTTCCCTTCGCCTTGAAGTTACTTCTTCTGCACACAAAAGAAAGTTGTCCTTTCTCCGAAATCCTGTGAGAGAAGGGGGGGAACTTGCGGCACTCCCGCGGCCCTCCGATAGTTCGGACACTATCAATAATGCATCGCATGCAAATTGGCTTATGCTAATAACAAACTTGGCGACATATTGCGCGCGACAATGAATAACAGATTTAAGTGAAAGTGTGGTTTCTAGTCACAACAGCTTTGTACGGCATATAATTATATCGTATTTTGTACACAATATATAATATTATGTTTCGTAAATTTCACTTCCTAGAGGTTAGACCATAGTTCACAGCAATAGAGGTCCCGGGTTTCATTCCCAGCCTCGAGGATAGAAAATGTGTTTATCCTCTCTTAAGTCTTTAGTCTCCATAAAAAACCACTACCACCACCACCGGTTGAGACCCAGAGGTCCCAGGTTCGATTCACAGCGGAAGGTGTATGTTTGTGTACTCGGTTTGGTTGGTGGTAGGGCTTGTTAGTCCGCCTGGCTAGCTACCACCATCTTATCTAAATATGTCGCCATAACATCAATGTTTGTAGCATTGTTGTGTTCCGACAGCTAGAGATAAGATAGCTAGTGCCTCACTAGTTGAGGATTCTGGGTGAAGTGGGCTTCCATCATTGGCCTCATCATTACTTAACATCAGGTGAAATCAAGGAACTGTGATTACCCATAAAATGAAA
The DNA here is from genome assembly GCA_947562085.1 of Eudonia lacustrata. NCBI lineage: Eukaryota > Metazoa > Arthropoda > Insecta > Lepidoptera > Crambidae > Eudonia > Eudonia lacustrata. The sequence goes on from OX387329.1 coordinate 18,808,461, forward strand.
AAAAAAAAAAAAATAGGACCAAAAACAGATCGTAGATATTAATTGACAAATTACTTTACCTACCCGAAATAGTGCGATCTTAAAAATGAAACAACTTCAGTATCGCTGAGTCACCAAAGTGACTAAAACAGAATGGCTTATTGGTTAGAAAGAATTAGAGCTTTGAAGCTTGTAATTGCGACACCAACACGTAAAAGCTCTTAAAACAAATAAGAAAATTTATGGGTACCATTCATAATTATTGAAATACGACACATCTCACTGGAATTTAAAATAATTACACACAAAAGATATATAAGATGGAACCTGAACAAACAAATTTCGATCATGAAAATAAGAGGTCTTAATGGAGACTCTTTAAGGATGCGGTTGTTGCACAGGCGGTTCTTGCGAGATACAAACAATAAAATAAGTAATGCAAATTATATTTGGACAAAATTACAAACATCAGAGCAATAAATGATAGTAAACTTCACACCCAAAGTATAATTTAAAAGTCGTCATTGTGTAAAATTACCGTGTTTGGAACAGAACGTATGGCCATGGTTCCTTTGCCTCCAAAAGATTTTTTTCTATGTGCGCCTGACAGATGTCATGTCGTAGCAGATGGATTATTGGTGTCGTGTAATTTGGCGCGGTCCGGTCGATAACCTCTGGAGAGTGAATTGTAATTTAAACATAACTTTTGAATTTGAAATCAAGTCTAGGACGAGGACAAATATCGTGGAGTGTTAATTAGTAACATAGTTAATTTTCTAAGTGAAAACTTGAAACACCAGTGCTTTGGGTGTTTGGCTCACGAAGAGCAAGTGAACACGAGGTGTAAGTGCGCGGAGGTGCTAGTCCAAAATATAGGCGAAATCGGCGCTTTTTCGGACGCCTACCGACCGTGCGGGCCGATTGGAGTCACTCAGCACCTGGATGAGCTGAATAAAACTGGATTTAGAAGAGCAATTGGTTTACCCTTTTCTTTCCCTGGCCTCCCTTGCCACCACCCCTTCTTTGTAATTAAGGTTTGCGTGATGTTTAGATGACAAACTATGTACGAGTAGCTGTAATATCAAGGTCCTAAAAAAGCAAATAAAATACAAAGCGAAACAATAAAAGAAATAAATAGTCAAAGCGGAATAGAATTAATAGTAAACTCATATAATAAAGCAATAGTGGAAGCATGCGGTCCCTCTATACCTACAAAAACAAGTAAAAATCTACTTACCCCACCGTGGTGGTCTGAAGAACTTGCCAAAATGAAGAAGCTAGTCGCCACGAAGAAGTGTAGAGTCCGGAACGCCGCGCCGCACCGTAGAACGCTCGTAGTGGGAGAGTACCTGGAAGAAAAGAAAAATTATGAAGCTGCTGTAGCAAAAGCCCAAACCAACTCATGGATGGAATTCTGTACGAAGCAAGAAAGAGAAAGCACGTGGGACAGCATGTATAGGATTATGTCTAGAACAACAGTCAGGACAGAAGACCCAATGCTTATCAAAAACGGAGAAACTCTCAATGCTAAAAGATCGGCGGAACTATTAGCTACAACTTTTTACCCAGAAGACCACGAAGGGAGCGACAACATAGAACACACTAATACGCGCAATAAAGCAGGGGATGTGAATGCGCGATCGAATGCTAATACATTCGACCCCCCATTCACAACCACCGAGCTAAAAGCTGCGGTCGATTCCTTTAACCCCAAGAAGGCAAGAAGGAAGAATTATACATATACATAATTTAGAAATAAATTATGTATATGTATAAGTTTATTTTTGTTTTATATTTGTAAAAGTAGTTAATGTAATAATATACATTATATTGGTGTATATAAGTATATTTATATAAATTGTATATATGTAGGTATATACTGTGCGTTTAATAATATATTATTTTTATTTCTAAATTTTTGTCTTCACCCATTTGCACCTACCTTGTTATTTCTGCACCACCCTATGGTTGACTGGTAGAGAATGCCTCAGGCATTAAGTCCGCCATGTAATATATGTTGCAAAAGTTTTAAAATAAATAAATAAAATAAGGCCCCGGGGAGTGATAGTCTTACGGCGGACATCTGTCGCGCTGCCATCTGCGAGGATCCACAGCTATATCTAGACATGGTGAATAAGTGTTTGGAGCAGGGTTCCTTCCCAGCGGTGTGGAAGCAGGCAACCGTGATCATACTGAGAAAGCCGGGAAAGGACAATTACAAAGACCCCAAGTCCTATCGACCGATTGGTCTTCTACCGGTTCTCGGGAAGATCTTTGAGGAAATGCTGGTTGGGAGACTGAAATACCATCTACTTCCGAATATGAGCCCCAACCAGTATGGATTTATGCCGCAAAGAAGCACCGAAGACTCCCTCTATGTCCTGATAAACAACATAAGAACCCAATTAAAGAGAAAGAAGATCATCTCATTAGTATCGTTGGACATAGAGGGAGCCTTTGACAGTGCATGGTGGCCTGCAATAAAGGCTCATCTTGCTGAGGAGGGTTGCCCGATAAATATTCGAAGAGTCTTTGACAGTTATATGTGCGATAGGAGGGTCGCGGTGAGATACGCTGGTGAGGAGGTCATAAGAAAGACCACAAAAGGATGCGTCCAAGGGTCAATCGCAGGTCCCATCCTGTGGAACTTGCTGCTAGACCCTCTGCTAAAAGACTTGGAGAAGCGACAGGTCATAGCCCAAACCTTTGCAGACGACGTCATCCTGGTCTTTGTAGGAGAGACCGGAAGTGAAATTGAAGTCATGGCGAATCCAATTCTTGCGCGTGTTGAGGAGTGGGGAGTCAAAAATAAACTAAAATTCGCACCACATAAGACAAATTGCTTAACTATCACCAATAAGCTAAAATTTGACTCCCCTCGCCTCAACATGGGCGGAATCGCGATTCAAAGCTGTGATAAAATTAAACTTCTTGGCCTCACCATCGACGCTAAATTAACTTTTAACGACCACGTAGCTAGTGTATGTAAAAAAGCAGCAAAAATCTACGGTCACTTAGCCAGAGCTGCAAAGGTGAGCTGGGGACTAAACCCGGAGGTGACTAGGGCAACTTATATCACTGCAGTGGAACCCATGGTGACGTATGCGGCTGCGGCCTGGTCTAAGGCCGCAGATAGTTTCACGACACAAAAACAGCTAAATGCGCTGCAACGGGGCTTCGCTCAAAATGTGCAGGGCATACCGAACGGTTGCACTCAACTCTGCACTGGTACTGACCGGGACGCTCCCCCTCGACCTCCGAGTTAAAGAGGCAGCCGCCCTTTACGAGACCAGGAGGGGGGTGCCCCGACCGGAACTATGTGACAGAGACATAGAAACACCATACCCTGCACTACACCTACCACACCCGGCAGAACGCATAACATTGGAGCTCACGCCTATCACACAAGACACTCAGATACACGAACATAAGCACGACATCTGCATATACACGGACGGCAGCAAGATCGAGGGTAAGGTTGGGGCGGCGCTATCCTTGTGGAATAGCGCCGGCGAAACCAGAGCCATCAAGCTTGCATTGCCGTCATACAGCACAGTGTATCAGGCTGAGCTCCTCGCACTCCACAAAGCCTCGGAGGTGATGCTCGGTAGGAAGGAAGTAACTTTTGGAATCTATAGCGACTTCATGGCAGCTCTCCAAACTGTCACAAACGTGGCTTCCCTTCATCCCCTTGCAGTCAACACGCACACAAATCTAAGGATAGCATCCAACCAGGGCAAACATGTTCGCTTGTTCTGGATTAAAGCGCACGCGGGATTAGAGGGGAATGAGAGAGCCGACCAACTCGCCAAGGAAGCCGCTATAGGTTCCAAAAGGAAGCCGGACTACGACAAGTGCCCGGTCTCGTATGTCAAGAGGATCATCAGGAATGAGTCTCTTGAGATATGGAACACGAGGTACAAGTCCAGCAGCACAGCCGAGGTCACAAAGATCTTCTTCCTAGACGCCATAATAGCTTACCACACCACCCGGAAGCTAACACATACACACCTCACCACACAGGCTCTCACGGGCCACGGCGGGTTTTCCGCATACTTGAACAAGTTCAAGTGTAAGGATAGCCCGTCGTGTGCCTGTGATCCTGACACACAAGAGACCCTCCTACACATCCTCTCCGAGTGCCCTATACACGCTCTGGAGAGGTTAAACACAGAAATCCAAACAGGTGTCAAAGTTGTGGCGAAGAACTTCGCTGACCTTATAAAAGGAGAACACAGAAAACTGTTCCTAGAATTTTGTGTAAAAATTGTTACTATAGTAAGAAATAGAAATAAGAATTAAAATTAAATATTAGTTGAAGAAAGGAATGACATATATACCTGCGCGTATATATGCTCAATTTCCAATAGATAACAAGAAAATAAGATAATGTAGTAAGTAAGTAACAATGTAAAAAACCAAAACTAGAAATAAGAAATGTATAACTTAAGCACTAAATTGTAATAATAGAACATAAACAGAACATGTAATAACAATAGCATTAGAGTAAGAAACGTAATAGCCATAAGAGAAACAGAAAAATGTAAAAATAAAAAACATTCTAGAAAAGTTCATTTACCCGTGTACCTAGAATAAGAATGAAATTCAAGAAAAATGAGATAAGATAGCATAGCATAGGGTTTAAATGCGGTCCATGGCCTTGTACGGTGCTCCCGTGTGGGTCGATGCTCTGGACTCGCACAATAAAGCCTTACTGCGAAGACCGCAACGGGTCATTGCAGTCCGAGCGGTGCGAGCATACCGCACGGTATCGTACGAGGCCGCGTGCGTCTTAGCAGGGACCCCGCCCTGGGATCTCGATGCCGAAGTTCTGGCCGAGATATACGATAGGTCCGCATACGCTCGCGGACAAGGAGGCCGGGCGATGCCCGAGGAGCTACGCAGATGGCGCGAACGGGCACAGAAGGTGACGTTACGCAGGTGGGGTAGGCGGCTAGGACAGCCGCTGTACGGCCACTGGACCATCGGAGCGGTGCAGCCCGTCCTGGAGCGATGGGTCGGCCGCAAGGCGGGGTCGCTTACCTTCCGGTTAGTGCAGATCCTCTCGGGGCATGGCTGCTTCGGGAGGTATCTGTGCCGAATAGCTGGAAGGGAGCTGACCACGGAGTGCCACCAGTGCGGGGCCGTAAATGACACGGTCCAGCATACGCTGGAGGAGTGCCCCGAATGGGCGGTGCAGCGCGCGGAGTTGGGCGCAGCAGTGGGACCCGACGTCTCATTGCCGGCACTGGTGAAAGCCATGCTGGACGACGCTGGGTCGTGGGACGCGGTCCTATCCTTCAGTGAGCAGGTGATGTCGCTGAAGGAGACCGCGGAGCGCGAAAGGGAGGATGACCACCAATCAATGGCTATTCGCAAGAGGCGAACGGGTCGGAGAAGGCGGGGTTTTGCCCAGCTTCTCCCCCCATAACAAGGCAAACAAAAGGTTGCAAGAGTTGTGCTCCAAACGGAGCAAGGAGAGCCCTCAGGAGGGCATCCGCCTCACACAGTTGCGGTAGAGTCGCTAGACGATTGCCCGGGACGACGTGGTGTGCGGAAGGCGGACAACCCCGGTGGTTTTAGTGAGTCGGGCGTTATCGAGCATCCTCACATACCCCGAAAACGAGTCGAGCCGATACCCATTGCTCTCCGTGGGATGATCTGGAAGCAGATTTCCACCGGTAAAAAAAAAAAAAAAAAGGGTTTAAATGCGGAACACCCACCGCCTAAAGAATGAATGGAGAAGGATGAATGTGTAGTATGCAGTATAAAAGTACGAGAGGAATAGAAGTGAGAACGCATGATAAAGAGAACTAGCAAATACAGGCTTCGACGATCAAAGTCGGAGGAGTAAGCATTTAAAAAAAAAAAAATCAAGGTCCATACATGATAGCATACACATCGTATGTCATACGATTATAGTATTTTTTGCACTTTTAATAAATGTTATAATAGAACTGGTTAGCTGCATGGCCCCAGAGAGGTGATCGAAGATCGCCACTGACTGGGTTCCAAGTGATGGACACCGGAGACGAGGCTCTTTTGCCAAAGTGGTATGAGGTGGCCGATGATAGAGAAGAGTAGAGCTGCAGAAGGGAGGCCTTTGCCCAGCAGTGGGACACTAAAATAGGCTAATAAAAAAATAGTACTGGGAAAAATATTATTAACGGGATTATTACTATGTTTTTTGTTCTGTTTGAGTATCCGATAATTACTCAAACACAATAAAGAAACTGGTAATAATCCAGTTAATAATATTGATTTTAATGTGAGTGACCATGATAGTTTAAAAAGTTATAAAATAGTACTGGTAGTGTAATTGTTATAACAAGAAACACATTATTATTATGTAGACAAAAGTAGTCGTCATTTCTATCTTTGTCGCCTATAGTAGGAATTTAGATGCGACGCTGTATTTGAAGCCGCAGCTTTACTCGCCAATAACTTTTGTTTTAGGGAGTGTTCGATAAATAATATTTCAGCGGATCTCCGGCTTGAGAGGCTGCTCACAAGTCTGGGGCGAGGTCGATACTACTCGGCGAGATTGCGGAGGCTTACAACTGCGAACGATAGTATTATTGGAATTAAATTACCGTGGCCTCCATATTTGTTTGAATTGTTTAATTTAATGCGTTGTTGTATTGTTATAAAATTAATTTTGTATTTGTCAACAAATCATCACTATCAATTGTGGATTACGTTATATGTATTATACTGTTTAATACCTACTGCTTTACTTTTCTTAGATGTTATATTTTGCGCGCCAATAACACTTATACTTCCTTTTGTAAATAGTTTCAATGATATTCTACTCGTTAGTTGGCAAAGCATATAAGATGTACGGTTTCGTATCCAGATCTGCAGTTTTTTTTTATATAGATAGCTCGGCAAATAACTCCATCCCACCTGATGTTTAGTGGAAATGGAGTCCAGACGCGAAGATAATTGGTGCAGCGTGAAAACAAATGTAGCATCAGTTATCAAGGTACGCACGCATCTTTTGAAGGACCCCATACCATAGGAATGAGGAAAAACGTGTGCTGGTATTCCATATTCAATCTTTTGGAGGTGCGACAAAGAAATGAGTCACCAAATTTCTTTGTGTGCGATGGGACAGTGAAGCGGTGACTCCGAAGAGCAGCACGTGTACTCCTATAAAGGAAGGGAGAAGGTGGGATGAGAATACCTTTAAAAAACCGAAATCATTTTTACATCTTTACTGCTCGCTAGTGAGGTCTTAGTTGGAGTACGCTGTGCCAGTCTGGAATCCATTTTACAAAAAGTGCACCGAGTCCATTTAGAAAGTCCAATGAAAATTCTTACGAAACGTCAATTTTAAGTGCTGTCGCTCTCGGGTCCCTTATGAGCAGCTTTCAATCAATGTTTGTAGCATTGTTGTGTTCCGGCAGCTAGAGCTAAGATTGTTAAGTTGAGGTTCGGGTGAAGTGCGCTTCTATCATTGGCCTTATCATAACTTTACATCAGGTGAGATCAAGGCCAGTGCCTTATTTATTTTATTTTATTTTATTTTTAAAATTTTACGGGTAAGCACAGTTGCTTACCCGTAAAACTTTAAAAATAAAATTGAAGTTAAGATACATGCATGTTTTTGTTTATTCTTTGTTATATTTTGTTTTATGCAATGTCGAAGTTAATAATATTTGCGTCTCTACAGTAAAGCTAATCATGGCATTTATATTATATTACAAAGTAGGTTATAGGTAGGTAGTATATTACGTCTCAAGACGAAAGTCTTTGACCAGTGTGTGGAAAGCGCAGTGTGGGCAGGCCTTTTTTTATACTTAGCTCGGCAAATGACTCCATCCCATCTGATGTTAAGTAGAAATGAAGTCCAGACGCGAAGACAACTGGTGCAGCGTGGAAACAAACGTAGCATCAGTCAACTTCACTCTGCCGACCCACAAGGATCCTCCAACAATGCCTCCAACAATGTGGACCGACGATCTGGTAAAGGTCGCAGGAAGCCTCTGGATGCGAGCAGCACAAAACCGGTCGTGGTGGAGAGCCTTGGGGGAGGCCTTTGTCCAGCAGTAGACGTCTTTTGGCTGAGATGATGATGATGATAAAGTAGGTATCTATGTGTTTTACCTTTTAAAAATATTTTCCCGTTTTTGCAACATTTTTTATTGCTGCTCCACTCCTATTAGTCATAGCGTGATGTTATATAGCCTATAGCCTTCCTCAATAAATGGACACTAAAATAATTTTTCAATTCGAACCAGTAGTTCCTGAGATTAGCGCGTTCAACCAAACAAACAAACAAACTCTTCAGCTTTATAATATTAGTAAGCCAAATTATGTAACACATTTGATTGTAATCCCTAAAAAAAAAATTGGGTAACGAGTTGCATTAATAAGTCAATTATCACGTAAATAGCTTGTTTACAGTTTCACTGCTGGGCAAGGGACTCCATCATTGTAGTCTAATAAGGCAAGTGCCTTAATCATGCCAAATGCATTTTTTTAAGAGTGTTTGTGCTACGGAACATTTTCAGCTTCAGGCTTCACGCTTTTTTGAGGGCGGCGAGAAACTGAAAGGGTTCCTCAAGCCGTGTGAAATGAAGCACTGTCAGAGGTTTTCTAGCGCGAACGGCATCACGCACTAGTACGTCTCCCCGTACCCTACTAGGTTCTCCGAGGGGTATCATGTGCAGGTCATCAAATGCATGTTGATGATCACATCGAAACATCCGAAACACACTTTTCCCGACCTGAGAACTGAAGCCAGGACCTTCGACAGGTTCTTTGCCACTCGGACACGTAAAATGAATAAAAACAAAAACTAATCAAAACACGAAAAGAGAAAGTTATCAAAGAAAACCCAAACAACAAAGCCGTTTGAATCGAAGTTAGTCGTCAATTGGCATTGTAGATTGGGTAAATGAACGTGAGGTACCTGCTGAGTCGGGGAGCGGCCATAATGGCGGCATAGTTGCAGTGACGCATTCAAGCTCGCGGAACTCGCCGGACGGATTACTGTTCAGGAAACTTGAGCGGGGGCTGGATCGCTCCAATATTGCGGATTAAACGACCTGATTGGCACTGTGGTTGCGTTTGTACAAGGCCACCGGTTTTCACGGGTTCGATTTCGTTTCGAATTTAAAATAAGTAACTGTTTTAACGAAGTAATTTGTTATTGTTTTCTATAGTTTACGCTAACACTACACATTGAAATGAAACATCTTATACGGATCTACTCGCGTTTATTTACACATTGATTGTATCCCGTCGCTTTGAACCTTTTGCTGGGTCAGTGGTCAAACGGAGACTGGGTTGTCCCTCGTTTCATAATTTCCGCGTAAAAAACGCATCCAATCGAAATAAAATGACGGTATGCGAGTAACTAATTCATTTTGAGACGACCAACCTGTCTCCCTGTGACCACGGACACTACAAACTTAAGTTTTGAATACGTTGATTATTATTATTGATATTTTTATGATTTTATTCTGATAATATTTAATTTTAATTATTTCAAATAATGTGTACTTAACAATTCGAAGGACATCATTTTAATAATTTACAGAATACCACTTTGGAAATATTTAATAAATTATCTCAAAATAATCTTAATATTTACTAACAGAAGTCTTAGGTTATATTGTTACTATCAAAAATAAATCTGCGTATCTGATTGATTAATATATTAAACGAGTATGTAGGTACTTTCGTAAAAGAGTTCGAAACGTCTGGAAAAAAACAATGTGTGAAATAAATGCGAGTAGATATTTTGTAAAAGTTGTTTCATTATAAAACATTTTGTTATTCACCAGAAAAGTATCCTGTCAGTAGACGCGGGACGTTGGAATAGATTAGTCCTTTGGCCGGCCGTGGAGCGGCTGTTTCAAGGAATCGTTTCATTTCTGATGCGGGTAAGTCGAGAAACAGAAAACTTACTTCATTCGCCGTTGCCAGTAGCTGGTAAACACTATGTTCGGAGAACTGTACTTGAAAATAGACTTAATATAATATGAAACTTTCTGAAATGTAATTGAACATGTGTCGAACTGTACCTATAATAGTTGATTCGTTGTTAGAATCGTGAAATGTGAGAGTCTGTGAAATTAAATAAAATGAGTGTGTATAGCGACTACTTGAAGAGACTTGTAGACACGTGCAATAAGTAATGGGAAAACACAGTACAAGAATATAGTGGTATGGTAACTTTCTACAGATTCTTCTACAGAAAAAAAAATCAGTGTTAAAAAGATTCGACGAGCGGGATTCGAACCCGCACTCCATGACAATTTTTTTTTAAAGTGGGGAGGGAGGAAATGCTGCCTGAGTTACGGCTATCTATACCCCAGTTCAGGTAGGTAGTAGTTTGCATTTCTGTTGTTATAGGTTTCAAAATTTTTAATTAAAAGGTTTTATATAATTCTTAAATTCAAGAGACCGGAGAAAATAGCAAAAAAAATCGTCGTTTATTTTCAATTCATATCGCACATGAAAATGAATTGGAAGCCTACGTGAAATCGCGCTCGCAGTGCGCTGCCTGAATTGACCGTTATTTTTAGTAAGCGAGTACAATAGAACCCTTTTCTATACAATTATTTCAATTATTTAACTTAACTTCAAAAAACGGAACTTAAATTGGTATGCCACGATAGCATTTGTGCACCAGACCCGGCATGTCATGGGGGTTTAAATTCCGCTCGTGGAATTTTTCCGTCACTTTTTTCAAATTATAGAAATAATCTATATATTGTATAAGTGCTGTTGGTGTTCTGTACAAAATAAAATAATAAATAAAATAATAATAAATAATCTATTTTAAGATTTTGATTTGAGCGCATCTTTAACAAAACATAATATTAACGATATTAAAGGTTAAACTTAGACAATATTTCCACCACATGTTATAACAAAAGAATAAACGATCTTGAACGAAAAGCTACGTCGTGTTGTATCAATTTTGCGAATATGATAAGCTCTTATTACAGAACGACACTTAAAATTCGATACAAACACAAGCAAGTTTCAAGGTTGTGATTAGTTGGAAGTTTCGAACCTGGAAATTTGAGTAATCGCAGCCTCGGGAACAACATTTAATTTCTACTCAAGTTTGTCCATTTGAGTGTCGTTTCGTAAGGCGGTCCCTAATCTCTTCATTAGTTCTCTAGGTATAAGTATGCGAAGTTTGGCGTAGTTCAATGTTTATTATAGTTTTTTCGATAAACTTTTCTCCGTTCCATAAATATTGGTAATGTAGAATAGCTCAAAGATAATGTTAGTCCCTAGATGGCTATGTTGTTTGTTATTTAACATTTTATACCACCATGGGGTAGAACCACCCACTATGTAATGATACGCAGACATTGTCATGGATGGCTTGCAAGAAGGGTTGCCGACTATTTTTCAGGAAATTAAACTAATATAAAATAAGGAGTCGAAGAAAAATAAAGTATTTTCCAAATTTATTTATTTAAGCGTTGCGTTTCGTTTCACTTCACCTGAGTCTGAGTATCATTCAGTAGTTCAGAAATTAATCAACAGGAATATTCCGTTCAAACGCACGCATTAGTCGGAAATAAAGTATTTTCCATAAGTACTTTATTTTTATTAAAAATAATAAAGTATGGGGATGTAAAATAACGTAGGTAGGATACGTTATTTTAAAGTATGATTGGCAACCCTACTTGCAAGTAACTTGCTAAGCGCTTGAAAAAACCAATGTTAAAAAAAAATTATACCATCTCTGGCTTTAGCCGTATGATGGAGTCAGTTTCTTCCAATTTAAACGATATTTAATATAAGTTTTGCCTCGATCAAAGCCATTAAAAGCTCGACAGCCACTAGAAAAGCTGTCATACATCATAGTTACACCGATCTGTCAAGTGAAACCGCGAGGTTGGCGGGCTGGTGCGCGCGCACTGCCAGCGGCGAGCGGCGGCCGGAGCACGCTCGCGGCAGTGTCCGCGCGCCGCAGCGACGCTTCGGACCTGCCGACTGCCCGGCGAACCGCGCCAAACTCGTACTCGAACTTACGACTCGGAACGTTGGACGCTTTTGAAAAATTCGAATTCTTTTTTTGAAAAATTGTTTTATGCAAAAGATTTGAACGTCAGTTCTTTTGTTAAAAACAGAGACAGCGCTAGATTTAGCAAAACCCTTCAATTGATAACACTTGAATAGTTTTTTGTACAATAAAATATTTAAAAATTCGTTGAAAAATTTATACGAAAGCGTTAACATTTTAAACTGTTTTCTAACATTGTTAATTAATTAAGTGTAAAATAAATCTACGTGATGTAGAGCCAAATGGTTCTCATTCAGTGATTATAGTGTAATAATGTACTAAAAATATAAGGTAGCGCCAGTGATGCCGCGGGCGTAGTGTGGGAAGTGACTGATGACTTAAGAAAAAAAAAACTTGCTAAAGGCTCCCGACGCGGATTTCAGCTGGCGCCGAGCCAGTTTGGTGTTAACCAAAATTGGACCTTATGGTAAGTGGGATATTGAATAAATTTATTTTGAAGGTGTCACGAAGAGGAGCGAGACTCGTTTGTTACACGCGGAGCCATGAATGTTTGATGGGTGGGTCTAAACTACTGATGTGCGCAAATTTTTCACATCACATTTTAGCCCTGTCATTCCATTTGTGTCGGGTAGCTTCTCATGGAATTATGTAATGGAATACCTTATAAATATATTTGTTATTCATAGACTAGAGATTGGAGATGGCTGACGGGAAACGCATAAGCAAAGCGCTAAATTTGGAGGCAAGTATATGGCGAAAGTTACGAATAGTTTCAACGTTTGTGGCTTTGTATCATAGTGCATTATATATTTCTCATTTTAAAATAATAAAAATAATGATCACCATTTCGTAATACATTTGTATTGTTGTTAACAAAAAAATTAATCTAATATGTAATCTTAACCTAAGTTTTATATAAACCGTAAAACAATTAAAACAAAACATGAGAGAGCTCGACGACATCAAAAAGTGGGCTGAACTTATTTTTCGCCAGTTTAAAACAAGCTACATGGGGTCGCAGAAAATTTTGTATACTGATCACCAAACTTCAGTATGAAGATGGCACTGGCATCATTATCATCATCAGCCTATGTCCACTGCTGGACATCGGCCCCACTCCATTTTTTTGCAAATCAGGGTCTTTGAAAAATAAAAAAAATATTTACTTTGGTAATTTAATTTGATTCTATCACATTTAAGCTCAGTGTAAAGAAAACCACTTTATCCTTCCAAAATAATTCAGATCTATTGCGTAAAATATCAGGAGTAACCTCTAAAGCAAACCAGATACGGCCACTTTACTGGCCTAGTAATTAAAAATATAATTGCTCAAAAACAACAGAACAGATAATAACCACCCGCCAGCACGGCGTCATTCAGTGCGATTACAGCGCAGCTGCGGTGTGTTTGTGGCGCGGTTGCGGTGCGGGTGCGGTGCGGGTGCGGCGCGGGCGCGGCGCGGGCGCGGCGCGGGCGCGGCGCGGGCGCGGCGCGGTGGCTGCACGGTAATAATTAGCGATATGCCTGCCTGCCGCAGGTTTATATCACAACACGTCAGCTCCACAAACGTGACTCGTTAATTTGGCAATCGAATGACGTCGTCACGTGATTGTTTTCAAAAAAATCAATCTACAGATCCACGGATTCTATATTAATCAGTCTGTAGCTCAGGCAATGAATACTGTTTTATTCCTAATGTTAGTTTTTTGCGATTCGGTCACGTTAGCAAAAACTAGAAACGAGCGTTTGAAAACCAGCGTCAGGTTTCATAAACCTGACATACGCTGTCAGACCACTTATTTTGACGCCGCCGTGAGACACATAATTGATTATTCTATAATGTTAACTTCTTCTATTTCCAATTGTCTTTTATCTGTGTTAAAATAAATGATTGTTCTTCATTATTCTTAAAAGTTTTCCATATCGAATGGCAAATAAAACTTGCACTGGGCTCTCAGTCCATATCTACTATAATATATTTCAGTGAATTTTTAATACTCTTCGTTAGTTCAATAAATCGCCGCAAATGTAGGTAGGTCATGAAGGTGTAGATGTAGGGACATCATTGAATGAAAATGCTCCTTCGCTTTTTGTAGCAGTCGCAAGAACCTTATACCGGCATTATAAAGTTAATTGTGGGATAAGATCTGACTATCTTATTTCAGTGAAATCTCTACACAAAAATAAATAAAAATTTGTTATATGGTAAAAATTCTAAATTCTAAAGTGTCCAGCTCTTTTCTCTCTTACAGTGTCAAAAATATTGGAAAATGATGTAAAAAAAACAAAATAAAAAATCTAAGTTAACAAATTTACACCAGGTAAAAGTTTCAATTTTCACATTATGTCATACAGTACCACTACAACAAGACTGTAGTAAAAGTCAAAAATTGTTTAAGAAAAACAAAATCAAACTATAGTTATTATTACTAAAAATAAGATAAGTATGCAACAAGAGCAGACTAGCCTCCACAGGCGGCACCCATACACGAGTATGACATAATGAATCAGTCATCGCTTCGCTTAACCATATTTTAGGGAACGTAACGACCCGACGCACATGCCACCACCGCAGAGACAATAAAGAGAGCATGACACACTCACACACTCTATATAGAAACTTAATAATCTATTTAACGCAACGCTGTTTGTTATCTGTAGGACACTGCTAATAAAGGCTATCATATCAGTATAAAAATTACATAAATTAATTTTAATATATTGAATCAAATAAAGTATAATGTGTTTTTTATTATAACCAGGCTGTTTTATCATCTAAATATTCTTTGACTGTATAATAAATAACCTTTCACAAGTAATAATTAATAATTACAAGTAATAAAAACTTCACATGTTTTTTAAACTTATGTAAAGGTAAATCTAGTACAGTACTTGGTATTTTATTGTAATAATGTATACCTTGCCCCAAGAAAGAACCAAGAGCCTTCAGTAACCTGAACAGTGGCAATACAAGTTTTGTCTTATTTCTAGTATTGAAATTGTGTACGTCACCATGTTTAGTAAAGGAGTTGATATTGCAACGTACAAAAACTATACAATTACAAATATATTGAGATGCAACTGTCAGGACACCAATCTCCTTAAAAAGATTTCTTAAGGAAGTTCGTGATCCTAGTTTATAGATTGCTCTTATTGCTCGTTTCTGTAAAATGAATATAGTTTCAATATCAGCCGCTGTTCCCCATGGTAGGACGCCATACGACATGATACTATGAAAATAACTAAAATAAACTGTTCTAACAGTTTCAACGTCTGATAACTGCCTGATTTTTCTAATGGCATAAGCAGCAGAACTGAGTTTACCGGCCAATTTCGATGTAATTGAGGGTTTTGAGTCAAGGGTTATGCCTAAAAAGACTGTAGAATCTACCAAATCTAATTGATCACCGTTTATTCTAATATCGGTTGGTTCATTTCTGACATTTGGTAATATATATTTAATACATTTTTTTTTCTTAGCCTTAAGCTGTAAATTATTAATAGTAAACCAACGGAGTACCTCTAAAAGAGCTTTATTTACATTTTCATGATTAGTCCTACACCTAGTTACATTAAAAGTGAGTGAAGTATCATCTGCAAATAATACAATTTCACAGAAGTTCTCTACAAAGAATGGCAAAAGAATAGAAAAGGACCAACAATCGACTCTTGTGAAACTCCCATTTTCACATGAGAACCAGATGATTTAGTACCATTTATATTGACGGTTTGTGTTCTAGAGCTGAGATATGACTGTATTAAATTTAGTGCAAAATCTTTGAGATCGTAATAATGTAGCTTCATCACCAGAGTCCGGTGCTCAACGCAATCGAAAGCCTTGGACAAGTCGCAAAAAACTCCAAGAGCGTTTTGAGACTTCTCCCAGGCATCAAATATATGTTTTATTAGAGCAACACCTGCATCAGTAGTAGAACCTTACCCTTAGTAAAGCCATATTGATTACTACGACCCTTAGTAAAGCCATATTGATTTCTATGTAAAAGGTTCTTTGTGTTAAAATATGACATCAACTGTTCGAGTAGAATTTTTTCGCAAATTTTGGTTACTGGTAATATTGAAATGGGCCGATATGGGCCTGTATAGGTCGTTTGTTTTTCACTATTCACGCAAAAAATTTTTATACGTTTCAAGCTTTCACCATTTATGTATCTTATGTACATTTTATGTACCTATATGTGATATGCTAAAATATCATTTTATGGAAAAAACTATTGTAGTAAAAACGCTTGAATTAATTTCTACAAAGGCTCTATAAAACAAATTAATTTCGCCCGCATTTTTGTCAGTAAAATTTTAAAGCTGAACACAACAACTCAAAGTTGCATTTCAATCCAATAAATAGTATCTATCTATAGGAACAGACAATTTACCAAGAACAAACCTCCCTGTGTCGGTTGTGGGATGTGGGCTTTACCAGATCTAATTATATCTTCGTTATGCCCACGCAAGTTACTGATCATATTTCTCAAGCATTCTCACTTTAAACATGGTCTAATTGTTTAAGATCGTTGATATCAATGCCTTTACTCCATGTTTGTACTCCCGCTCTCCCGACATCTCGCGTTACCAATTTGCCAGCCGCAGTTATCGCTCCAGCCGGTGACATCCACGATTTGATTCGGTCTGAATAATTTCAACGAGCAATTCGGAGCTACGTTCAATTATCGGCGATAAGACAAACTGAGCAGACGCCCCTAATTGGGAGCGGGATAACCGCAATGTTTTATGAGTTCCTTGTTTTGTTGTTCTTTCAGGATAGACTGTTGAGCACACAAGCTTCTGTTGGACGGATTTAAGTCGGTTGAGCTTGTTCGTTCGCAATTTACTACTATAGCAATATTGAAAGTCGTTGAATCGAATGCTTATTTTTAAGTTTTAAATATTTCGCATGCAATTATAAAAAAAGAATTAAGGTTTTATAGACATATGTTTTCAGAATATGCCTACGATACATGCATGCATTCGCCATTCGATCACATTAACGAAAACGAGAATTGGTACGACAAACTCTTCTAGTATGTCGCCAGGAGGCGCTGCTTCAATGCCATACTAATTTTAGTTTTCGTAAACCTAATCGAATGAATAGGGATAGTAAACAAAACTCACACGAGGCACCCTGATAAGTTTGGGCGTCGAGGTAAACCTCGGTAAAACGACGGGTACTAGACGGTATGCCTTGAACCCAATTCAATTCTTTGTGTTAACGATTTTTAAAGTTACAATTTTAAATGTTTTACAACGTTTTAAATGAGACTTAATCATAGCTTTTTAGTTTCATTTATGTTGATCCTTCATTTTACAATTGCAAACAAGAAAAACGACAAACAAACTACTCCACAAAGCATAATCTTCACACATCTATATACGTCATAACAAATGACTGTAGCTCGTCCGAGCCGTCCCGCGCAGTCCGACAGTCCGTTTTGTAGTGATCGTCAACTTTTCATTCTCCTCAAACAAACAGCCACGTCGATAAGTTCCTGCCGTAAGCATTCGGGCCGTCGCACCGCCTCGTCAAAACTTCAGTGGACTGGTGTACGCTGGCTTGTCGTAAGGAACGGTCTTCTTTGTACAAACACAATGAGTTATTGTGATCGTCGCGGCAACGCTGGCTTCGTGTTTTTATTTAGCTTCATATTTTTAAAATGCTTCCGTTGTGAAACCAACTGACTTTTTTGTGTTACATTCAGCTTTTTTGTTTGTTCCGTAACGAGGAACCGCTTGGTCTTCGTTTCACCCGAATTGTCCGAAAATTATGATAAGGCTGATAGAGGAAGGTCAGTTTAACCGGAGTCTTAATGCACTGAGCAACTGGCTATCCTACCACTTCTTAACACAGCACCACAATTCTGTTAGCATTCTTAACATTATGTACGACTTAGCTTACTTTAGATATAGACTTAATTATTAAGTTGGTGGAAGTTTACTCGTCGTCAGATGGGCTTGGCACAAGACTTGCCACCAATGAGCGGAGCACAAATCCCTGCTAGGATTTGAACCAGGGACCTCCGAAACCAGTTTTCTTAGCGCTGGACTACACAAGCTGTTATAAGTTGTTTATAATGTATATGTGTTTATAATGTGTTAGTCACTTGCACCACTTGTATAGTTAATTCATTTATTTGGAACAGCAAAGTACATTTTAATGTGGACGGCAGCGCGATAACAACTGCAGTAGTCGTGGACTGGGTTGCTGCCATTAACGCCCGAACCTCCAGTAATTTTGCTTCAAAAGCCGTAATTAAGCCATTTATTTTTTTATTTTGCCCAATAACAAAGCTAAAGTATGAGTGTTGTTACACCCAAATGTGTACTTATGCAGTTACACTCTACATCGTTAACAATCGTTGTTGTCATTATAATCAAAACCATTTTTAATTCGGAAAATTTTCAGTCTCATCATAATTTTTCTAACAACCCTCCCAACTATTAATAAGGTGCCTCGTTCTCTGCTTCTGTGGAATGTTTTAAACAATTTCCCGAATTATAAATTTACCTCAATTAAATGTACCTATGTAAATAATTATAAAATATAGTGAAAAAATTAAATGCCCACCCGACCCAGCCAGGACCTGGGTCTTCCGCAATCCGGGCGGCTGCACTGACCATTATGCTACCGGGGAGGCTTATGTAAGCACTGAATTTTTTTAACACTTTGATTTTGACTGCTTTTTTAGTGGCAGTAGCGACATCTATACAACGGTTATTGCAGCAATTAGCAAATAAAAATAATTTAAAAAAAATGTACCCATGTATTATATTATATATATAAAAAGTATAATTTATTCCAACTTTGTAAATTCACGAAATAAATCAGTGTGTCGCAGTTACCCAACGTGTTCTTAACAAGTTAATAAACTGGATCCATTGTGAAATTGAACAATACGGTTTAATGGACGCCAAGCAACTAACTCCGAATGATTAGTGTCAATTAATGGGACCATCCCGTCACCGCCCGCCGACATCTTGTTGTATGCAAATCGTTTGAACCAACCAACCGTTGGTTTAATAATTGGGTTTACAGCAGCAGTAGCACAGCTAATATAATATATTAATAGGCTCAATATTAATATAAAGTTAATTAAATTAATGAACTTAACGATAGTTAGATGTTGATTTGGATTCCAGCAAAACTATGATTAAGTTTTATGTTTATTTATATATAATAGCTGTTGGTCTTCCTAAAATAAAATAAATAAATAAATATTATGTCAAAACTAGATTCAAAAATTCAAAATCATTTATTCAGTTCAGGCTACAAGTAGCTCTTATGAATGTCACTATGCCATCGGTTCGTAAGTCTACTCTGGGCGGGAGATCTTGTACAGTCTACAGCAAAGTTAACTGATGATTGGTCAGGTTTCAAAATATGAAATCAGTATGAAAATCAAAACTTTTTAAACGCATGCCTACTATCAAAAAACCTTCGAGTGTCTACTAGTACCTGCAGACTTTGACTGTAGTTATATAGAAAATACCGACTTTCAAAATTAAGTTTCGATAGTGTACTATCGAAACTTAATTTTGAAATCTAGTAAACATCATCTACTTTTGCTCTTGACTGTACTGAGAAGAACCGGCAAGAAACTCAGCAAGTGCATTTCTTTTCTCCCTAATAATCTCTCTAATTTTTAAGGTTCATCTAAAGACTGAAGCAATGTAAACATTCTTTACGTTCATTATCGTCATCAGCCTATAAACAATGTGTCCGGTTGAATTTATTTATTTATTTTTATTTTTATATAATAGGAGAACCAACAAAATTAACACTAAATTATTATTATTTTTTTTTTTTTAATTCGAGCAATCTAGACTACTGACGTGCTAACGCTACGCTCGTGTTAGCTTTCTGACCTTTTTTGTATGCTGTTTTGTTAAGCCGGCAGGGTGGGAGTTGTTTTCACGCTGCACCAGTTTTTCTTCGCGTTTTTACTTTATTTCCACTTAGCATCAGGTGGAGTGGAGTCATTTGTCGTGATTTTAAAAAAAAGCATGCATAAGATAGGAATGTGCAAACCACTGCACCTTCACACTCATTAATTGTTGTTCCAGTCAGTAACTACAGGTGGTTATTACGAAAAATGATTATGTCACCCTCATTTTTATAACTCAAAAAATGTTTACGATCCAAGTATAGACCCCGCTCCTGTACCACGTAACGTTACCGTCGCGATCCTTATCGTTCGCGTAATATATTCCAGACACAATAGGCCGTACGATATAACAGGTGGAGTAAAAGTGTATATTCTCAGTCGCGAATACCTTGATAGCGATCGGATTGTTTACCTTCTTCCAGTTCGCGTGGCGGTCTATGCATTGACTTATGATTATTCACTTGTGACTGTAAATGTGTCCCAAAGGGCTATGTAACCATATGGTATCTGGTTTTAAAATCACAATTGATATAGACTTAGTTTGGCGAAGTGCTCGGCCCGACATCCGGAAGTCATGGGTGCAATTTCCAGGTCAGATTAAGTCCGTTTCGGAGTTTTGGATGCATAGCTCGGGTTTGTGTTCATCGACTCGGATTTAGCAAGCGTAATGATTAAATGGTACATATATAGGCTTTTACGTATTTACTTAAATTATTTTTAGGACGGTTTGCCATCGGCACCACACACCGTCTTACACAAGATTTATATAGGTATTCTACTTGAAGGATTTTTAGGGCTCTGTAGCTAGGTTTATTGATTTGGTTCAGACAAAAAAGGATTTAGTTATGTATTTTATCTACACTAATGTTGTAACATTCTACTTATGTTTCCAATACTTGACTTATAATTACTACTGTTATAGCGCAGACAACAAAACACTCAATTTAAGCAATTTCACATGATGGTATAATATCCACATCGATATCGTAAAATCTCATTATAACATCAATAAAACGCGACCAATTAACCTGGCGAGCCTTATGTCAAAATCCTCATACAAGTTGTATAAAATTTTGATATTAGGCTGGCTTTTGAAAACAGTTGGGTTATACGTGAAAACTTCGTCGAAACTACTAAACTTACATACACAAAACTCTTTGGTAAGATCTTGTGCCAATTAAATAAAAAAAGAACAGCGCGCGCTCGCTCCTGATTGGCCCTGCGCGCGCAGCTGCGCTCTCATTGGTTAGATTTTAATGGCGGCAAGTTCACTGTGACAATACACGTACGCGTGAATTTAATGTTTCGCAATGTGTTTTGTTTTTAAAATACATTAAAAGTTAAAAATGGACAGCGACGATGATATTTGTACGCCTCCGGATATTCTAGAATTGGCAACAAAAGTAACTCACAATCTTTTGCCAGAAAAATCTAGAAAATTATATGAAAAAGAATATAATAACTTTTTGGCATGGAAGATCGAAAAGAAAACTACATCATTTTCTGAAAATGTCATTCTTGTGTATCTCAAAGACCTCTACGACAAATTCAAGCCATCTTCTATGTGGGCTAAATATTCTATGCTCAAGTCCACACTGAGTATCTACAACAATATTGATATCACGAAGTATTCAAAAGTCATAGCGTTCCTGAAACGCAGTTCAGAAGGACACAAGGAAAAAAAGTCCTTGACGTTTACATCAGGTCAAATAAAGATGTTCCTGAAAGATTCACCAGATATTTAGTATCTTTTTGAAAAGGTAAGTGTATTTTAGTTCTGTTATTTAATCTACCTAGTACTTACGTACTACACACGCAAGTTATCTAGACACTCCGTTTAAGCGCTTTGTGTATAAATTAGGTAGTAGGTACCTACACTTTACTACTTCATAAATCATAGTTTTTGCCTTGGCTATGTACCTCAAGCTTATTATATCGTTTATTGTTACAGGTTGCACTAATCTTCGGCATAATGGGGGCATGCCGAAGGCAAGAGCTATACAACATCCAGTTCGATGAAGTCTCTAACATAGACGACAGTACAATCATGGTGAAAGTTTCGAAAACAAAAACGAAAATAGATCGTTCTTTCGTTGTGACGGGCAACTGCTATGCCGTATGTAAAAAATACATGGAACTTCGACCCACCCCCTGTCGAAACCCTGCCTTTTTCTTGAGCTATAGATCGGGGAAGTGCGTCGATCAAAGAACTGGTATTAATAAATTTGGTGCTCTGGGAAAAACTATCGCAAGTTTTTTGAATCTGCCTAACCCAGCGTTGTACACGGGGCATTGCTTCCGGCGCACCTCGGCGACCCTTCTCATAGAAAGCGGTGGTGATTTGACCGCACTGAAATGACACGGGGGGTGGAAGTCTTCTACTGTGGCTGAAAGCTACATTGATGAGTCTAATGAATAAAATTCAAGTCTCAAATACGATCTTGAACAGTATAGAAAACAAGACGAATGAAGTAATTATAAATATTCCAACTCCGTCTACGAGCTCTACTGCTTGCCCCGCGACCGCTACAGCTGCTGGATCAATAATTAACATTTACTTTCAAAATTGTACCATCCAAAATTTGAACAATTATTATAAATAAACTATTGTCAGCTTTTACTCTTGTTGTTTGACTAATTGCATTAGTGAAGATAAAGTAGTGTATGCAACTGCATATAACACGGGTATTAAAACACTCGTTACTCACACTCGTGTTTTAATACCCTTCATTATATGACAGTTGCATAAACTACTAATACGTGTGATTGTGAGATCCTGAAAGGAACTTAGAAAACTACGCAACAGCTAACGATAGTAACAGTTTTGTACATGTTTGTAGCGTTCGTTTTTCCTACATATTTTTTCCCTTTTATGCTAATCCAAATAGAATGGACCGATTTATTATTTATTTCGTTTTTCCTACCTACGCAGCCTCCGCTTACAATGTAATGTGCGTGGACCACAAACATACATAGAACGAGGAAAATATAACAAAGTAAGGGGTTTTGTAAAATGTCATGTCTTTCTGTTCAGGCTCCTCAGTGATTCTGCTCATACATTCCAACGTGACAGCTAAGACAAATGTTCGGACGAGTTTGTTCGAATTCAACAGATAGCAAATATTCTACCACGTACCTCGCTTACGTAATGCCTCAGTGTTCAGGTGGCATAGCGCTGAGATATTGCAAAGGTCTGCCTGCATTCAATTACCAGGTCGGGCATTTTACGTTTAAAATTTTAAGCTATGATTAGCCCTTTCTGACGATATTTCCATAGGTATTTAAAAACTTTCAATATGGAAGAACAGTTTTGAAGACTATTATTAGAGATGTCATTAAATCCTCATTTTTTTACTAACTTATGTAAGTAAGTTGGTAAACAGCCAATAACTGTCTTACTGCTGAGCAAATACCTTAATTATTGAAATCAAGTCAATTAGTCAAGTCAAATCAAATCAAACATTTGATGGGTATTGGCCTAATCACCACGCTTTCCAAATGCGGGTTGGTGATCACAAACCCGGGCTATGCATTGAAAAAATCCGAAAGACCCGTAAAATTAATTAATTAATCGGAACAGACAAATACACTCTTTCAAACTCCAGAACATAGACTCGTATTGTTCTATTATCTGTATAAGTACTATGTACAAGTATCCTTTTGTCAACGAAAACCAACACAGCTGTAACACGTACAGTAGAACTGCGTAAATTGAATCAAATGTGACATTGACCGCAGGCGTAGACCTTTAAGTAGCTGCTTAATTGAGTGTCCCAGCGTTCTAGGCGTCTATAGTGCGACTACATCTAGAATCATACAGCAGCGTAAGTAGTTATACATTAGAATGACTATGTTGATGCTACTGTAGGTTTACATGTACAGTCACGATCATTATCATGTATACACTTTTGACTAATTTTGACTGTTATTTTTAATGGGTTCCTCCTCCTCTCCTCCTCTTACCCCCTCCCCTGGTCGAGGTTTTAATGGCTGGACGAAGAGAGAGGAAGAGAGTCCCACAAAACCCGGGGTCGCTTTATAGCGTCGGTGTATGTGCAAAGCATTTTTAATAGTATAAAAAAAGCTTTGTTTAGGATAATTTTACCTTCAAAGAAAGCTGTGATCAATATTACACTAGATTACAAAGAAACCCTGTTCTACTAATAACTTTCAATTCATATAACGCGTTAACATTTTCGAATAAGAAATAAAATATAAACCGTAGACATAATCCGTAATACCAAGATTACACGAAGCAGATTAATAAGTGCGTGACGCTCCAATTTGATTAAAGATTCGCGCGGCAATCAGCGGCGGTAATTTGAAGGTGCCGCGAGTTATGCGAGACGCGTGTGTTGCGGCGCTGATCAAAGATGGCTGAAGTATATCTTCAGGTTGGCAAAATATTGCGTTTAAACATCCACACGTGCCCAAGAATTCACTTCTAAGGGCAACCTTACACGGGCAGCTTTAAGCTGAGACTGCATAGTGAACTACAGTTTTCTATTTACAAACAAACATAGAACCGCTTCAGCAGTTGCGACTACGACTGCTCAAGCAGTGATAAAGCGCAGCCCGTGTATGTGGAACCTGAGGGTTAATTCTAGGCACAATTTTGAATCAATAAGTGCTGGTACTGCAATGGCACCTACCGTCCTAGCTGGATATAGATTATTGCATTAATAACACATTAATAGCAGTCATGTTAATCCACCTAGTAAAATTATATGCTAGTGTTAGGAGTTCACGTCTAGTCTAACACAGCTATGGGGGTGGGGATTGATTGGCGTTTCTCGCATTTAAACCGAGCATCTATCGGCTATGTCGTTTCATTGACAATATATTAACTAAATAAGTTAATATAATCATTTATTTGCCAAAAACATGGTAATTTACGGGTGGTATAAAATTTACGATGCGCACATGTTTTGCCATTATAAAACAGCATGCAAATGTTAATTTAAAATGTCAAAGTTAAACATGTCAATAAGGTTAATTCATTCATTATACGTAGAAAAAAAATCATAAAACAAATAATGTCAAAAATATCATACTAAAAAGTCCATTTATAACTTTATTTATGAAAATTAATACATTAATATACAATTACTACAAATTAATAGTGTGTTACTTTATGTCCATCAGGAAGTTTATTAAGTCAATTTATGATATAAGTTTTCTTTAACTGTATAGAAACAATGCTCTAATAGTCAAAAACATATTAAACGGCAATTGTTTTATCTCATCAGGCAGCTTATTGAATATTATTATCGCTTGAACATAAGTATTTTGTCTAAACATCTCGAGCTTACATTTCCGCAGAAATAATCTATCCATATGTCTTGTGTGTCGCATTAGCATATCAGAGTGTTTAGGAAAGTAACTTGCGTTCTGCCTTACAAATATGCATATACCCAACTTTATTAAACGTATGCAGGCGAATGGAAGTATTTTTTAATCTTGAAATAGAGAATTACAACTTTCAGTACTCCAAGCATTACATATAGCCCTTATGCATTTTTTTGCAGCCTAAAAGCTAGTTAGTACAATGTTGACTGAGTCACCCCAAAGTAATATGGATATGTCTCGTCAGTACTAAGCTACGGATGTAGCTTAGTACTGACGAGACATATCCATAGTATGCATGCACTAATAGCTGCTTCCATAGACACTGTTTGCCTTAAGCGCCCGAGTGCTAGAGTTACCAGATAAAGGCTTCTCATTACATGGACATCTCTGGGTTAACAAATGGAGTTGTAGTGGACTTTAAAAAATATACTAAAATGAATAGAAATTTCGTTATTTTTAATGAAATGTCAAAAAAATAAATTTCTTATCACAAAAAAATGTTTAATCAAATACAATTTACTTCAAAGAACGAAACGAAAGTGAACTGAAATTGTAAACCGTAACAATACTGGAGGTTTCCTCTTATAATCCCACCAGGCCCCCCAAAGTATCCATTGCAGTCTATTACAATAACTTTTCAATTTGAATGGCTTCCTTATCCTTAATGTATTCAGTGTGAATTTTTTAATCGTCGCGAAACGAGACAGAAACTCCCGCTTATTGTAGCGATTTGCATAGACTCTGTCATTTCTGCACGAGTTTTGTGAATCTTTTATCATAAGAAACAAGATCAACATTACGGTATAATGACCAGCAATTACACTGGGCCGCAAAAATTCCGGGTGGCTTATAAAAAGTGTGATAGTTTCTTAACTACACAACACAAACTAGTGAAACTGTTGTATGTTATAAATGACTGACTTATACATAAAAGAAAATACATAACACGTTTGTAAACTTTATAATTTTATATAAGTACTAAAAAATACAAAAAAAAGCACTTCTAACTTTTCACAACAAAAATATACAACACGGTTAATCTGCAAAATGAAATCTTTTCTGTAAATTTAATATCTTGTATTTCCTCCCGTATCGCTTCATTAAGACGATGTGGCATGCTAGAAATCAAATTTCTAATACGGTTTTGGTCTATGTTTGACCATTCTTCTACTAGCGCACTTCTTAACTCATGTAAGTTAGCTGCAGCTGGAGAGCGTTGTTTAACGCATCTCCCGAGCTCGTCCCATAAATGCTCTATGGGATTTAAGTCTGGGCTGCGAGCTGGCCACTCCAGGCGGGTGATACCGATGTCTTGAATATACGCGTTGACCAAATGTGCTGTATGTGGTCGCGCATTATAGTCCATAAAAATGGAACTTGCGTCCATATTCACCAAGAAAGGACCAGCATGCTCATTTAAAATCTCCTCTACATATCTGGGAGCTGTCAGAGAACCGTTTTCTATAATTACTAACTCCGTACGATCCTCCGAAGATATCCCAGCCCAAACCATTATTGATCCTCCACCGAATGGCACCTTTTCTTCAAAACACGCTTGACGATAACGTTCATTTGGTCGCCTATATACTCTTCGTCTCCCATCGTGTGCGAATAAACAAAATCTTGACTCATCGGAAACATAACCCTGGACCAATCTTCATCTGTCCATCGGACGTGTTCTCGAGCAAACCGCAACCTGGCAACTCGATGTTCTTTGAGCAATTTAGGGCCATTTGCTGGCCTATAAGGCTTTATATCAGCTTCCTGAAGTCGCTGCCGGATCGTGTCAGAGCTTACATTGTTGTGGTGAATTTCTTGAAGGCTATTTCGGACCTGAACAGCCGTGAGATGTCGATTTCTTAACATAGTGCTCACGATGAATCGGTCTTCTCGTGTAGTTGTACACCTGAGCCTGCCATTCCCTAGTCTCCTAATGTTCATGCCGGTCTCTTGAAATCGCTGGAGTACTCTTTGGACCGTGGATAAAGATACACCTACTGTTCTAGCAGTACTCCGCTGACTCCTTCCTTCTTGTACCATGGTGATAATTCGTGTACATTCTTCAGTAGATAACGACATGTTGGTGCATGGTTGATGCACAAAATACTGTGACCAGCCAAAAAAACTGTTTATTATGACAGCTCGGTTTTAAACAAAAGCGAGAAAATTTTCTATTCCTAAAATTTGATTTGTGATATTTTTCAAAAATCGGAATTTCTTTTTTTGAAGCTGTAACTTGTTCAAATGCAACTTCTTTTGTTAAGTATAATAAGCGTCACAAATCTGCCTATAACATATTATTTATACGAGGGATCTATGTAAATAACTTTGGGAGATATCGCGGTTTTTCTAAATGACCCGTTATTTTTGCTGTCCAGTGTATTATAAATCTCCTGCAAATTAACAATATTGCATAATTTATTTATAAGCTCAGCTATGCCAGTGCTAATTATAACCAATCTTCATATAAAAAGGGCTTCTAGTTTGTTTTATGTATTAAGACATGGCCCGTTGTCTTTATAATGATTTAAAAGAAAAATATTATTATTAATATTATTATTTCTAACGTACCAAATGAAAATTACAACAACATTAGCTAAGTCTCGAACCTCATGACCTGTTTTACAATACGGTTGAAAGCTCTTCCAATTAATCTTTTAATCAATAGGTTCCCCTCTCCAAGTTTTAAGTTCTTGTTTCTGACGCTATACTCGTACTAGGTAAGTACTAAAATTGTTTCAACAAGCTAAGAGTCGATACAACTAAGGAGTATTACATAAGTATGCTGCCCATAAATATGGAATGAAATATTCATAGAAATACTTAACCACCCCGTGGTCTAGTGGTTATGACCACCAGTTTAGACCCAGAGGTCCCGAGTTCGATTCCCAGCGAGTGGCAGTGTCGTAAGCGGGCCGTATGCATCTGAATAAAAACATGTCCCTCCATTCCTAAACTTATTTGAGCTTAAATATCCTTGAAATGGAACCACTTTTACGGATCTACTCGCGTTTATTTTTATACATACTTTTAATTGATGCTTATACTGACGTTTCGAACCCTTTGCAGGGTCCGTGCCGACGGCAAGCATAGGCGCGAAAATAAGTCTGCAATATGCGAACATGCTCTAGAGGGGCCCAACCATTACATCAGATTTGATAAACCACTAATACTCGCTAGAGAACAACGATTCATCCCTAGGATGATACGCGCGGCTGTTGAAATTAAAAAACATCGTAATTTCAATAGAAAAGATGGTTGGAATTTACCACCATCCTGGGATCCCATCATACAAAATATTAAATCCCAGCCCCACACCATACTGCCAGACCAAAAGATACTGTAAGCTATTTCTGCGTAATACGGAAAGCACCTGATTTAAATGTAAATGAGGGTATACAAGCTACTAACTAATTATGAGACGACCAACACCTCAGTCTCCCTGCTACCACGGACCCTGCAAAGGGTTCGAAACGTCAGGATAAACATTAATTAAAAGTAATGCATAAAATAAACGCGAGTAGATCCGTAAAAGTTGTATAGTGTTCGCGTAAACTTTAGAAAACAATATTGAATATCCATGCTGTCATTACTTGTTCCTCTTCGGATTGCGCCTGAGCCTCTGAGTGTGAGTGTGATTTTCATTCGCCTTTCGATCACGTTAACGAAAAAGACAATTTGTATGGCAATTTTTTAACTCTTCACATATGTCGCCAGAGGGCGCTGCTTCAAAGCCATACTAATTTTCGTTTCCGTAAACGTAATTTCGAATGAATACGGATAGTAAGCAAAAATAACACTAGACACTCAGATCGGAATAGTTGGAGCGCAGCTGCTGTGTTGCGAGATTCCATGAACTTGGTTTGTATGAAGCTTATACCAGAGTGAACGAGAGTGCGGCAACTTCATGCATGAGCTCCGAAACGCACGCACACAAGCTCGTAGTTCAAATACATTAGCACACAGAAAAAAGCACGGGAAAGGAGTACGCGATGACGCGGGCTGTCCCCGAACGCGGTTCGCTGGAACGCTGTTCCAAACGCGGATCGGGTCTCGTATGTTGCTGTAGTAACGGAGAATAACAAGTATGTCACGTTTACACGTATTTTTCTTGGTTTGGGTGTCGCGATTGCGAGTTTTGTTGCATATAGGTGGGTGTCTATTGAAAATGTCTGGGAAAAAAACCTGTTGTGTACGAAGATGTCTCAACACACACAACCATAATCCCAGTTTGTCCTTTTTTACTTTGCCGACAGATATAACAAGGTAAGTTTACAATATAAGAGACACCCAAATTCACACAATAATAAATTAACTATGTGTGACTCAACCCTAGCCGGTAGGTACAGCTCGGTACGTCGATTCAAGGTCACGGCACTGTTGCCGCACTCTCGCTCACTCTGCTTATACCTTCTGCACTCTCTTTGTGGTTAGGGTAACAGTGTAACGTGATCATACATGGAATAATGTAAACATACGCAGTCCCACGGAAGAGTTGAATTTGTCATACTCAGCATTATCCTTCCCCCCCCCCCTCGGGGTTAACAGCTACTACGAGCCATAACATCCGAGGGGGTAGATGAGGGGGGGAATGTGAAGTGTTTGGTTATCTTATACGCGACCCGTTATTGGAAGATGATGGAACTGTGAAGCCGCCGGCTGCCCTCTCATCAATGTTTAGGCAACACACATTGGACATCCGGACCAAAACATTATTTACTACTATTGGCAAGGATGTCCATTTGTAACACTTATCAAGTGTACATTATTTTTTTATGCGAAGTAGAATAAACAACGTGGGTACTTATTTTTTATTTGGAAATCTGACACATTTTTGTCTTTTAGCTACAATTATTAAAATAATATATAATTCCTGTCTATTTCATTAAGGCAAAAAATAGTATGATTCTAAATTGTCTTAGCTGCGAAAAATCGTTTTTAATACTTACTTGCTCTTTGCGCATTTAATGTTCAGGAAGCAACTTAAGCTGCTAAAAGATTACGGGTGTTTGAACCTTATTAGTAGGTAATAAGGTAACAAAATAAAGCACAGTTTCTCCCTTATTCTAAGGTATCATTCTGTATACTGACGCTGTATTTTCTGTATGTAAACCTACAATAAAAGAACCACGCTGTGATATTTGAATCTCGCCGGTAATCTTGAAACTATGTCAAAATAGACATTAATGAATTCGAATTGTTATAATAGTTTAAAAATTATTGCCAGCCTAAAAAAATAGCCCTGTCCCTGCGCACGTACCATCCAACTCCACAAACAAGTTTAAATGAGTTAATAAATAGTGTTTACAATGTTCGGACGCGTTTAAGTGAGGTCGCGAGCGCCGCTGCCTGACGGATGACGGATGACGGATGACGCATGACGCATGACGCATGACGGGTGACGGGTCGGCGGCAGACACTAACTAATAGTACAGGTTGCGAGTGCACGTACTAAACTTTGCCTAAAACCGGCGCGATGTCGTCAACAAAAATAAAGTACAAAAAGATCAGTTATGATCAGAAAGCCTAACTTGCAGAACGTCTTTGAAGCAAAACGTCTACAATGCTTAATGACTAAAATGCAGATAGCCTAACTTGCAGAACGTCTTTGAAGCAAAACGTCTACAATGCTTAATGACTAGCAGTTATGATCAGAAAGCCTAACTTGCAGAACGTCTTTGAAGCAAAACGTCTACAATGCTTAATGACTAAAATGCAGATAGCCTAACTTGCAGAACGTCTTTGAAGCAAAACGTCTACAATGCTTAATGATTAAAATGCAGACGGTGCACGCCGTGTTTTTACGTTAGTATTTTTTTAACACTTTTTTAACACAAAATAAAAAATACAAAAAACTAAAAGGAATGTTGGGAAAGAACTATTTAATTGAGCGATGAGGATTTCTGGTTTTTGAGGAAGTTAGATAATATGACATTTTTATATACCGTGAATTTATCATTAAATACGTCAATATCAATGTCTTTCTAGTAATCTGATGTTATCAACGAAAATATGTTTAACTATATTTACATATTAAAGTAAATAGCACTTACAGTACAACTTTCATTAAGGAAAATGAAGACTTACATTCATGATTTTTGCACATTTTGATAATTGCTGTTAATTTTTTCATAAATGGGTAATGGCATTTCTTACATAATATATCGTTATCTAACACTCTCTGTTGAATTTACATAACCTAAAATATAATATAATCATAATTTTTTTAGACCATTTATTATAAAATTATTATCTGGTCTATAATACCGCGACATGAAATAAAAAATGTAATGAAAGCAGATGATGTGGTTTAGAAATCAGAAACATAAATAGTACTATATCATAACACTCGGATACTAAAACATCTTGAAATGTCACGTAAACCACTAAAGCTATGAAGCCACGGAGCTAAAAGGCGTGACAGGATTACAACTAACGTCATTGACTATAACTGAAGTACTAAAAGTCCTTCCCACGTGTCTTATTGAAATCTCATGTTTTATATCTCTCCTAGAAATAAAACATTTATCAGGTATAAGAACATCCATTTTGTATCATGTTTGTCGCGCAATGATATTCCTTCTATTCCGATACATCAATTACATTAGATGACAGATACTTTCTGAGCTCGCTTCTGCCTGACTTTCTGATCTTTTTATGTCAAATTTAATAATACGACATGCGGAAAACGTCATTATTTTAGCGAGACATATGTAGGCTTTGTAATCAAATAACTCGCTCCTTATTAATACTTTCTGTCACATTAATGACCTTATAGGTATAGGCATATTATGTCGGATACGCCAGCCTTATCACCCTTCTGAATTAGATACTTTGTCTCATTTATATCTGCACATGCCTAGAACATTGAACGAGGAGCTCGATGGTTCAGTGGTTTGGCTGCAGTCTCGCAAGTTAAGCAACTTGCACAAAGCCGAGTCATCGGAAGGTATATTAAGCCGTCATGGGCTACTACTTGGTCGTTTGTGTCATTACTTTCACTAATTCGTATTGAGTCAATGCAGTGGGTTATGGCTCGATATCCCCTTGCTACTGTTCATGCAGCAGTCCTGAGCCTAAAGAAGCCTGAAATAATGCATTGAATGAACTGTATTTCACTCTATTTCGAGTAATTAACCCTTAATTCACCCTTCATGAGTCCGCTGGACTCACATCAAAATTTCAAACTACCATAATTTTAACGTTTTAGCAACTAGTTTCCCCCCCCGTCCCAGTACCTTCCTACAGTGACGCGGGGGGGGGGGGCACCGCGGTGGCCAGAGGACGTGCGCCTGCGGCGCGTGTTTGGTGAATTATTACGCCGAGTGAGTCCCACGGACTCATACTAGTGTATTATGTAATATTTTTTTTAAATTTTTACTATT
Organism: Eudonia lacustrata; assembly: GCA_947562085.1. Lineage (NCBI taxonomy): Eukaryota > Metazoa > Arthropoda > Insecta > Lepidoptera > Crambidae > Eudonia > Eudonia lacustrata. Next base: position 18,841,070 of record OX387329.1, read on the forward strand.
TTCAAATGTTGGTTATTTGTCGTTATTAATGATATAAATTATTATTATATTGATAAAAATATTGCTGTCTATCTAGCCATTACAAAAAGAGAATAAAGACTGCATATCTATGCACTAAATGTCTGAAGCCAACATCTGACTTGCTCAAAATGTATGCCGACGTTGCCTGTAAAGCAGTGGAAAAGCCCATTGCACGTTTTTTTTTTGTATAGAAGCATACATTTTTGTTTTCTTATTTTTGTTTTATATACCTTTGAGAGTTTTAAAAAGACAATAAGATATTTTTGTAACGAATATTTTTTATTTTTGTAGGGGTTTGAAAATATCTTTGTTTTTTGAGACTGTAAAAATAAGTTTATTTAATTTTTAAGACGATCTCAGAAATTTGTCTAGGTTTGTATTTTTTTTCTAGTGCTCTATGAAGTACAGACGGTAGCAGATCAACCTACCACAAAATGTCAAATTTCTTTAATAAATTTTGAACCTTAGCATTTGGGTATAAAGATCAATATCGATTAAAGAAATTTGACAGTTTTGGATAGGTCGATGTGCAGGCGTGTGTACTTAAAAGCAAGAATAAAAAAAAGATTGAAAAAAAGTTGTTTTATTACAGAAAACCAAGCTTAGAAAATATATGAGTCCCAAGGACACAAGGACACAAGGAGAAGGCGCTTACGTTATAAAATTTCACCCAGTGGATTGAGGGTTAAGCAGGTCATCATGATAAGTCTAAGAAAAGTAATAGAAATTAAACATTGTGTGTAAAACTGTATAAAACTTTTCGGCTAAAATATCCAATTGTCGTGTTCCGTTTCAAAAAAACGTTCAACAACTGCCAATTCTTTACAAACGGCTTGTCTTATTTCTATAAATACCTAGCTTTAAATCATCCCCAAAGATAAAACGTTCAAACAAACAGAAGTTTGAAAGCCACGTCACAGACAGTCAAACAAACAATGGCCTTGAACTCAAAACCCTTACCGTAGGGGCTAAAAAGCAATGCCAATGGAAAGATAACAGCCAGATATTTATCACAAATACAATTAAAGTTGCGCAGGCGGAGCCGCCGAGCCGCGGCGTGTTTGATCTGGACCTCTGGAATCGAATCCGTTGAGTAAACGGAAGCGAACCTTTCGACCGAGCGCCTTTATGAAATATTAATAAATAAAAGATTCTCATCCTCCTTTTCATATAGCGTGGTGATTAAGCTTAACCATCGATTGTAGCGATGGTTTGATTTCAATGATTGCATTCACGCAGAAGTGGGATACTTTTAAGTTTAATAACTTAAAATCCTTGACTTAGCTATCAACGGCGTCTATCAGGGTCACCAATAAGTCTCTTAGCTCGTTTTTCAATCGAGTCCAAAGCAGCTAGATGGTATTTGGCTGATCCATCCCAAAAGTGGCAGCAGTACTCCATACATGATCGAACTTGTGCTTGATAAAGTTGGATCAGCTGTTCTGGCGTGAAATATCGCTTGACCTTAGAGAGAACCCAAAATTTCTTTGCTGCAGCCTTTGCTTTGGACTCTATGTACTGCTCGAAGTTGAGGTTAGACGAGAGCTCTACACCTAAGAGCTGTAGGCTGTCTGTCATAGTTACAGTCCGGAAAGTCGGAGCCAGGTGAAATGGGCTCCGCTTAGCGGAGAACACAGAAATTGAAAAAATATAGTGACAATACATTTTACAATGCTATTAAGTTCTATAATAAATTGCCTGTTGAAATAATAGAATTAACTATGAATAAATTTAAACAAAAATTATTTAATAATTCGAATGAATGTTATTATACAACAAAAGAATATTTAGAATTTAAAATGTATTTTTTTTTAATTGTATCTCAATTTAATAATGTTGACATTGCATTCAGTTTTAATACTATTATTTTATTTATTTGACATTGTATACATTTTATTATTCTGTGGTAGGTACTATATTGTCAATTAATTAAGATATTATGAACATTCTAGTTTATGTGTAAGTTGCACAATATTTCTACGCCGACGATGGCAGAATATGCAGTTCTTTTTAAAATTATGACACCCTAATGTACACCATATTCTTGGAAATAAACGAATTATTATTATTATTATTATTATTATTAAAAAAAAAAAACAACCAAGCCTGTGTTTTGGCAGCGTTGAACGTGACCAAATTGGCATCGCCTCAATCGGAGACTGCTTGGAGGGCTTCGTACAAGCGGCTAACCATGACCTCTCGACAAGAGTCGACATCTTGTCTGCCAGCTTTTGTACTCGACATGTATCTATCCGTTAAGGTGCTGTCGTCTGCGTACCCAAAGGTACCGGCTACAAGCAGGTCGTTTATATGAAGCCGGAATAGGGTTGCGGATAGAACCGATCCCCGAGGAACACCGGCATCGATAGTCTTTTGGTCAGATGAGTAGCTGTCGAGGACAACGTTACGAGTATCTATCTTCCCTTCAGGAAATCAGATTCAAAATTCAAAAATTCAAAATTCAAAATCATTTATTCAGTTAAGGCTACAAATAGCTTTTATGAACGTCATTATGCCATCGGTTCGTAACTCTGGGCGGGAGATCTTGGACTGAGAAGAACCGGCAAGAAACTCAGCAAGTGTCAAGCTCTTTTCTCCCTTACAAAAAAGGCACTTTCCATCACAAATAAAAACACAAAATATAAAGGACAATCACACATGTTAAAAAAACACAAGAGAAAATATAATAATATCTAAGTTTGCAATTTACATCAGTTACCAGGTAAAATTTTCACAATGTCATACAGTACTAATAAAGGTCAAAAATTGTCTAAGAAAAAAGAAAAAAAAGAGAAAAAAACAAAGATATCCAAGCGCAAAAACTAGCAGGAACACCAAATGATAGGAACTTGCTTATAAGGCTCGCGTGCCAAACCCTGTCAAAGGTCTTTGACATATCGAGGGACACTGCAAGAGCCTCTCCGTATTTCTCAATGGCCTCACTCCTAATGTGTGGCATATATTAGAAGGTCCTCCGGTGAGCGGCCTCGGTGAAATCCATATTGGCGGTCGCTGAGGAGATCGTTACCTTCCAAATGAGCCAAGAGTTTATTATTCAGTGCACGTTCCATATTCTTACAGAGTATGAACGTGACTGAGATAGGTCGATAATTGGCAGGGTCAGCTTGGCTGCCTTTTTTGGGCACGGATTGAACAAAAGCAAACTTCCATGACTCCGGTACAATGCCTGTTTTAAATGAGAGGCGGTACAGGCGTGTGAGGGGTGGAGAAAACTCGGGAGCACATGAACGCAGAACTATTGCTGGTATGCCACCAGGTCCGTTCGCCTTGTTCACGTCCAGGGTCTGTAGGATTTTTAGGTTCTCTTTCTGGTGAATGCGCACTTTAGCCATAGAGCAGTCAGTACGAGATGAGATTGGTAGAGTTTTCCCAGCAGAATCCAGATGGGAATTCTCCGCAAAAAAAAAGAAAAATAAATTTGCTTTCTCTTCCGCAGAGTGGGCAAGAGAATCGTCAGGCTTCAGCAATGGTGGTAGGGATGGCCGACTGAAATTGGATTCGACCGCTTTTGCCAGGGACTAAAAATCCATACTACCTGGGGAGTAAGAGGCTAATTTAGCCCCAATTCGGCTTATGCGGTTGAATCAAGCTCTATGTAGTGTCCTTTTACACGACTTGGCGGCTTGGTTAAAGGCTCTCTTCAGAAATCGAGTATCCGAAGACTTGTGTGCTCAAGCTTCAGCCCATGCGGAATAAGCAGACCATTTCAGCGCCTCAGCACTGCGACAGTCTGCATTAAACCACGGGTGAGCTTTGCCATGTGATGTTACGTCCGAGTACGGTATAAAATACTCCATACCCTGATGTATAACCGCGGTAACGGCTTCAGTACAGCTCGTCGAATTGAAGCAAACCCTCCGCCAAGGGTAAGACGAGAAAAAATGACTCATTTCATCCCAATCTGCTGACCTGTATCGCCACACCTGTCTTGGGCCACAGGGGTAATTTTCAGTTGGGGAAGAAACGGATACAGATCTGTCTAGATCTGTGGTCAGCAGAAGGTCCAAGCAATTGGCAGTGTGTGAGTCAACATCCGGCACTCTCGTCGCACAGTTTACAAGCTGAGTGAGATCTAGTGACAATTCAAAATTCAAAATTCAAATGCTAGTTTACGCACCTCTCTCCCAGCATGGTCGGTCAACTGTTATGGGAACAGCCACTCTTGATGGTGGGCATTAAAGTCCCCCAGGATGACTAACTGAGCTGATGGATAACGCTCTCTACCCGCATCTGCCGCTTGACTGAGATGGTCACACAATCGAGTTGTCTCATGGTCTCCACTATGTACGGTATACACAGGCATATATAGGATCTGTTCTTGGCCCGTGTCTACTAGGAGCCACAGAAGAGAAAGAGACTGGCCGTTTCAAGGTTCTTGAGACGCTTGATACAGATGTCATCACGAGCATACACACAGACTCTGGCTCGAGATATAAACTTGTGCTCCAGAGAATACCCAGGGTAGCTGAGGTACGTCGTGTCAGCTGGACATCAGATCTGCATCTCAGTAAGGAATAACAGCTGCGGTTTTTCTGTCTCAAGGTGATGGTGGACAGGTTCGAGATTTGAGTGCAGTCCTAGGATGTTTGAGAGGTGCACTTTGAGTGGGAGGACGTGCAGCCGCTGTTTAACGTTATTCCTTAATTTCTTTGATATATTTGTTTGGGAGAGTGAATAGGAGGATAATGGCAGTTGGTCGAGGAGGCATCCCGCCCATCAGATGACAAACTAGCCACCGCCGCACGGAAAGGAGCCTGACGCGGTGGACGCGGGGACGCCCGTACCCCCCCAGAATGGCTACCTGGTCATCCCATCCCGTCGCCAACCGGCAAGTTAGAGCAATCTGATATTTTTCATGAGGTGGCGGGGCAGAATTTCACAGGTGACTAACCCGTTACTTGGGCCCCCAACTTCCTACGGTCGGCCAGCGGCGGCACCATGCTTCGGATCCCGCTGCTGTCCGAAGCCAGGCACCCGATGTGGCGGTGACGAGCAGTCATCGGCGATTACACAGAGCGCCTCAACTGCCCAGACCCATTCTTCTGGTTGCTACACCGGACATCGTGGTGGAACACGGCATAAGCTGTTTTGCGACACGGCTTTGTCCGGAGGGTGGTGACCAGCTACGGCCGAAGCCTACCACCGGAATAACTTTTGTCCATTTGGCACTGCCCAGGGGGAGCCTGCTCCTGTTTATAGAATTACCCTTGAGCGATGGGTCACGTGTAGGGTAACTAAAGTCATGAACCCCAAAACAAAAAGCTTGGGGTTCGCCTACGGACGCGGACAACTTTAACCCCCAAAACTCATTCGATATTAGTAAAGAATATGTCTTATTTATTTTGTTCCACAACTAAGCAGCGTTTAGGTTTTTATCACTTGTTGGACTGCTGATAACCAAGCCAGGAACCTATTGATCTAAGATCGGTGGTCTAACTACTAGACAACCAAGGTTGATAAAATTTATAATATATATATTTTAATTATTATTTGTATCGGTATTGTTTCAACTTCCACACGTTTTTGTCCAACAAAATAAATAATTAAAATCATACAATTTTTATTTAATTTTAACAAAGTGAACCAAAGACACCAAATTAATTTAAAATATATATATATATTTATTTTAAATATACACTAAAACACTCACAAACACGCATATAACTTTCATTCCACTCTCTCTCAATGGCTTCAAGGACTCTGTTGCAGGGCTCCGTGGTTAAATAATAACACAACTGGTTAATGTATCGGAGTATAATTTCTGACTAGTTTTAATAACTAAAAATACAAGTATATATATTAATCTATAAACAAAGAAATTGGCGGGGGAGATAGGTTGACTGTAGAAAGTCACGAAACAGGAACTTATGAGTTTTGCTTAATTTACATAACATGTCTCTATATTAAATCACGTTATTAATTATCTCTATTAAATATCACGAACATTACGTGCTATGAATATTGTGCTGACGGCACATTACTTCCCCCTTAGAAAAAAAATAAAATAAATAATAATAATATTATATAAATTACAAAATAACATTAATAAAAACAATGCATAGAACCCTAATTAAAATTACGAACAATAACTTAGTGGTATAGTAATAATAATTGCAACCTTGCAGACGCGCGTAAATGAATAATGCTGATTCCGCGTCTTGTTCTGTCTGCTAGTGCCGATAATACTTCTTTATTCTGAACGTAAATTTGTGACATAATATGATAGGTGCGACTTATAACACTCTTGGGAATGTGATTATAAAGCGAATCTTACAGGCTGTCGAGAAATACGACCGGCTCGTGTGATCACGTTCTTATCTGGTCGTGTGCTTACTATCTGCTTTGTCAGTGGTTCTTGATCGGCTTTCAGTACGAACGCTGGTTTGATTCTGTCTATAAAGATTCTTACGCGTTTGTCGCCTTGCAATATTACGAAATTTTTATCACTTCTGTCAATGACTTGATACGGACCGTTCGTATGGAGGACTAAGACTAGGACGCAAACGATCACATCTCACGTACACATGTGAACATTTTGACAAGTGAGGATGAACGAAAGTATTATTATTCGAGCTCTCTCTTTTGGGAATAGATATTGCTTTTGTAATATTTTCTCTCAGATTGGTAACGAAATCGTTAAACGTTTCCCGTTGCTCGCAACCAAAAAATTCTCCTGGTAGTTTAATCGTGGCGCCATATACCAATTCGGCGGCACTGAAATCAGTATCTTGACGAAAACAAGCACGAAGTCCCAATAAAACGGTTGGTAACTCTTCCATCCAGTTGGTTGTATTGCCTCTTGCGATAAATGCTGTCTTTAGCGTTCAATGTAAACGTTCCACCATGCCATTCGCCTTGGGATTATATGGAGTAGTTCGTATCTTATGAATACCCATTAGCTTGGCTAATTCTTTGAAAAGGTTTGACTCAAACTGTCTCCCCTGATCGGTTGTGATCTTCTCAGGACATCCAAATCGCGATATCCATCCTCCGTAAACGTGACGTGCGACTGATTCGGATGTAATGTCTTCAACTGGAAAAACTTCGGGCCATGAAGTGCATCGGTCAATCATCGTGATTAAATATCTGTTATTCTGAGATACAGGTAACGGTCCTACAATGTCTAAATGAACGTGAGCAAAACGTTGAGCAGGCATAAACTTTCCAAGTGGCGAATTTGTATGTCTAAGCACCTTTGAGCGTTGACATTGTAAACATGACTCACACCATTTGTTTATATCCGTATTCATGTTAGGCCAAATGAACTTTGTATTAATCATTTTTCTCGATGTATTTTTTCCGGGATGGTTTAAATAATGTATTCCCTCAAATGCAGTCTTTCTAAATTCCTGAGGTAAGAACGGTCTTGTTTTTCCCGTAGAAACGTCGCAATACACCGGTATTCCGTGTTTATTTGATGTGGCCAAAATCATTTTTAATCTCGGATTTTTAATAAGTTCTTGGAGCTCGGGATCTAACTTTTGTTTAATAGACAACTCTTTGTAATCTATGTTGGACGGTATAGTTATTTCATCAACTGTCCTTGAGAGTGCATCTGCAACTACGTTGTCGTGACCGCTAATGTGACGTATATCGGTAGAGAATTGCGAAATGTATTCCAAGTATCTCACTCTACGTGGTGTGTCATTTAGTGACGGCTTTTTTGAAAACGAATGAACCAACGGTTTATGATCCGTGTAAATAATAAATTGCCGCCGTAGTCGTTGAAAATATCGGACTGCTGCGAATATTCCTAATAGCTCCCGGTCGTAGGTTGAATACTTCATCTGAGCAGTAGTCAATGCTTTTGAGTAAAATCCTAGCGGCTTCCAACTTTGTTTACATTTTTGATGGAGCACGGCGCCCATACATTTTAAACTCGCATCAGTCAATAAGGCAAGTTCCGCTGTTGGAGAAGGGTGCGTCAAAATTGCGGCATCCAGAATGTTTTGTTTGCAACTCGAAAATGCCGATTCCGCTTCCTTCGTCCATTGAATAACGGAATTGTCGTTTTTCTTTGTTTGCTTTAAATAGTTGTTGAGAGGAACTTGATGTTGGGCAGCTAAACGTAGGCTTCCTTGATAAAAATTGACCATGCCCAAAAATCTTCTAAGCTCCTTAATGGTTTTAGGTTTAGGAAAATCTTTGATCGCCTGCACTTTCTCACTTGTGGGGCTGATACCCTTACTTGAAATGTGGTAGCCCAAAAAATCCAATTCTTTCTTCCAAAATTCGCACTTTTCCAAGTTTATTGTAATGCTGTTCTCTTGAAGTCGCTTAAATATAATCTCCAAGTGTTCCTCATGCGTTGATTCTGTAGAACAGATTAGTAAGTCTTCTACGTAGGCAAACACGAAGTATAAGTCGCCAAATATTGAATTCATAAACCTTTGAAATGTCTGTGCAGCATTACATAGACCCAACGGCATTCTGGGAAACTCAAATGTATAACTCGTATACAAGGTGTCTCATTTAAATCGGTCAGTATGGGAAAGTCTGAAACTATAAGACATACGAAGATATGTTCTTAGGAACCATGTCATTGATTTTAATAAGAAGAAAAACTGCATTCATACATTTAAAAAAAGCCTATACTCAGCTCGTGAATCGAACCCGGTTGTTTTGAAAAAATAAACTTACCTACACTATTTCTATTTAGATATCGATTGTGTAGGTCTGAAGCAGTAAATGGCTCTATGAAACATGATGTCTAAAATTAATAAAATGCATTGTTTTCACATACTTTAATTTATTTTAGTAGGTGTTCGAAGTGACCACCGTTATATTCAACAAATTCAGGCATGTAAAATTGTATCTATGCTGGTTTTGTAATTGTAAGATCGTTACCTAAACGTGTTGTTTTTTTCAAAAAAATATTCAACTCAACGTTTTTCCCATACTGACCGATTTAAATGTATATGTATATGTATAAAATACATTGACCGGCTAACAGTACCACCGCCAGCCGACCTCAGTCATGTCTTATTTTATATTATCAATGAATTTTCCATTTCCAATTTTTTTAACACATCAATACATTCTAAAGGCTCTCTTTGCATTGGTTTTTTATATTTGCATATATAATAATCTATTCACCATGAGAACCACGTTTATAAGATAGAAATCTCACTAAACATGATTGAGTAATATTCAGCTAAATGTGCATGTTTAATGTATCTTATGAATGTGTAGTGGCATTTTGGAGATCGGCCGGGCATCCCCAGTGTGCTTTAACGATAAACCATTTAACCATCTCAGCAATGGAACATAAAAAACATTGTAATAAAACGTATTTTCGAAGCTCCTTCGAAAAACAGAAATTCCTTCAAAGAAATACATTATCCAGCGCCATAATTCTGCTCAGTCACAACAAAATATGATGAAATCGCCATTTCAGAACAACCGATCTCTTCGGAATACCCTATAAGCAGTATCATTTGAATACACCGACCGTCGAAACTGTATCCATCTTTCTGGAAGGTGCCCTTGATGTAATTATAGTTCATAGAGAGCCTTGCCGTAGTCAACGGTATATGTAGTAAAGTATGTAGCTTAAAGACAAGAAAAATATAAACTTAAAAGCAATCAAGTAGTAATTACTTTCACTATTATTCATAAGTATAAGTATTTTAATGTTTATAACTGCCGCCAGGGATCTGCCTAGGGATTTGCCCAGCTGTGGGATGAAATAGTTGATTGAAAACTGTTCATGATAATAAGATAAAATAATCTTTATTGTCACATAAAAACAAAGGGTCACAGTAAAGAAGTGAGGTCCCTGACCTCAATGCTAGGTATAGTTACCGGTATGACAGAGGTCAGTGCCTTCCTCCACATACAAGGAACTAATTATTTATGTTAACAATAAGACTTATTAAGAATAAAAAAATTGAAGGTATAAAAACAAAATTAAACAACGCAAGCACACCAAAGAATGTAAGTTTTTGTGTGTGAGTGTGTGTGTGTGCGCTCGTATGGGTTTGTGTAAAATTATAAAAGTGCGAAATGATATGTAACATAATCTTGTTAAATAATAAAGTTTGCAAAAATGATTCTGTTCGTTCATAGTTTAAAGTGAAAAGCCACTTATTAATAATTAATAATGTTTTGGTCGCCGCTAAAATTACTTGGCACACTTGAAATAAGGCTTTGGAGAATTCATGTCATATACAATTGAATGTTATGAAACAATTTTTGTAATGATATTCTAAAAATTGGTAATTGAAATTCATTTTTATTTTTAGAATATTATTATGAGCACAGGAGAGATTCATGAGTTTAATTGTTTAATCAAGATCGTGCTTATTTACATTAATGTTAAACAATAAACCCAATTTTACATTATTTTAAGAAAATCTTCTACAAAAGAGATCTTCGTTGTTATTTTGATTAAAAAATAGTTAGTATACTGATCGCGTTGCCATTTCGTTTCGGTTCAGCGCAATATTGTAGGGCGCGTTTTTATTAGCATAATCGTCATTATTATATTGGCCCGTCGCCAGCGGCGGTCAAACTTTACTGCCCGTGCCGAATCCTATTAGTTCTAGTGGGCGATCGACTCTAACTTTGCAACTATATTCCGATATATACCTTCAATACCGATACCATTTCTATGTTAGAAAAGTATTGTATTACATCTTTTTAAGATCACACAGGAGCTCGATGGCGCAGTGGTTAACGCGCCCGGTTTGCGAGTCGCAAAAGGCCGGTCATCGGATGGTTGACCAAAACTTATCATCTCGAGCTCCTCCGTGCTTCGGAAGGCACGTAAAGCCGTTGGTCTCGGCTGCATTAGCAATCGTTAACAATCACCGCATCGCACTGGGCCCGCGTGGTGGTTTATGGCCCGTTCTCCCTATCCATCCATATAGGGAAGGCTCGTGCCCCAGAAGTGGGGACATAAAATAAGCTGATGATGATGATGATGATGACGATGATAATGATGATGATAATGATGATGGCAATGATGATGATGATGATGATTATTATTATGATGATGATGAAGGTCACACCCGGTGTGAGAGACTACAGAAGGTAAGCTTCATACAAACGCGCTGGACCAACGCACACATATACACACTTAAACACGGACACGGAATCTTGCAACACCTGCGGTCGGACTGTTCCGAGCTGTTCCGAGATCCGTGTCCGCGCAATGGGTCCTTAAGTGCGTTGTACTATTTGATTTGAATGTAAACAATCGTTGTTTAAGGCACTAACAACAGCAGTGAAATGCGCTCACTTATACATGGTTTATATAAAAAGTATACACCATACGACGTCAACAAAAACATAATAGGTTGGGGAAAAAGTTTCTTCGCATTTTGTAAGAAACGTCAATTTTTTTTTAAATATAGTTTATTAACACTTAACCAAAGTATGTAGGTGCACATTTTGTTCGACAACTTTTAACTATCTTGTAGATAGGCACATGATCCCATTGCTATAGAAATATTGGGGCTTCTGATCAAAATACCGCGACAAGTGGTTTTGGCAGTTCTCTCGTGATGTTAACCTGACACTGCCTAAAGAATTCTGAAGAGACCGAAACAGGTGGAAATCTGAAGGTGCAAGGTCAGGACTATACGGCGGATGCATTAAAACCTCCAAGCCAAACTCTCCTAATTTTTGTTGAGTGGCTAAATATGTGTAAGGTCTAGCTTTATCATGATGAAAACTACACCCCTTCTGTTGATAAATTCCGGCCGCTTTCTCTCAACTCCTTGCTTTAATCTCATCAGTTGTTCGGAGTAGAATTCAGAATCGATGGTCCTGCCTGTTGGTAACATAACAGCTCATAATGAATAATGCTCTGCCAATCCCACCACATACACAGCATCACCTTGTTGTGAGTTAACCCGGGTTTCGCCACAGTCGTGAAGCCTGGCCGGCCTTTGACCACGACCTTTTTTGCACGTTCTTGTCGTACGTGATCCACTTTTCATCACCAGTTATCAGCTTCTTCAAAAATGGATCGGTTTCATTAGTCGTAATAAAGAATCACAAATGAGTCTACGGTTCATTAGGTTTCTTTCAGCTCGTGAGCTACCCAAATATCGAGCTTTTTTTTTTCAAATGCGCCAAAATTGTTTTGTGGTCAATTCCCAGTTCTTCAGCAACGTTGTAACTACTGATATGCCGATTTTGCTCCACTTTTTCAAAAATGCCATCCATTTTATCCGTAATAGGGCGACCAGAGCGACGTGCCGTAAAATTATATGTAAATAATCAATTTTATAGTTTACTAAAATAAAGCAGAATTATGAAATTTTCTTGATTGAAAAGAATCCATAGTCATTGTCATAGTCACCTCTAAAACAGTAGTAAACATGATTATCTTTTTCGTAAAGTGCGTCGATGAAATTTAGTATACTAGTTTGTCATAATTATTAGAAAACGCTTTGTTGTAAGAATTTTTTTTTTTAGAAAACTTTTGATTTTAAATAAATAACGTTTTTCGATTTTATCGATTTGATTCCAGTGCAACACGCACAATTTGCCTTCTTTTTGCTTGTATGTAGATAGACAGTGAGTGCTGTTTCGTGGCTGTCAGCGCCTTAACGCCCGTTTTAAGCTCCATTAGACTACTAATGCGAACGCATGCCTCACAAGCATATATTAGCAGATAGGACTGTTAATAGCGCATTAATTTAACAAAAATGTATACTTTTATCTCGTTTTTTTTAACCCTTAAATGCTTGATTTTTACGTTTATCATAAAAAGCTTTTTTAATGGATACTATGATTCCAACACTTCGAAAAAAATAAAAAAAATATGTTATGGCATTGCACTTTTTTTAATAAAAAAAATACGAAAAATCTTGAAAAAATACTCTTCTTATTAATTTATTTTCATTTTGTTTGTTTAATTTTTTTCACTTTATAATTGTTTTAATAATAACGAATCTATTTCAATTTACATCATTAAAATAGAACTTAGAAAAGTATTTTTAGTCATTTTTTCAAAAAGTTTTGCATTGCATTTAAAAAACACTTGTGAAAATGTTCATTTTGAATTAAAAAATTGAATTTTGAATTGCTGGCTGACCGATGACAGGGCGGTACGAGCGGCTTGGCTCACTGTACTGAACATGCGAACGCTCGTATCGAACATGTTACCTTACGGCAAAATGCTCCGGTCAGTCTCCACCATTACCTATGTACAGAGTGAGAAAGAGTATACCGACAGATTGAAACAAACGATTCTGGTGCCTATTTGGACAAAAAGAAGTAATATAAATATGGCTTGGTAAAGCCTAATTTTCGAGATATTAAATTATTTAAGTAATTCACAAGTTGAAAAATCTCAAGGGTAACACGCCTTTATAATATGACGTAATCACACACACAAGTACACCCGCTATCAGTTTTATGTCTAGAGCTCTTAATAATCAAGTGTCATACGGACGTCATACTCCACTCGTCGTTTATCGTATTTTGTCGGAGTCGTTCGTGAAGTGTGAAGTTTTCTTTTTCACTCTTTTGACTAAGGCTTCGTTCACAAGAAAATACTATCGATAATTATTTTTTTGTTCCAGAAATTAAGTAAGTTAATAAGGCAGTTTTGGACCCATGTTGATTCATTATTTATTATTTATTCGTAACACCACCAGGAATACATGGTTAAAATCAGTCGGTAAACTACCTCCCACCCTGTATAAGTAGCGTTTTATTAAGACTAAGTATGTAATGATGATGCAATTGCTCCAGTTTATAACTTATTCTCAGATGACATCGGCTGTATGTAATTAAACCTTTGAACAAACTTTCTCAATGTATCACCCCCATTTCACTCTGTAATTGCAAAAGAAGCTTAGCTCCCAGTAACATGGCGGCATCTTACGGAGTCTAAATTTAATTATCCATTAAAAATTAATGAGAACACATTATGTTTGTAAATAATGGAACAGAAAAGCATTTTAGGAGGCTTTAGCAAAATATTGTTGTAAGGTTTCGGGGGATTCTTTGAAAAGACAACGAATAATGCGAAATTGTTTATCTTATATAGTAGGTAGTTGTTCTACGTCTTAGAATATTATATTTATTTATTAGCAATACATTTTTTTGTACAATATTAGTAAATAGTATCTTAAAGTCAAATTAGGTAGATACTGGGTTCTCAGGTAGTAAATATAAAATAGGTATGGTAAATCTTTACCGTGATATAAGGAAACAATTATGTAATATGATAATAGCAGGCGTAAGTGAAGGCAGTTTAATATATAACATAGTGTAACTATAGACGGTAATATAGTGGTGACTTACTCTATAAATGATACTTCAGATATTGCTAATAATAAAGTTATTTCGTAGGTGACGTTGTGTGTAGCGGCTCTTTACATGACTAACACGCTATATTACACTACATATTTACACCTGACTAGTGGTCGCCCAGTGGTCGAAATTAGACCGTAATTTTTATGAAAAACTGTTTACTAGACAATATTTTATTAAGGCTGCACGGATTGTATCCTAAATAATTTAAATAGCAATGAAAAATTTAAAAAGATAGAATGCTAGTTTGGATTGGCATTGACAGATTGGCCGCTCCTCTTCCATTTTTGTTTTTTTTGGAAAAATTTATGAAACAATGTTTATATCATTTAATGTATTTTTATGCATTTTTTAAAAAGAAAAAGCATTCTGCACTTTTTGTCTATATAAACTGTGTGCGAAATTTTCGTAAAAAGAGGTACAAAATTTTTGCTTCACGTATTAATATAAAGATGCTATCGTTTTACATATTGTTTACCTACAGACTTTTATTGTCTGTTTGTATTATTGAATAACATAACACACAAAGCTTCTCTGAAAATCAACGTTCGAATTTCATGAAGCCATAACACATGCTGAGCGGATTCTTATACTCGTACATCGAAGCAACAGTCTAAAACCTAAGCCTCACTGTGCTATTGCTATTACTATGTTTGAAATCTATATGTATATATTAGGTCCTTACCAATGAAATTGACGTTTTGTATAAAGATTTTTTATAAAATTATATTATCCATACTAACGTTTTTTCTAATTTTCTTAGCATCTATTTCATCATCATCATCATCTCAGCCAAAAGACGTCCACTGCTGGACAAAGGCCTCCCCCAAGATGGGGGGTATTTGCCATAATCGCCACGCTTGGCAGGCGGGTTGGCGATCGCAGTAGGTTGAAAGTAACCTCAGAGAGATGCTGCTGCCCATCCTCTGGAATGGTCCCTTAGTCGCCTTTTACGACACCCACGGGTTGAGATGGGGTGGTGCAATTCTTTATCCCCGGCACCACACAGGGAAGCATCAAGCAAGCAATAGCATCTATTTATGTTAACACTATAAAAAATGTAGAGTAGTGTGTTTGTTTCACTAGCTAAATATAGCAACATTAAAAGGAAAAAAAATGAAGACCCTTCAAAGCTATTATAAAACAAAAGGTCAATTCAGCAACAAAAAAAGTAAATTTAATAAAAAATTGGGTGATAAAGATACAAAATGAATAATCATTGTTATTACTGAAGCTTAAGTAACATAGTCCTAATTAAAAGTGTATAATAATATTAACAACCGGTATTGACTTTTAGAAGTAATACACCTATTATTATGTGAGAAAAAAACGTCAATGTCATAGGTAAGGTTCGTTTGTCTCGCTAAAACTCGAGAATGGCTGGACCAATTTTGCTAATTTTGATTTTGAAATATTTGTGGAAGTTCAGGGAAGGTTTAAACGGTGAAAAACATAAATAATAAGTAACGGAAAATACTAAAAACGACAATTTAATTTTTCAATACAAAATGATTTCTTTGTTTTAATGTCATGGAAACAGTCAAAGCGGTAAGAAGTTCGCCGGGTCAGCTAGTAACAAATAAAAATCGTATTAATGAAAAGGTGAACCATAATCAAAAGGATATTTTATTTTATTTTAGAGAGATATTGCTGATTGCCTCAAACGTCATTTTCAGCGTCACCGGGCTTTAAAAACAAAAGGATATGAAACACGCTAAACATATCAATGGGTCTAGCACAAACGCAGCACGAACATCTATCGAAATCATAACGTAACGTTATATCATGCTGAAGTCATAATAACTATGAAAAATTACGTCTGTTTATTGTTCGTTCAATTTACGGACGTTGTGGCGCTGCATTATTATCTGCACAACATTCCTCTTTTGCGCATCGACACGATATCAAGAGAAATTCGTGCTGAGCCCACAGTAGTTTCACCTTTGCTGCCTCTGACCAACATACATGTCTGCAATTTCAATCTGACTGGTAAAACTGAATGAAACAAATCAAGTGTGAGTAATAGAGTGTTTGATGACACGGCGCCGGCGGTGCCTGCGATGGCCGGTGGCCGCCCACACCCGCGTCGCTAAATAACGAAACCGAGAAGGTAAGCTGTAATATAATATATACCACACTCGAGAAATGCACGCATAGACCCTCTCACGAATACGAGAACAGTCCGAGTACATCTTTTTTTTCTTTTTGAGAGATTATGCTGATTGTCACTGGGCATTTTCAGCTTCACCAGGTTTTCCAGGGGCGGCAAGAAACTAAAAGGGGTCCTCCAGCCGTGTGAAACGAAGCACCGACAGAGGTTTTCTAGAGGGAACCGCATCACGTGTCACGTGTCCCCGTGCTCTACTAGATTCTTATTTCGGATCGGATCGAGGATCGGAACAACCCAAGGGCGCCACTAAAGGATCGGACCTCGGGTCGGGTTGACCGGGTCGTGGGGGTGGTGAGAAGCGCCCAGGTGTCTTTACCTGGTATAGAGCGCGTGTGAACCGGCTCGTCGTACCCTTGTTCTACGAGTACGGTGTCTTGGGCCTAAACTGTGTGCACGTTCAGTGTCTTCTGTATATGTGTAGTGGCATTTAAAGTCCTCCGAGCGGATCTGTTGCGAGATTTCGTGCCCGCGAGAGGTTGTCTGTGCGTGCGTTGCTCGACCGCGTTTGTATGAAGGTCTCCTTCTGCCACTTCTGCAGTCTCCTTATGTTGTGTCCGCGTTCAGACGTTACGGCCATAAAGTCGGTGTTGGCTCACAAAGCAGGCGTAACGGCCACTTAACGCCGGATAGTTCCGCAAATATATCCGTGAAGGTATACACGTATACGCGTGCTTCACTTTAGCGCGCTGTTTGTAGCGCAGCCGCAATAAGAAATGTGACCTGATTTCCGAACTTCATGTTTTTGCTAGGAATCGCGTAAATATGATGTTGCCGTAGGATGTTGTCGCCGATAGAATCTTATATGAGAAAAATAAAATCTAAAAATATGTTTTGGTAGTCTTATTTAGTGTTGACTTTATCGAATTATTTTTGACTGAACGTATACATTGTGAATTATAATGGCAGTTCGTTTTTTGCAACCGTGTTATTTATTAACAGAAATTTCAAATTAAGTGTTTACTTAATTAGCAAAATGGAGCGTCTCAACAAACGACTTGGTATTTTTTTATAAAAAAGTAAACATTAAAACGTGTAACTAACCGCTTCAGCTTCAGTCAAAGGGCCCGCCCCGCGCCGCCAGCCTCCGAACATTCTGCTCAAGCGATATAATCGATCCCTATTTAATCTTCTCGCACCATTTCTCCGTATAACTTACGAACAAAGTTCAAAGTGCTACAAATAAAGTGTATTTCATTTATTTAGAAGATTGCTACTAGCGTTTCAAAACAGGTATATTATAAGTTATATTTTGTGATATGAATTGGGACACTATCAATCTGGGTGTAAAACTTCTGCGCGCTCCCCGTGCGTCTCGCCGAGCCGACAGCCGCGAGGAACTTATGCAGCGGCTGGAAGTTTGCCAAAACACACTGTCAAAGTAACGAATGAAGTAACAGAGGAGCGTTTTATGGTTGTATCATAATAATTATTTGATGGTACCCACTTCCTTTTCGTGTTTTACGATGGCATATTAAAAGTACGCGTATTACGAACGCAAGCAAACGTTAGTTGTGAAAGTTGATGACTTTATATTTCATGCACAGATTTTTGCTGCTGTGCTCTGCGTTTCTAAAAGTTCTTGTTTTGTAATTTTTTTTTATATTTATCCTTTTCTTATTAGTGACAATTATTTACATAGCTTTATACAGGGCGTCCCACGGCCATGCCACATGGAGGGAAAGTACCTTGATTATTGTAGATGGAACATTTTACTGAAAGAAGACTTTATAATTTAAAAAAAAATTTAAACTGCACTCATACATTTTTAAATAATTGCCTGGTTGAACCGGGAATCAAACCCGGTACACGAGAAAAAAATCAACCCGTAGTTTTATCATACTGATCGGAAGGCTTCATCATAAGGATTATTTTTTGCTAAATAACATAGCATCAGAAATAAAAGGAAGACCATGAATTTTAACATTTAATGTAAAATTAATTATGTTCAGAAAAATGAAAAGCTGACATTGCCGTAAGGACATAAACTAAGATTCATTTTAAAGTACCTATTACTAATGAGTACCCACTTGAAATAAAATAATAAAGAGATTAGTAGGTACCTGGTTGTATGCAACAGTTTTGTCCATCCTTACGGCAATGTCAGCTTTTCATTTTTCTGAACATAATTTTACATTAAATGTTAAAATTCATGGTCTTCCTTTTATTTCTGATGCTATGTTATTTAGCAAAAAATAATCCTTATGATGAAGCCTTCCGATCCGTATGATAAAACTGCAGGATGATTTTTTTCTCGTGTACCGAGTTCGATTCCCGGTACAACCACGCAATTATTTAAAAATGTATGAATGCAGTTTAAATTGTTTTTAAAATTAATATAAAGTCTTCTTTCAGTAAAATGTTCCATCTACAATAATTAAGGTACTTTCCCTCCATGTGGCATGGCCGTGGGACGCCCTGTATTTTATATATACTACACAAAATATTGAAATATAATAAGATCACAGACTGAAAATTTCTACCATTTGTATACTTTAGAGTACTGTGCTAGTTATTCCTAACTCTAGAAACATATATTGGTTGGTTGTAAATAACAAATGATTTGTAAAAATAATGTTAATTTAATTGACACCCCAAACAACTGAGAAGAGTACATAACACAATGGTATAATTACTGAAACTGTAAGTTACAGCGGCTATACGCTACGCCCGATTTACTCGTAGATTGACTGGCTGGACGACAGATTCGCCGACCTGCTACGACGCGTAGCTTCAAGCTGAGTCGTAGGCGTAGCAGATATGTTCGTAGCAATGCTACGCTCCTATTTTTATAAAAACTAGTGATCAGTGGTCGAAATTCAACCGTAGTTTACAAAATTTAAAGCTAATGTTACACTTTACACATGCATTTATTTCTGCACTCCTCCTTGTGAAACTATGCGAAATCTTTCACTGGTCTGTGCGCGTATTGTGCTTATAAAAGAGTACCTACAACGGCCGGTAGCCTACGGACAAATACCCGGTGGCGGTGGTTCATTTGTAGTACATATGTTAAGTAGACCACCAGCTGGCTATTGGGTCGGCGGGGCCCATAGCGCCTACCGTCTGCTGACAATGTGGAGTACCCGTCTATTCAGGCGATACACCGAGATAGACTTTTCCTACTGGCCTGCTCTTTAGCTGGCCGCTCCTTCGAGTGGCTAAAAGGAAACACGCTTAAGACGTAAAATCATACAAGAACTCACCTGGGATTCACCCAGATGATCTTCAGAAATGCGTTGGCTAAAGGGACAGAAGGGGCGATGGTGGCAAGAAAGGATCAAAGAAAGAAGAAGTTCATAAACCAACCTACATCTCCGGTGCAATCAAACACCCTGGTAGGCGATCGGTGCCTCCAATCGGCACACCCGACCTACAGACGTCACCAAAACGCCGATGAAGATCTTATTTTTGATTCACGCGTCCACGCACTTACACTTCGTGTTCATCACACTGCCACACACCCAAATCACTGGTATAGCAAGTTTTCACTTAGAAAATAAATCATGTTACTAATTAACACTCCACGATATTTGTCCTCGCTAGGACTTGATTTCAAATTAAAAATTTCTGTTTAAATTACAATAAATTCACTCTCCAGCGAGCGGTTAACGACCGCACCAAATTACATCAAACAATCACGAGCTGACAGTTGTCATCTTCCAGTTGGCATTTTTGTTTTTATTTTACGGCACCGCGAAACTGGCCATTTGGCCAAACAGCCTAATAGTCTGTTCCGAACAACTTAAATGACGTTTTTCCAACTAAATACAACTCTTTTTCCTTAGCATCGCTTATCTGTCAAATAATGTTACATCAATAAAATTAAATAACCGTCGACCGACATTACAAATCACCTCCGCTTCCATTTTTAATACAATGTTTCATCATCATCATCATCAGCCTATACTAGTCCACTGCTGGACATAGGCCTCTCCAAGTGCACGCTCCGCGGCTACTCTCATCCAGCTCTTGCCAGCCACCTTGCGAAGATCGTCGTTCCACCTAGTCTGAGGGCGTTCTACACTACATTTGCCGATACGCGGTCACCACTCAAGAACTCGTTTACCCCATCGGTTATCGTTTCTGCGGCTAATATGGCCGGCCCACTGCCACTTCAGCTTCCTAATCCTGAGGGCTATGTAGACGACTTTGGTTCTCTGGTGGATCATCTCGTTAAACAATGTTTATTTATGATTATTTACATATAATTGAAAAATATAAAATACTTACTTTGCCCTGTATATACATTCTAGAAATATGCAAATTTGTAAAAAAGTACCCTGAATTTTATAAACGAAGAGAGGAATTAAACTTAAAATATACACTACGATACAAAAATAAATTAACACTTCCTACTAGGAAGTAGGCAGGAGCCTAAAAATACACGCATCAGGACCTCTAGTAATGTCCTTTAAAATATACAATAAATTGCCCGAAACAATAAAAAATATAACAAAGAAAAAACTTTTGTAAAACAATTAAAACAATTATTAAATAATAAAAACTACTACTCCCTACAAGAATTTTTAGATGATAAAAACCTCAAATAATATTTTTATCATATTAATGATGTTAATTTATGTATAAGCTAAATATATAGATTTATCTATAATGATTTATTTAAATATAATAAACTAAAAAATAAAAAATTGTATCGAGCATAAGGTGACTCCTCGCCTCTCCTACTTGTCGTGCCCTACAGGGTCTATAAATGTACCTATTTATATTTTTAACATCGTTGTAACTTATGGAGTGCAATAAAGATATGAATATGTATATGAATAGAATGAATAATTTTACGCAAATTTTGTTGCGGACAAATTACAAATTGAAAAAAGACAAAGTGTTGAAAAAAAAAAATGTTTATTTAACAGAATATATTTGTAAGACTTAAACATACATAGATTTTACGTTTTGTGACTTCTTCTCGACATAAACTTTAACTGTACTAAGTCTCACACTCCTCTATGCGCGCAATTTGCTTAAAAAGGGTCACAAAGTATTTGCTTCCCGTTTTTTTTTTTGGAGGGGGTTTGCTGATTGCCTCAGACGACATTGTCAGCTTCACCGGGCTTTTTGGGCTTTTTCGGGCGGCGAGGTACGTAAAGGGTACCTCAAGCCGTGTTGAAACGAATCACCTTCGGAGGATTTCTAGAGGGAACGGCATCGCACGCTCAAAAGTGCGCGTCCCCGTGCTCTACCAGAGTCTCTGAAGGGTTCGGTTCGGATCGAGACGTTCGGATCGGATCGGGTTTCGCTTCACGTGTATGGATCATCGACAAGTCATTACTTATGTAGTAGAAAATTTGATTCCAGTTATATATTGAGATTAAAAATTAGATAGTTTATTATGTTGGAACTATAGATAAAGAAAGAAAGAAAGAAAATACATTTATATTGTAGTATATTACCTATTATTTTATTGTTATTATATATTTATTTTTATTTACACACACTAAGTATAAATTATACCATCGTAAAGTGGTAGCATATAGAAATATAACAGACAATTGCAAGACGTTACATATGTGTCAAATCTAAAAACAGCTGAATAACTTCAAAACTTATCGTAAACACATAACGCTAATTGAATAAGACTTCAATATAAATAGATGGATGTTAAGCGCGGGAATTTGACAAATGCTTATACGTAATCAAGGAGACAGCGTACAAATTCGATCACCTACAATGACAGTGAGTTCGCGCCTCGTCGCGAGCGCGCGGCGGCACGTGACGGGAATGCGGCGCGGCGCCCCCCTCAGCCCTCCCGGACCCGGTACCCGCGGAATTGTTTCTGCGATGACGCCTAGTTTGACGATAGCTTTATTTCTCTTAGTGTTTCAGACGAGCACGTACTCGCGATCAATTGAAACGGTTTGACGGTAGAACGAAATGTTGTATTGGCTTTGCAAGTGGGGTGTAATATATTTTCTGGCGTTGGTGGTATTTCTTACATTAGTTGCATGTTTTGCATAGACAAGGATTTTTGTGCTAGGGAGTTGGAGACTAGAGTAGTATCGGAAACTACTGGAGGTTAGAGGACTGCTACACCATCGCCTCTTCGGGTACTTCATCGATTCACACCACGACTGGTTCGCACCACGGCGTGAATCGCAGAAGGACGTTTTTTGAATTAGGTGTTTCGAACTACGGCTCATACCATGGTGTGAATCAGCGAATGTCTTTGTTGGACTTCTGTGATTCGCACTGTTCCTATTAGCTTCGGACCACTACTAATCCTATATAATTTATTAAAGTTTCATTATTTGAGTGATTGCATATTTGCGGACGCGTCTAAATCATTCGGAACAATCGCAATTTCTGAAGTTAAAAAGTAACTTTTTTGCCGAAAGAAAGTTGGAATAACTCTGTTGAAAGTCATTCGTGAATCAGGAAAAGACAATTTATTTTCCACGAACAATTTGATAAGTCCAGCTGACCATAGCAGCCCGTCTGTTATCTAC
The DNA here is from genome assembly GCA_947562085.1 of Eudonia lacustrata. NCBI lineage: Eukaryota > Metazoa > Arthropoda > Insecta > Lepidoptera > Crambidae > Eudonia > Eudonia lacustrata. The sequence continues at coordinate 18,864,020 of OX387329.1, forward strand.
AAAAGTTTGCCAGGGAAATTACTGTAAATCTCGGCAGACGAATGGCGATCATTGTTATCAAAACGCGGGTCATCTCGAGTTATGGGAGCTGTGTTATTAACGGACCATAAACCTTTCGTCAGGTTGAGGGATTTCTTTTTTCGCCTTTCATTGGGTGCTAAAAACGATAATATCGTGATGTTTATAGTTCCAACTCTGAGCTGTGTTTTTGGAATGAATAAATTAGTTTCGAAATGAAGTAAAGTAAAGTCTAGTAAATGAAATAAAGTTTAAATAAAATACTTAGAAGTGAAAATGTTTTATTTAAATAAGCTCACTTAGTAACAATTTTGGATTTTTATGATTTTACCACTAATTAGGAATGTTACCGAAAGAAGCAACTCAATAGTTGTGCCTTTAGTACTTAGACAAACTGTAACAAAAATAGTTACACCATGGCCCCTACACTATTACCACAGAATTAGGAAGTATTACTTACTTGTTCTGTACTATTACTGAGCCTTACTTGTTTATCCAATTATTTACTTCAAAACAAAGATTCTAACAATAAATCCGTAAATTTATCTACTCGGGCACTATGTTTGCTTATTACTATAACATTTAGCGCTGCATACCTTTCTATTATTTTATATACGGTGGAATTTTAAATCACTAAAAAGTTAAATTTAATGTAGTTATTTACCTAGATTTAGACAAATTACGCTACTATAAATTAAATAAATTGTTACTAACTCTATGGACAGTGGACACAGGTCCGAAATAAATTAATTTTAGTTGGTGATGTGATGAATATGATTACAAGCTGTAAGTTCTCAAAATATATTTCATAAGAAATCTATTAAAAGAAATACTCGCAAATCTCAATCCGATTTCCAAAATTTGAATATACCTTTGAAAGTAAATTGTATTTCATAAACGAGCAGAGCAAATGAGAAACACGAGACACCGGCGCGCAGATCAACTTACCAGAGTAATGGCGGCATGGCGGCCTCCAAACAAATGGCCCAGTGCTCAAAACATCCGACGCCGCGAATTATGTCGGAGTATGTGTACCTTTCGAGTAGCTTGTTCCCTTAATATTACTTAGTTGTTTAGTCGCGCTTTTAAGAGTATAATTTTGTTGCAACGCCTCCTCGATTTTCAACGTCCACATTTGGAAAGGCCTAATTTCATCAATTTTCTCACAGTCTAAAAACGTCAAATATAGCTACTAACACAAAAATTAAATGTTTTAAAAGTCTTGCCAGTCTTGATTAATCATTGATTAGAGATTAATTCTTCAGGTAAGAATCCCGGTAATAATAATTGCTCTAATACAAGGGATTATGACAGTTTAAATATGTTTATTATTCATGTTATGTTTGATATTATTTCGGGATATAATAAATGCAATGATAAATACAAGTAAGGTTTAAAGAGACAAATCTAACCTCAAATGTAGTATGTAGCATTTTTATAATTGTTAGAGGATATTGGACTGTTTAAAAATCATAAAGATAGTACCTACTAGCAACAAAATTAGTTTAGCAAGCATTAGCAATAGCAAGCTATGATTCAAATACCAATCAGAACCGCCTTCACCTTTATATTATTATACACCTCCGTTGTTTTCCCAAATCACTTCTATCAATAGAAAACAGTCCTGATAAAATAGATTGTTTGGAACTAACGGTATCACATCTAACTCCGTCGAGGGGAACTGGTCCTTTATTGCCAAAAGCGATGTATCGCGGCAATCTGCGGGCTCTCGAGGGAGCTCTGCCTCAATGGCTGTTCGACCTGGGGGAAGCGATAAAACGAAATACGAAAGAGTTGCGAGAGAACAAGTGCGACGTGTTGTGGCGCCGCGCGTCGCCGGCCTTATGGTGGTTGCAAGCTTTTGTCTTCATTGAAAGACTGAATAGCTTCCCTTTATTAGTTTCTTCTTATTTTACTTCAGGATATATTTATTGAGCTGGCAAATAAACTTACGGTCCACCTAATGGAGCGACCTCATATCATGGAGAAATCATTATAGAATGGTAGCGTTAAGAAGATGTATTTAAAAAAAAACACAAATGTGGAAAAAAATCCACGTGCAGAATTTGAACCCTTCTGTCGTACCGGGTCAGGTGCTCTCCCAATTGAGCTATCGTGGTTCTAACCAGCCCGCCGAAATTATTAAAGTAAAAAAGTAAATAGTGTTGAATAATCTCGGCGGGCTGGTTAGAACCACGATAGCTCAATTGGGAGAGCACCTGACAAAATTTGCTTTAAAAGCAAAAACATTTTATAAATAGATAGCCTACTCCTTAACTGATCTTTAGTATTTTTAAAAATATTATGATCGGGTGTTAATGACGGTAGTTGTTGACATTGTATGGGCGCCTTTGGCATTCAAATTAAAAAGTAAATAGTGTTGAAACAAAACAGAAACATTTTGTAAAACTAATGGTTAAAAAATAATAAGAGTTGTTTCTTGTGCCTCAAAACATGAACCCTGATAGGGTGTTGCAATTTTTTTGTTGTTTATAATATGGATAATTTATTAATATCTTTAATATTAGTATGCATACATTATTATGGTGTAACGTAAGCAAGTTCGTGTGAAACAACAATACATTACGTTAATCCTGCTAATAATTACTAAACACTTTAATTAAAATGTTTTAAATTCATTGTAAAATTTTAGGTCAAGTAATGTTTTTATTATAATTTAACGTGTTTTCTTTACAGAATCGTGCTTGCTGATGCTGTCAAGTTACCCACAAAACAAAGTAAGTACGTCATCCTATTTTATACAACGGCCATTAGCCAATTTTTTTGTATCACGTCAAAAGGTTGCGACGAACGAGGCCCTTGGAATCTCATTATTGAAGATTACACCACTTTTGGAACAGGGAACAACAAAAAGTGACATTCCGGTGGCATAACATTGCGGCGAAAGGCTCTCGCGCCAGAAAGCCACTTGACCCGCAGGAACGGCTCCCACATTGTCACGGCTTCTGTAAGCCAGACGTAAGGAGTGTTCACTCTCGTAGGCGTAACTTTCAGCTGTATAATAATGGTAGAATAAAAAAAAATACGGCGTAAAAGTGAGCGGTCACTCGGATATTTAAAAAAAAAAAATATTAACTTTGAAAATTGAGCATAATAATTTTCATTGGCTAATCTAGTGAAGAAACAAATATGTCCGAATTAATATGAATAAGAAAAACAATGCTGCTATCGTGGAACTGACGCAAATTATATTATATTTATATATTTTTTTATGATTGAAATGCCTCCGCACCACTTAAAAGAGCAGGATTGTGTCTCACAAGTCGTCTTTTTTATGCCGACCCTAAAAATACTACCTTTAAAAGTTTACATTACGATTAAAAAATATATTATAAACAGTAACGCGTAAATACACTTTTAAACTTTCGCGTTCCATAGTTAAACAAATTTTAACGGGATTTACGCAAACTAATTAGTAAAAAGGTATCATACCTGTAACGAGTGACGCGTAAATTGTAGGTAGGTACATTTATCGAACATTTATCGAACATTTACCCTTGTAAAATATATTTTACTTTTAATTCTAACATTAGAGATGTCCCTAAATATCTTTATACAACGTGTATTAGATAGCTGTGGCCATAATGAAAAAACCGAAAATGAATCCGACTTAGATCGTGTATGTAGAGTTACTGAGACATAATTATTAACATCAATATGTCATGCAGTTTTTAATTAAATATTTCTATTGTGACGTCACATCAAAATAAACAAATCACTGCAGGTTCAGTAACCTCTGTGTACTTACATCTAATGATCACTGATGCTTGGTTATACGCGCCTGACGCGATTACACTAATATAAATAATAATGTTTAAAAAATTTTTTTTTTCATAATTTGTTCGCAACAAAATTTGCGTTAAAAATTATATAAACAAAAAAAAAACATTTAATAAATAGCTTGCCTACTTTTTAACTGATCTTTAGTATTTGTAAAAATATTATGATCGGATGTTAATGACGGTAGTTGTTGACATTGAATGGGCGCCTTTGGCTTTCAAAGTAAAAAAAGTAAATAGTGTTGAATAATTTTGGCGGGCTGGTTAGAACCACGATAGCTCAATTGGGAGAGCGCCTGATCCGGTGTGTCAAAAGGGTGCAGGTTCAAATTCTGCTCGTGGAAATTATTTTTCAACATTTGGGTTTTTGTAATTTGTTCGCAACAAAAGCGTTAAAAATTATATAAACAAAACAAAAACATTTTATAATATAAATATTTAATTACAATTGCGTGACAAATTAAAGTTAATAATTATGTCTCAGTAACACTACATACAAGGTCTAGATTGGATACAATTTGGGTCTTTTGATTATTTATTTATTATTTATTTCATTTTACATGCTAGTTTACAGACCACATCTATCTGGTACACGTTGTATATCTGTGGGTGATGTACAAATATTCAAATATCCGTATGTTTTAGCTTTATTCAGTGAAGTTATTGAACTCCGTAGATTGGATAAGCAAGGGCGGGTTCCACTGGAAGCGTATTAGATTACGCGGGCACACTTACCGAATAATTGGCGATGGGCGGCTGTTGCGGCCGAGGTAATTGCTCAAAAACTAGATTACAGCTCAGAATCAACATGCTTAGTGTGAATTTCGGTAAAACTGACTTGATGCTTTTCCACTTCTTTATTCAGTTTCCTATTTTTGGGTAGCTAAGCTGCTGTAACTAATAAACCAGTATCTACTGTGTTACGGCCTCCTTGGTCGAGTGGTTTGTACACCGGTTCTCATGGTGTCGCCATTTCTGAGGTCCCGGGTTCGATCCCCAGTCGGGTCAATTTAGAAATTATTGTTTTTCTAAATTGTCTCGGGTCTTGGTGTTTTCTATGTATAATAAGTATGTATTTAAGTATTTTAAGTATGTTTATCCGTTGTCTAGTAACCATTTAACGAGTTTCATAACGAAGCTTCTCTTGGGCTAGATAATTGGTGTGAGTGTAGGAAAGTTTAATTATTTATTTATTTACTGTGTCACTGACAAAATAAAAATAATTATTATAAACTTTAGAAGTGAAGTTTTTATATTGCTTCATCATCATCATCATCATCATCTCAGCCATAAGACGTCCACTGCTGGACAAAGGCCTCCCCCAAAGATGATGATGATGATGATGATGATGAAGATATGAGGGGTATAGGGGTATTTATATTGCTTATTTTTTTGTTATTTACAAAGTACATAGCTAAATCATAGCTAGAAGCTCCCTTTAGACTAACAAAAGATTGTATATTAAAAAGCTTGACATATCGTAAAATAGATTTAAGAGTAATATAACATAACAAATTAATTTTACAAAACATTTACAAAATTTTAAAATGTGAATTTGAGTTTGAAAATTAGCTGTTGTGCTTGTAATTTATAGCAACTATAACTATAATTATGTGCATATGATAAGGAGCAATTGTGTTATTAAAATACAGTGAAATCCGGTTGAAATATCGCTTCCACTTTCGGCCTCACCGTCACTTTACATCCAGCCATTACCAAAATTTTATCCTGTATGGTTACAAATTTTTAGGGTTTTTTTACACTAGAATGAAAATTACATACCACAAATTGGTATATTCTACTTACCATATACTCTAGTATATGGTAAGTAGAATATACCAATTTGGGATTTACCACAACCAGTTACCAAATTATCACCTCACTGTGAACAAGACTAGCGATAGTTAAAAATAACTCGTCTTTAATATTCCGCATGTGAGTATCAATTAAAAGGCACATCGCATGGCCGCGTCGCGGTAAAGAATAATTAATGATCGCCCCCAACAGCGTTGACTAATTAGCACGCAGCTGTTTCAGGCTCATCAGATACATATTGAGGGAAGGTTCTTTGTTTGGGAAGTTATCATGTAATGATACAAACTTAGTCATTCACAAACGAATTGACAGCTGCATCATAATTATAATATAAAATCAAATTAAAAATAGTTGGCCCAGTGGTCGAAATTTTACCGTAATTTTAAAAATAAACACTATTATTGAATATAATGATATAATATGATAATGTCCTAAAACAATAAAACAACTATTAATAAAAAAAAATGCTATTACAACCTGAATGAATATTTCAATGATAGTTTTGTTTGATTTTCTTTTGATTTTATGAACCTTCCTAATTATTGTGCTTCTGTTCAATTTAATTTAATTTAAATTTAATTTGTCTGCATATCCGTTACACGTCCACGATAAAATGCAATGCTATGCCCAAATGTAACATGTAACATGATGTACTGTATTATTGATGATATTCATCAATCGCAATAAACACTTTGACTTTGATCTAATGTAGCACATAATGTTATACAAAAATTGTATCTTTTGCAACACTTCTTCATATGAACTTGACCATGCCAAATTTCACATTCATCCAAGCGCGTAATGTGCTTGAAATAGGGTGACTTCACGTATTAATATAATTATATAGATTTAGATGTCCAGTGTCTGTTCCTATACTATGGTACCGATAGAAATTAATAAATTTACTTTGATAAAATTTTGTGCTTACACCCGTGAAGGAGTTGGTGAAAACACCACGAGATGCGAGCGCCCCGCAGACGAAGTCGCGCAAGAGTCATAGTATTATCACAGATACTTTTATTTATTGACTTACTACTAGCAAGAGACTGACTGACTGTTTCTCAAGCTATGTTCGGGAACGGAAGGTTAAAAAAATATAGCTTATAATAAGAAAACCTTTATGTCATTCATAACATATGTCATATTTAATTGACCGTTGTGTTAACATTACTGTTAACTTAATAATTGTCCTTTTGTACAAACCAAATATTATTACAATATGATCGTTTTCGGGAAATTAATAAGGCACACACAATAATTACATCAGCTTATACAAACACGAGCAGGCAGCAAACCCGGGACCAAATCACGTTTTCTTCCGACAATACGCAGCGTGGCAGCCTCGAGAAATAATTAATAGACCAGCTACGCAACCGAAAAGGGTTGCGGAATTACTGTTTCTGAAATGAACTGTAAACGAAGAGGGTTTGAGTTCAGAATAGCATAAAATAGTCGTAAAATTTTTAATTGTTTGAGTCGTGAAAGCTTTTATTAATGTAGAAATCCACTAACGCTGAATCAATACTTAGATGGTGTTTAAAATGAGCGCGTCATGATTGGTTGCTCAAACTTGAGATTTATCTTCAATAATTTAAAAGTAACATTCCACTGTTACTTACGCGTTCGCGAGCACTTAACGGTTAGTAACCCAGCAATATTTCACATTAATATTGGACAATAGATCAATATTAGAAACGTAAATAAATCTGCTAGTACATACGACTGTTCACTCTCCCGCCAATCTTCATAAACAACTTTATTTTATTATTAGGTCCTTACGTATGAAATTTGCGTTTTGTATGAAGATTTTTTATAATTATTTTTTTAACACTATAAAAACTGTAAACTGTGTGTTTGTTTCACTAGCTAAATATAGCAGACATTAAAAAGAAAAAAAATCAAGTCCCTTCAAAGCTACAATGAAACAAAAGGACAATTACGCGAACAAAAAAGTTAGTCAATTAAAAAAAAAATTGGGCGATAAAGACACAAAATTAATAATCATTGTTATTACTGAAGCCTAAGTAACATAGTCCTAATTCTTTAATTATGTATAATAATATTAACAACCGGTATTGACTTTTAGAAGTAATACACCTATTAATAAGTGAGAAATAAACGTCAATCTCAAGGTCCTATTACTTGCGGGTAAGCACTTGACTTTAATCTCATCTGATGCTAAGTGATGATAAGACGAAGGTGGAGGCACTTTTTAGTAAAGCCTCATGTTATTCGCACTGGAAACAACTCTGAAGCGGTCCATGTCCAGTCAATCCTATTATTTGGAGCTCGATGGTTAAAGCGCCCGTTTTGCGCTAATAAAGTTAAGCAATTTTTGCAAAGGCCCAGACAATTGATGGGTGACCAAATATGTGTTATATCGAGCTCCTTCGTGAATCGGCATTGGGCCCGCGTGGTGCTTCATGGCTCGTTCTCTCTATCCATCCATAGGGAAGGCTCGTGCCAAAGCAGTGGGGATATAAAATTAGCCGGTGATGATTTATAACGATCCTATTATTTCCCTAGACCAATTAAATGACTTGTTTCGAACGAAGAAGAGTACACAGTATATACTTGCACACTTTACACGGCCCCGTAGAAATACATATATTAAGTAATTATATCGTTTTTAATAATTATTGAATGAAAAAATAAAAATAAATAATAATGATAATGTAGGTATAAAAAGTCTTGTTTTGAACCAGCCGGTAACTTTGGCTTTATAATTGTAATGGTTCCTGCGATTCGGACCCAGAATCTTGTGCTGCACCTGTATCATGTCGCAAAATTAGTTTTCTGTTATTAGCACAACTAGTTATAAGTATCCATTGTATCTGGGACTCTTGTATTTGTATAGTAATAAGAAGTACGTAAAGACAATAAAGAATATTGAACAATCACAACGTAATAGGGCGCAATAATTAATGATTCCGTATTGGCCTGGAGCAGACAGCGCCGCTGGGGGACGACTAATTATTATTGTAATGGATTTGCAGCAATTTCTTCCCCTCTTGGTCAAGTCGAGCGTTCAGGGGATTCAATGGAAATGTCAAAGATTCAGACACTTTGTGACAACAGGGCTGACTCGTGGCTGACTCATTTACAAATCGAGTACCTTCTGCGATAAAGCTTGAATTCATGTTCTTGTTTGTACGTACTTTGTTTTGTTTGTTATTTATTTTTTTGTGTTTCGCGTCATTTTCACATCTACCTATATTTGTGTTGCATAGCCAGCTCATTACCTTATCACTTTAGTATTGGATAGTAAATAAACTATCTATAGTAATATATTTTTAATGCTTAATGTCGAGAACTGATGCTATCTTAGGTCTGATTAAATAAATATTTATATCTTAGTTCTAGAAAAATAATCTCATTCTTTATTATTGAAAAGAAAACTTTTTCAGTTCAGAGTCAGGCGACGACGCACCGCTAATCAATTAATCTAATACGGAGCGTTTGCGCCCCGTACCATAAGAAAAACTGTTTTTTTTTCATTAAAATTAAAACTACAAATTATTTTTAAAAAACGAACTAAAATATTGAAGTGTGTGTTAAGACTAATCTACTAAGAAAATTTAGATGCTTAAATCGGTCTTGTTTGCCTGTAAAATGCAAATCTATGTTTTAAAAGATGTTACTTTGGTATTTTTTTCTCTGTTATAAAAGTTGACAAATCGTGTTTCTGTAACAAGCAAAATTAAGTCAGTTAAATGAAAAATCATGTCATTAATTAATATCACTTTCATATGTTTTGTAATTGTTGGGAAAAATCAAGATCCCCGCCACGTAAATTTCCAATGCGTCGCCGTAATACTTCTAAAGTTTCAGAAATATTGATGTCTTTAGAAACGCGCTGTCATAGTTTGCTTCAGATTTTATTAAATTGAAAATGTAATTCAATAATGTGCTACCTTTCGCTTATCATTTTGAAACTTCATAATATATTCAGTGTGATTAAAATATCATCCAAAATCAGGCCTTAAGTTTTAACAAACTTATGAAACGAACGAGTCTACAGTAGTCGCGTATGATGTGTAATATTTGACATCTCACCTTAGTTATAAGTAATTTTAACATTATATTCTGAAAAATGGGTCAGGTATTACATCATTTTATAACTATAAAATAAATGCAGTAAATACTCATTAGAAGACATTTGACATATCAAAATGACCTTTGATAGTCAAATGACACAATATGTCACATGATATAATAATAATAAGTCATGTTCATAATATCAATTTTAAATTTACAAAATGGCGCGCACTTGTGCGCTTCCCCGACTTCTTATTACACTGTTACACATACTTCCGTCCCATTACATGAAATCACTCCCACAAATTGCTTATATACAAAGCGAGCGGAAAGATGTTACACATCAAAAAAATATGAAGCTGCCACGGTGTGTGCCTTCCATCATTATTATCGTAGCGAATGACTCGAGCTACGAGAATTATATAACATTATCAGGGAAGCGAATTAGCTCAGCCTTAATTAGTGTGGGTAGAGGAACTGTGTGTCTACTAATTACCTCCCTTTAACTACTATACTACTGGAGATCTGATGCGCATGTAATTTGTAGCAAAGAGTTTTATACTGCATTTTTTGTAACAGTGTTATAGTTAGTTATTACCAGTAAAATATTATTTTATCTTATGTGATAACTGTATCGGCTGCCGGGAAGGCAGTGCCGGTACAGCGACGGGAGCTGAAGGGGCGTGGATTAGGAAACTATGGACTTACCGGAATGGAGATGTGTCTCTGCGGTTAGGTGGATCGTGCGGTGACGTGTCTCGCGGGCGGCCCGGTTTGAGCTGATTGTAGCACTATGCCGATTTAATATGGCGGTTTGGTTGATTCGCGACGTACGTATCGCTTCCGGTGGTGCGCGCGCGCGGTTGTGCAGACGACGTCACGGGGCGGCCGTTCAATAGGCGACGTCATAGACGACTGGTCATAAGCAACTACGGTGGCTGTTGAGCTGAGTGCCGCGCGGTCCTATAGGAGCGAACGCGCGGGCGCTGCGCTTCGTTCATTTATTGGTCGTCACGTCTTGGCGTGAACAATAACACTTATGTATATTATTTAACTATTTATGCACCTTTGTTACAATAAGTTAAGTATGTGGTCAAAATACATTTTGGATAGGTTGCAATAATCTTTATGTCAGTACCACCGATTACAGGCTGACAAAGTTGCAGGCCAAAACCAGTCTGTTATGAGAAATAACATATATGTTATATTGTTACAAACAAGCAATTAAAACCGAGAAATTATAATAACGTAAAATGAATAGAAAAAAATAGAATAGAATGGAAGTATTTATTTATGAAATCTGAGTGGATACGTGACATTAGAAGATACAATTTAATTATGGGTTTGGGAATTATTCTGCACATTATTTTTTATTGGTTATAGGCAGGCATTTGACCACACCTCATCTGATGTTAAGTGACGGTGCGGTCGAGGATGGAACATGCCTGCCTAGAAATAGCCTATTCATTCTAGCCTTGAAGAGGTCCAGATTATACCTTTCAGGGAACACATTCGCAGGTAGCGCGTTCCATTCCCTAGCTGTACGAACTAAAAAAGTTGAACCGAATCGGCTCGTGCGACAAGGTGGCATATCTACAACATAGGGATGGAACTCCGATAGCGGATAGTGGATGGTGGGATTAGGTCGTGAAACTCCTTCGAGCACTTCCCGAAATGAATCCTGTAGAAGACCGACAGACGAGCCACCCTACGCCGATGTTCTAGATTTTGCAGCTTGGCGTCTATCAGGGCAGGGTCACTAATGAGTCTCATAACTCGTTTTTCAATCGAGTTCAAAGCAGCCAGATGGTATTTGGCTGATCCATCCCAAAGGTGGCAGTAGTACTCCATAAATGATCGAACTTGTGCTTGATAAAGTTGGAGCAGCTGTTCTGGCGTGAAGTACTGCCTGACCTTAGAGAGAACCCCAAGTTTTTTTGCTGCAGTCTGCTTTGGAATCGATGTACTGCCCGAAGTTGAGATTGGACATAATGTGCTAAACTGATTTTCTTCGAATAATATTGACCAGTAAAGAAAGAAAAATGGTCGTGATTTCATGTCAAGTTTGAAATTTTAATAGACCACCACCATTATTTAATAAAAACTTTATTCAATGTACCGCTCGCGGTGAGCGAAAGTTAACGGCAGATATCCAATTCTAGGAAGCTTATTATTTTGTTGGAGAATAATTATAGAATGTTTGCGCCAGAACGATTGATCAAATAAAATCCGACCTCGGGACTATAATCGATACTTACTTCCTTTCTACTTGCCTTTCTTTGTGTATTTGTATCCTTTACAAACCCTCCTAAATCGTTTCATGCGTGGTACCACGGTTTACCTGTGGTACTATCGCAATGTAAATCTCCACCGTGATCTTGATCTTCCCACTATCAAAGCTTTTATCAAGGACGATTCCATACGTTACTTTGATAACGCCCCCCACCACCCTAACCCGCTTGTTATGGCGGCCGCCAACTAAAATGTTGCAGGCCTTCCACCAACAAGACGGGTATACAACTAGATGTCCTAAACACGTCCTAGATGTACCCCGACGATCCCATAACAGTTGTGGACGCCCCTCCGCCCGATCCTCTAAATGCCACTATACATTTACAGAATACACTAAACATGCACACTAATTTAGGCCCAAGACACCGTACTCGTAGAACAAGGGTACGAAGACACAGTACAGACATGTACCTGGGCGCTTTTCTCCTCCTCCGCGACCCGGTCAACCCAAGCCGAGGTCCGAGCCTTTAGTGGCGCCCTCGGATTGTACCGCTCCTTGATCCGATCCGAACCCTTCGGAGAATCTAGTAGGGCACGGGGACACGCACTTTTAATTGTGTGATGCCGTTCCCTCTAGAAAACCTCCGAAGGTGATTCGTTTCACACGGCTTGAGGAACCCTTTACGTACCTCGCCGCCCCCAAAAAAGCCTGGTGAAAACTTCCCAAAATTACCCATCACATAGCAACGCTAGCTAGCTAATGCTGGCCAACGAGAGAACGGAGCCAATTAACATCGTTCGCACTCTGATCCCGACAGTACCTGCACCAGACGAAATGTTAGCGCTTAATAAATAGTGTGGGGACCGTAGCACTGTAGCAACTACGTAGCCGTAATAAATGCTGATAAAGCTAAAGCTACGGCCGCTCGCGAGACTCGCTACGGTGCCCGCCAGCCATCTTGCGCGCCTCACAGATTGAACATGTACTTTTGGATCCGCGAAATATACCCGGTACAGATATCACACGAGTTTATATTGCCCGCCTAATAGCAACCTTCGTTTGGACTGGCTTAACCAGCTATCTCCTAAAATAGTATAGGTAAGAAGATTGAATTTGTTTATGGGATAGCTCTATGGCCAGCGGAAACGGACTTGGACATACTATGGTGATGATGCTAATGAAGGACATTCAATAAATACAAATTTTTATATATTATATATTTAATATAATTAAAATATGTTTTTTTTCAATTTGTAAGCATACCCGTCTTCCTTATTAGTTGAAGTTAATATACGAAATCTTACAATGCCTTGAAAAGGTAAATTCGTAGCAAACAATTAATTTTGTACACCAACTTGTATTGTTGTTGTAAATAAATGAATATTATAAATATTAATTTTATTTTTTAAATGTTCTATGATGCAATCTAGCAAATAATAAATAGAAAGGCATTATAGGAAAAAATAAAAGAACTTTAGAACAAAAGGATCTTAATACAAATATAATGCAAGGCCGGAGAATGAATTATTATTTCGAAAATTACTTACGGCGTTACAAATTGTAACTACCTTTTAAGGTCCAATAAATGTGATTGTCTTTCTCTGGAATAATTCAACGTCTTCTGTAACAAGTAACGAGGGAAGGGTCGAGGGTAACGGAGGTAATCCCTTCGTAAATCGTATCACCTGACGTCGCAAAGTGGGCCCACTTGATTATGAACGTTTTCTTAGCTCCCTACTTAATTAGGTTTTATGCTGTGTTAAGTTGCCTATTGCAGAATAGAATCGTAGTCAAGTAATTTGTTAAAATAACGTAAGTTAAACTGGTAACTAGAGCTATTTTAGGTAGGTACTCATCTTTTTCTGCTAGGTTCAATAGTTTCATCGAGTTTTCTGCCAGTTTATCATTATGCAGATAACTGTAGGCATCAATGGTATCTGTAAAGATTTACATTTAATAAATTGTTTAATAATTCGAAATTGACTTCATACTTTAGATAATAGTTTATATCAAATTGTTTTTAATTTGTATTTTGTTTTTAATGTGTAACATCTTTCTGCTCGCCTTCTTTAAATACAATTTGTGGTAGTGATTTCGTAGAAAGGGACGGAAGTAGGGTCGTAACCAGTCGTAACAGTGTGATCCTGTAACTGTTACGTGATAGTCGGGGAATCCACCAGAGATCGACACTTTAAGCCCAATGTCCGTTGTAGGTCGTAATATTTGTGGGAGTGATTTCGTAGAAATGTGATCGTAACAGTGTAACAGGATAACAGTGTGACATGTCTTCTAATGAGTATTTGCTGCATTTTATTTATGATTTGTTTTATTTTATTTATGATAACAACAGCCATGAACTTACATAGATACAATTTGTTTATAGCATGGAATTTTTGGGCCAATAACAGTTACCCGCTAAAATAAGAAAATAGAATCACCAAGGAAATTACATAACTGAATGAGTAGTACTTACTAAAACTTAAAAACTAAAATATAGAACCATAAAAAGAGCCATAAAGAAATTAGACTTAATAATAATTTAAAATAATCAATAAATATATACAAACCTACATACTACATATCATATGCGAATACTGTAAAATTCGTTCGTTTTTTTTTAATTCTATGTTCTTTTGATTGTAATTGAATATTAATTATGGATTATTATTCCGCAATAAACTTTTAATTGATTTGATTATTTGATTGTCTATAGTATGAAGTTAATTTATGTTTAGCAATTTAAAGTTGATAGATTTCCAGTCTTGTTTTGTGTGTATAATATAATTTTTAATACACAATTTTTAGTTTATTGTTTTTTTTATTATCTGCAAATGGTTTAGTTAATTAAAGCATGGAATAATAATATATAGTCCATGGTTAAAGCAACTAAATAACGTAATATTTATAGGCGTAAAATGAAACAGGTACCTTTTTTATCGTACAGACTGTAAGTTTGTTCATGACAATTTGCTTGTAGCAATATTATATAAAATCTATATCAAATTATAAATTAGGTACAAATATTTATCAAGTTTCATGAAGCTACCGTACGAGTTAATATGGGCACACGCCAGGCCGTATTGCTTTAATAAATCAAATTTAACATTATTTACGGCATTGTAACGTTCGTTAAAGCCCATAGCACGTGGTAATATCCTCGTGAATTATCACTTTAGAAGCTCGTCTTCACTAAATAAGATGTTCAGCACCTTAAGTAAATCATCCAAAATTTGCTCTAACATAATGCAAGTCCATTGCCCGCACAAATTACATAATATTTGGGTACTAAGGCTTTACTCATAAAGCTTATATGAATATATCATAATGCTTAAACGCATTCTGCTAAATAAAATTTACCGTATTTAGCAGTACGTACGCTTTAATAATTTGAGATAATTATATTATGCCATGTAGAAGTTAACGCTTTGGTGGCCGAGTGGCTTAGCGCTCGACCCGATACCCGAAGGTCCCGGGTTCAATTCCCAGGTCGGGCAAAGTGTGTTTCGGGTTTTTCGATGCATAGCCCGGGTTTGTGATCACGAACCCGCATTTGGCAAGCGTGGTGATTAAGCCATTACCCATCAATTGTAGCGATGACTTGATTTCAATGATGCAGGCCTTTGCCCAGCAGTGGGACAGAAGAAGAAGGCTATTTTACTTTTTATTAGTTAACAAACTTTTTTTACTATTTTTTTTTTACTTAACAGGTTGGCCGCCGCCGGTCCCGTACATAATAGAAATTTAATTGTTTGACAGTCATATGGCGCTTAAGGTGTTAAGTAGAAGTTATGCAAACTAAATATAAATTAATTAAAACAAAGACGGTTTAACATTTATACAATTAAAAATTATCTTATCTCGTATATTTCCGTATAGGATTACCATAACATCGTTGTCGATAATTGAAATTTCAAGTTTGGTGCCTTACTATTAATAATTTGCTCAATACAGTATGCTCATTGTGTAAGAAGATCTTAAGCTCTACATCTCCTGATAATTGGTGAATGTTCGCAAGGTCTTCGCCGGGATTCGTCAAAACAAGCGTAACCAATGCGGTCACTAGGTTCTAGGGATGTCTGTTAACATGCTAGCGTGTGTCGATAAGTTTTTTGTTTTTTAATATTTAACGGGTAAGCACAGTGCCTTGATCTCACTTGATGTTAAGTGGTGATAAGGCCAATGATGGAAGCGCACTTCACTCGGGATCCTCAACTAGTGAGGCACTGACTAGCTGCCAGAACACAACAATGCTACAAACATTGATGTTATGGCGACATATTTTAGATAAGATTGTGGTAGCTAGGCAGGCGGACAAACAAGCCCTACCACCAACCAAACCGAGTACACAAACATGTACCCCCAGCTGGGAATCAAACTCGGGGCCTCTGGGTCTATACCGGTGGTCTTGGCCACTAGACTTGGTTATCATCATCATCTCAGCCAAAACACGTCCACTTCTGGACAAAGGCCTCCTCCAAGGATCTCCATAACGACTGGCTTTGTGCTGCTCGCATCCAGCGGCTTCCCGCGACCTTCGCCAGATCGTCGGTCCACTTTTCGTTTAGCATGACTTTAGTATAAGTAGTGACATTGTGGTGATACGATATTTGCGGATGTGTTAAATATAATTACATTTCTTATCTTGGCCTTTATTAAAATGTTGAAGGGACTTTCAGATTCGAGAGAACTGTTATAAACGTGAGCGTTTTATGTATCGATAAACTCAATCAATATCCTATCGCTCATCACTACCACAGGGGCAATCTCTTAAAACGTTCTCGGGCCTGCGGTTGACCTGACGGATCCGAGTGTTTTGCGTCTGCGGGACGGAGGGGGGTCGAGGGGGGCAGGGGGTCAATAAGCCGCGGTATCAGGCGCTATGTCCTACTTAGGGGCATCACGACGTTCGCACAGTCGGGACTGCTCGGTAGATTAGGACCCGCTCACTCGCAGTAATTTATTGTGTACGCTGACTGTTAAGCAAGCCTATTGTTAAGTACCAACAGTGTCGTTATTAATATTAACAAAATTGTATGTTACATTATGTTGTTCAGTATCCGTGCATTAAAGATAGCGCTGAATGTTGTGTTTTAGAAACTCGAGGTGAAATAGCAAATTCCCTGTCAATCGAGAATTCCAAGTAAAACGTACATCCATCTTCGACCTTATCGTAATTTACTATCAAGGGAGCTGAAAGCCATTCGTTTGGGCAAATAAAAAAAGATAATAGCTAAATTCAATTTGGCTATTCTTATCTGTGTTATTACTACTTACTTACTCAATAGCTATTATATATAACTCAAAACTAATTGTATTGCTTTGTTTACCCTACTATACTCGTTATTTCGTTTTCACTTTTTCGCTATATTCCTCTCTTCACATCGACCTCCGATTTCACTCAGCGGATTTCGCTGATTTCATTAGCCCGCCTGAGCCCGCCACCCACACGAGCACAATGATATAAGAATTTGACGCCACATAAATTGAATGACGTAGCGGCGCGTATTATGTTAAACACAGTCTACGGCGCGGCACAAAATAAGAACGCTGAAGAAGGTAACCTTGAAACATGCGACGAGCTAGAATTTTTTTTTGAAGAGCCACCGCACTTTTTTTTGTGTTTGCGAGAATTTCAAACGGTTCCTCAAGCGAGGAAGAGGCTTTCCAATGGGACCCGTTCGGAACTAGATTCTCCGAGTGATTCGGATCGGATCGGCATAGATCACGGACACGGAATGTTGCAAGAGCTCGCAACGCATCTGCGATTCAGAGGCCTCCTCCAAGGATCTCAATAACGACTGGCTTTGTGTTGCTCGCATAAAGTCAGTCCACTCGCAAAAACAGAGGATTTTGCGGGTGTCCATGGGCGGCGGTGATTGCTTCCCATCCAGGTGACCCGCCTGCTCGTTTGCCTCCTTCTAATAAAAAAAAAACAGTCAGAGCGCAGCCTGTTGCGAGATTCCTGTCTTTGTTTGTTGTAACCAGCAAACTCTTGCTGGTTTCCTTAGATGACGGTTACAGCGTTACCGGACTTTTTTGGGAATGGCAAGAAACATAAGCGGAGGAGCTCGATGGCGCAGTGGTTAACGCACCAGCGAGTCCTGAGGTTAAGCAGCTTTGGCAAAGGTCGGTCATCGGATGGGTGACCAAAACTTTATCATCTCGAGCTCCTCCGTGATTCGGAAGGCACGTAAAGTCGTTGGTCCCGGCGTCATTAGCAGTCGTTAACAATCACCAATCCGCACTGGGTGGTGGTGGTTTATGGCCCGTTCTCCCTATCCATTCACGGGGAAGGCTTGTGCCCCAGCAGTGGGGACATAAAAATGAGCTGATGATGATGATGATGATGAAGAAACATAAAGAGTTCCTCAAGCCGTGTTAAACGAAATACCATCAGAGGTTTCCTAGAGGAAATGGCATCACTCACAAGTGTGTGTCCCTGTTCCCAGCTAGATTCTCCGAGGGATCAGAGAATCTCGCAACAGCTGCGCTAGGACTGTTGCGAGCTGTTGCGAGATTCCGTGTCTGTGGGGTGCTAGTGAGTGCGTTGCTCGAACGCGTCATGTATAAAAGAAAATATTAGACAAAATCTCATACATTGCTCTGATACCTGAAGGTAAATAGGTAAAGCACTCGTTTTGTGGAAATCAGGTAGGTACAACTATGTCAAACTTCTTCAGTACATTATCAACCATATGACTTAGAGATAAAGTTCAAAATCTATTGAGAAAATTTGATAGTTTGTGGTAGGTTGTTGTGCAGGTGTCTGTACCACAACCACCTAGACCCGACACAATATCGAAAAGTTCGTTTGCGACGTCGACGCGACCGGGAATCGAACCCGGGGCCTCCGAGTTAGTGCCCCTAAAGTCCGGCGTGCAAACCACTCGGCTACACGGAGGTCGTCAAATGTCATGTAAAAAGCTCACCTTCTACACAGTCTACTTGTTTTTCGTGTGCCGGGAGAAAAGGTCCGCGTCACGCTCGCGCTGCCTTTGCGAGTCGAGTGTGCGATTTGTCTACTCATTTGGTTGGGCAAGCTACGACCACAATACGCGGTAGGAGGTAACGTTACGTTTTTAAATTTGATCGCACAATTAACGTTGAAAAACAAATCATTATCATAATCGTCATCGGTATTTAAACTTACCAAACTGGGCTTAGACCTTCTCTCATGAATAGCAATTGGGACACTCAACCATAATATTCAAACAAATATTGCCGTTGCCATCAAATAACCTATTAAAACTATCGCATAGCCATGTAGTTGAATCGTATTTTAAGCAATACTCGTAGGTGAAAGTAAATACGGTATATAGATTATAAACATATACTATAATAATAATAATAAGCCAGACATTGTGGTGATAGATCGATTAGCGCGCCGCACGATGATTGTTGATATCACCATCAAATATCTCGACTTAGCTCATGAGGTTGTCGAAATGTGGAATGTAGACTCGGCTGTCATCATGCCGATTGTTGTTACGGCCAACAGACTGATGGCCAAGAGCCTCGATCAACATCTCATGAGGCTCTCGTTAGGCGGCTGCATCAAGGGCCTGATTCAGAAGGCAATTCTCCTCGATACGGCACGCATTGTGAGGAGGTTCCTGTCTCTGGAGCCCTAATCACCGGTAGTTTGGATCCTGGTGCCGATGCCGGCGGACCCCTATTTTTTATATTTATAAATGTTTGTTTTGTTTTTGGAAAATATTTAAAAATGTAAATTAATATGTAAAAAAATAAATAAAGAAATAATAATAATCTTATTTTATCTTTTCAACGATAAGGTGGAAGCCATTTAAAAATAATTTAAAGCCGTAAAGGAAAGGATGAAAAGAAAATTCATAATGTTCTTCGCAGAATTAATTCCGATAACGGAGTAAAATTAATACGCGCCGAGTATCAGGAAAACGGCATTCAAAATATATATATTATGAGGTTATACTTACATACCCATTATATTACCCATACATTAACAAAGCTATGAGGAATCTCACTACGTGGTTAAGAGAAAACAACTTAAAACTTAACACTAGTAAAACAAAAATAATGCATTTTAGGCAAAACACAAATTTACCAAATGTTACTCTGGAATCTGTTTCTGACATCAAATTCCTAGGTATTCAAATTGACTACCAAACCAATTGGAAATCTCATACTGAGACGTTCTGCAAAAGACTGAGTAGTTTTGCCTTTGCCTTATACAGACTTTCTAAGGTAACAAATACCATGTCTGTTGTAATGGCCTACCATGGATATGTAGAATCAGTATTGCGATATGGGATAATGTTCTGGGGGAATTCAGTCAAAAAAACTGTAATATCTAGGGCACAAAAGCGAAGTATAAGAGCTATAAAGGGTCTAAAAGCTGATGAAAGCTTGAAACCAGTTTTAAGCAGTTAAGCATACTAACACTTCCATCTCTGTACATTTTTGAAGTTGCAGTATTTGTCCAACAGAACCAACATAATTATTTTCTCTACTTTCGATGAACAAAATCCACAAAGAAGTCATAGACATGGACACACAATATGTACACCTAAACATTTTGCACACTTTGCAAAAAGCTTTTTGGGATGGCCCCAAAATTATATAACAATGATATTATATTATAATATTTATATTAATTATATAACAATGAGTTCCCAATGATTTTGATGACCAATTAATCTTTTTAAAAAACATTTATGAAAGTTATTAATTAATAAAGCATATTTCTCGACCATCGAATTTCTAAATGACATAATTATCTTTGAAGTGAAATGATCTCAATTGTTATTTGTACCTATTATTTCTGAATTTATTATGGCACAGTTAAATAATTCATTATTGTTACTATTGCTATGCATCCGGGTGTTTCCTAATAAATAATTCATTATTGTTACTATTGCTATGCATCCGGGTGTTTCCTAATAAATAATTCATTATTGTTACTATTGCTATGCATCCGGGTGTTTCCTAATAAATAATTCATTATTGTTACTATTGCTATGCATCCGGGTGTTTCCTAATAATTGTAATTGTATTGTCAGTTTTATTATTGTTTATGTTAAACTACTAATTGATTTTAGAGTTTATAGTTTATTAATTTTGAATGTATTAATTGGCAAGTAATAATTTTGTATCTGGACATATGTAATTTATATTTTATCAATTTTTACTTATTTATTAGTATTATTTTATATTTGGACGTGTGTAATTTATATTTTATCAATTTGGAATTTGTTTATTTAAATAATTTTATATAAATTTTAGATATTTGTATACCTTGAAGAAGGTGGAAGTGTAGTGAAACTAAATAATAAGTTTAACACCTATGACATTGTACCTCACCTGCATTTTACAAATAAATATTATTCTATTCTATTCTACACAACTTTAGTATAGTTTTACAACAAGAGAAATTATAATACTCGCCTATGTTGTGTATCTGTACTTGTGCCAAATCATAGCCATCATCACATCATCACCTTTTCTTTTAAGTCCCCACTGCTGGGGCACGAGCCTTCCCTTTGGATGGGTAGGGAGATCGGGCCATAAATCACCACGCGGGCCTAGTATGGTGGTTGTTACCGATTGCTAATGCAATGCCCTTGAAAATAAAATAAACGTCGAAATGGTGAACATGAAGTAATTATTATTTTTATTTCGCCATCTGTGAGGTCCCGGGTTCGATCCCCGGTCGGGTCAATTTAGAAATTATTGTATTTCTACATTGTCTCGGGTCTGGGTGTTTTTTATGTATAATAAGTATGTATTTAAGTATTTTAAGTATGTTTATCCGTTGTCTAGTAACCATTTAACGAGTTTCATAACGAAGCTTCTCTTGGGCTAGATAATTGGTGTGAGTGTAGGAAAGTTGATTTATTTATTTATTTATTGGTAGGTATATTCAGCGTCATGGCGATGGCTTTGCTAATGCTGTGACACATGCTGAGCCGGAGACTTTTTTGCCACTGTTTCACTGCTCACCATAATATTCTTATGCTTCTTTTTATTTTTGTAACCCTTCTCTGTGTAACAGTGTGCAAAATAAATTATTTGATTTGATTTGATTTGTATATAAGGCCCGCAGTAATGTAACGCCGTCCATAGGTTTATATTCTGTGTGTACCTATTAGTAACCCACTCGGAGTAATTACTCTCTCGAGATAATCCTTGGAGTCGACGCCTCTCGTTATTAGGGGTGCCTAAGTTGCGTTGTTACTTGTTTAAGCTGCCTCTGTGGTTTGACCACGGGTCTAGAGTCAGACGTCCCAAGTTAGCTTCCCAGCTAATGTTTTTGGTTTGGTTGGTGGTAAGAATTGTTCTAAAATTTATAAATAATCCTTCAGAAACTTGTGACGTATAGGGATATGACGCCTACATGTTTATGTAAATGAAATGTGATCGTACTGTCAGAACATTGTCGATTCTTAGAATTATAATATGAATGTATTTGGTTTCTTTATTTCTGATAACGTGGATGAATACTATTGTTAGGTACTACACACAAACCCAGGAGGCTTAAGTAGTTCCCCATATTATAAAAGTAATGTATGTTTTTGATTCCGATAAAAAAAATTAAAAAAAATATACGAGTAACCTATGTTATTTTAAGTAAAAATTAAAAAGTTTAACTCAGTTAATAATAATAATAATTAAACTTTTTTGAATGTCAATACACTATCGGTTAGTATATCTACAGGGCAGGAGCTCTTATATTGATAGAGAGAGTAATATAGCAACAGCGTATAATAACTAATTAATTGTTAACCGAAATTATTTCGTTTTTAATTAATTTTAAATTTAATTTAAAAAAATCATGTTTTCAATCTGGTTCAAGTAACAAAAGGTTCGTAACATGTTACTGAGAAATTGTACAATTATTAATAAACAATGTATGTCCGACAAAGGGAGGGAAAATCATACGGAGCCCTTTATGTTACTACCACAAACAACTCAAACGAAGCATCTCATTTTAATATTCCGAGAAATAATCTCATATAAATATTTCATCGATTCACCTCATGAGATACGAGAAAATTATTTAAGCACAGTATAATACGGTCTAGTGGCTTATACTTAGCAATATTTATGGCCGCGGCGGGCCCACGCCATTCATATGAAATTACTCCCTCGACATAATCCCTATGAGCTCCGAATACAGTTTCTTGGTTTTTCTTGGATTTGCCCGATATTCGGACATTCCGGATTATGAGCGGTCATATTTTGACGGTTATTAGGGTAAACAGAAAATGTTTCGGATATTTGCGTGCTTTAAACGAGTGTCGCATTATTCAATATTGTTTTGTAAGTAGGCACAGCAATAAGATTTTATTTTTGACAATAATATTATTATTCGTAATCATAATTTTTCGTTTACGCAATAGCAAGTTGTTTTTGGTTTTCTATATATTAGAATTGATTAAAGATAAAGCATATAAAGTAATAAAGTTGAGCAGTAGGTACATATACGTACACGTACGTACGTACGTACGTACAACAGTTTGCATACTTCGCAAGTGCGCAGCTAACTTTTCTTGTATTACAGTTAGATATCGGTTATTTTATAATTAACAAAGCAAATGACTCCACTGCATCTGTTACACGTTGACAGTCCTATGACCCCATATGGGGTCATAGCAGATTACACCCATACGTCCCTGACCCCATATGGGTTCATAGGACTTACATTTTTCTTCCTCAATTTAAAAGCGGACTTATGAGTATGGTTTTTGTTATTTTGTGGACTTATGATAAGATGGAAAAATATTATGTCGAAAAGTTATTTTCCTGGTAAGTTTAATAGAACCAACAGTAATTACCTATTAATTTCTTTGGACTTATCGAGTGGTCAGACCATTTTGTATGGGGACTGTTAACGTTTTAAAGGTTCACCTGTTTTTTAAAGTTGTCTTGTAATATAGTTAAACCTAATATACGATTCTAAAGTACAACCTACAACGCTTCTGACACCCATATTAGCTAAATGACAGATTCAATTCAATTGAACCAGCCATTGTTGCATTGATCGAAATAAGCCCGGAGTCTGTTTTATACTTCACGTATTTTTATTAGATCTAATTAACATTAAACCAATATTTTGCATCTTAGTTTGTTTCTGAATAATTTTGTTTAATTTTATCTCCGAATTTCAAAATGATGCTACGATATATCTCAGCTTTTACATAAACATAACAATCGCTGGTTTCAAAGTGCTGAAATTCCCAGAAAGGAGATGTTTCAATTTGGGTCGAGTCTATGCACAGTCCCCCCATCTTGGGGGAGGGCTTTGTCCAGCAGTGGACATCTTTTGGCTGAGATGATGATGATGATGCACAGTACTTCAAAAAATAGGAAAAAATATAAGGATTCTCAGAAAAATAAACATCTCTAGTATCTAACTCTAGTAATTTTTTGGTTCATAAATGTTGTTGTGAGACCTTATTTAAAACATAACACGTTCAAAAACAGAAATAAAGATTAACCTTTTAGGTTCTAAGAGATCGAATCCGATCGCGGGCGAACTTCCGTCAAACCCCAAGAGGTGTCAGACATCCTTATGCAAACACAAGGGACCATCTACGTCAGGTCATAACGCCAGATCAGAGCACGCCGGTTACACATCCTTCATCCGGTACTTTTAAGACTAGTGTCTCGAGCTAGTTGCCCCGTGAACACGTATAGTTCACTACCTAATATCCAAATAGGTTACAGGAGCTGTAAGCTCGCTCACTTCTCGTTGCACTAAGAGCACAACTCGCAGTGTACCACTGCTCGGGCCGTCAACTCTAAAGCGACTACCAAATGTCGTCTTTGGTGGCGGAGTTGTAAGCACACTCACTTCTCGGTACCCATCCAGGCACCTGATCAATTCCAAAGTCCTACGCGGCTGATTGAACCGGAGGCTTTTGCATCTAGCGGGCGCCTCTACTAGTTCTCCAGACTAGTGCCGGAGATGTTGGAGTAACTACTCAATGAAAACCACCGAGCAGCACAACCAACTAAGGGCAACTCACGTGCCCTGCAGCTCTTTTCGCTTCAGGCCCCCACCGGACCGCTACTAAGACTTGCTCGCTGTGCACGAAATGGAAGCCTGGCCAGACCAACCAGGCAGACGAACATTCCCACTTCTACAGCTAACCACATGCCACCACGAGTTCAACCCATGTCCGGGGCCTGCCGGAGACGCCCGCGAAGGCATAACCGGCAGGGGGCCTAGAATCCGGAACTCTCGTGGTACCCTTGAAAAGACAGCCGGACCCGTAGTTCCAACTGCCATACCCTACTTATCAGGGACTAGTAAACTAGGATAGGAGAGTTTGAGTAATTGAGACAATACATGAAAATAAGCCGTGATTAGAACGTCAAACTCATAATATGGTCAAAATTACATTGATTGACTTTCGCCATTGTTGAATTTGAAATGTCACATAATATTTTAGAATGCTTTGAACCACAAAATAAAGCATAATTATGAAAATTTATGTTTGTAATTGATTACCTAATTATTTTATTTCTTTGATTTATTTTACCTGTACAAAAACTTAACCCACTGTCTATACAAACTTGAAACATCATGAACATGAACATTTCATAATTATTGTAGTTTATATAATAGTCGACCATGAGGTTGCTTTAACATTATTACAAAAAGTTCCATTACAATAAAATTTCGCTAAGACTCATTTTCAATGATGGCAGGTATGCTAGCTTAGTTTTTTTTTTACATGTTGCAGTTGTCTTTTATATTTTGCTTTTATATTTTACGCTGCAAGGGAGAAAAAATTGCTCTTATTGAGTTTCTTGTCGGTTTTTCGCAGTACAGGTCTCGCCCTGTGTAGACTTACGAACCGATGGCATAGTGACATTCATACGACATACCTAACCTGAATAAATGATTTTTAATTTTGGCAATATACATTTAGTTAGAACAACCCAATGCGTAGATTGATTTGCGTTCATGCACAAGCGCAAGCTCGTCGATGAACGGTTATTTGTTCAGTTCCCGGGTGTATGTGGACGGAATGGCAGCAGTGCAAACACACGGAAAGGCGGGCTAAATGCATTGCGAGCCCATCAAACAGAGCGTAAGTAAATCCTGCGTGGTGCCACAGTGTAGCTCCAGACAGAAGAGAAGGTCTTGTACTTTATACTTTTTTATTGTCTTATTTCACTAAGGTGGTCTTACCAGAATGTTCGTGAAAGTTACTCGATACTCAATTCTTTGTCACAACTTAAGTATTTTTACTTTTTTTTTGGATAGACTCTTCGTCTCCGGCCGCAAGGTTTTCACCACAGACCCTTAAAGTTGTTTGTCTTAGCTGTGGAGCCATTCTGTCTGTAATTCAAAAGCTATATTATAATTAATTTGGCAGGGTTTACCAAGGTCACGGATGTATATAAGTGAGTTTTTTTCGATGATTGCAAGTATTGCTGCTGTCCTTACATTTATATTTAGCCTGTAAAATAAACGTCAGGATAAACATTAATTAAAAGTAATGTGTAAAATTAACGCAAGTAGATCCGTAAAAGTTTTTTCAAGTTACTGTAAAATAAATTTGAAAGATATATGTTATGAAACTTATTGTCTGTTTTATAAACTTCACTTCAAAAATACATAAATCAAATAAAAACAAATAAAATAAAAAAAAATCGTACTAAGATAACCTGAAGGTTATTTCTATAAAAGATCTCTTACAGCTGAACGACAAAATTTCGTAGTGTAATTAATTACAACATATTAGTAATAGTAACTCTCCGTGATTTCGTCCACTCCAACACCCGTATCCTGGTAACGTTTGTTTTTACGTCACTTAAATCTACCGTCGTACATTTGACTGTGACTCCATCAGCCGTGCGAATCGACGGACAAACAGCAGACCACTGCTACCGAACACTTTACGTGTGGAGGCGTGTAGACATCGAAGCTTGCAGCCTGCGACGACGGGCGGGCGGGCAGCAGGCGACGGGCGAGCGACGGGCGGGAGACGCGCGGGCGACGGGCGGGCGACGCACGGGTGAAGGGCGGCCGGCGGGCGGCCTTGCTCTGGTTGAGTCATTCATTGTCCGTGCAAATCTGCTGACCGCCATAGAGCACTCGATAATCAATGTGTTTAATTCAAGCCTATCTAGCTACTAGCTAGTTAGCTACTACCTAACCACCTCTGTGGTCCAGTGGCTAAGACCACCGGTTTAGACCCAGAGGTCCCGGGTTCGATTCTTCGATTCTCAGCGGGGGGGTACATGTTTGTGTACTCGGTTTGGTTGGTGGTAGGGCTTGTTTGTCTCCCTGGCTAGCTACCATCATCTTATTATGTCGCCTTAACATCAATGATTGTAGTATTGTTGTGTTCCGGCAGCTAGAGATAAGATAGCCAGTGCCTCACTATTAGTTGAGGTTCCCGGGTGAAGTGCGCTTCCATCATTGGCCTTATCATCACTTATCATCAGGTGAGATCAAAGCACTGTGCTTACCCGTAAAATATACATAAAAAAATATATAAACCTTTGATTCTAACTAAATAATACTTAGTAGGCCGTTTACAGAGACATATAGGTAGTGTTGTATCTTACGCGCGATATTAAACATTTTTTTTATGTTCTTATACCACAACACGTAATTGGTTGGTCTTCATCTCATGTTAAGTAGACCACAGAGTGCTAATCTTTAAATGGTTATAGAGCTAATGTGTGTGTGTGTGTGCGTGTGTGTGTGTGTGTTAAGCTTTAATAGAGTAGTTATTATTGTCATATTAGTAAACATTTCATTATTAATACTATCCGCAATACAACCGTTATCACAAAGGTTTTTTCCATTACTACGTGACCTCAGGCGTCTTAAGGTTTTATCTTCAGTGAGGGTGGCTTACCGTGAGGTCTATAGTAGCAGTGTTGTGGGCGGTTCTGAAACTAAGCGGCGTATATACATGAGTCTAGTTTCATCACTGTTGTAATAACATAACGTTGTAGTCATACTGCTTAGGTCGACATCAAACATCAGACTGGACTTTGCGTCGACACTTTCAATATGCTACATGGGACTGCAGTGAGTTTTGCGTATAATAATAATAAGAAGTCTATTTATTTCAAATTAGCTGTGCCCGCGACTTCGTCCGCCTGGAATAGTGACTTTCGGCAGCATTTTTAATTTTTTAGGCTAATGATTTTGACGTATTTATTTATATCTAATCAAACGCCTAAAAAATAAGTTTCAAGCATCTAGCTTTAAAAATGACGTAATTTCCATACAAACTTTCATCCCCTATTTCAACCCTTTACAGTCCTTTTTTCGCAGTAATAAGTAGCCTGTGTCCTTTCTCAGGCTCTAGACTGTCTCTGTACCAAGTTTTATTTAAATCAGTTTAGAAGTTTAGGCGTGACTGCGTAACACATAGACTGACAGAGTTACTTTCTTTATAATATTAGTAAGGATTAATTCTATAGACTGTTAGTAATTCAATAGAGTTTAAACACTAATGCTGGTTACAAAGAAATACACATCAAACAAACGACCTTGGCGCACTGGGTACGACCACCTACCATAAGAGTTGTGATCGCCAATGTTGCGTTACCGGTGAGCCCCAGCGATCAGACAATGCCCTCAAGATATGGTCCATGAGCTGGTCATAGTAACCGCCAAGCGCCAGGTGTGAAACCTCATTTGCTCCGAGAAGTGGCAGTGAAGCAGCCGTCATGGCTACACTGTGCCGCGGCCGCTGACTCCGCACCTCATTATCGCTAACGATGCGGTCTTTCCTACATATTACCCCTGCCATCGCCATCGCCACCCTAAATTTAAAAAGGCCGAGCGAGCTGACTCGTCTGATTGCTCCAAATAAAGAGGCGGTGATTGTTACTTTTGCTCTTCCTCTGGAGTGTTTGTACGTGAGACGTTTACCGATGTCGGCTTTAACCGTTCTCTGTGCTTAAAACATCTGAGAATTGGCTTGTTTCGGTATTCCCTCGCGTGAACGACGGGCTTTTTCAATGTTACTGTACCGGCAAACGAGCGTACGATCAGCCTGATTGAAAGTGGTTCCCAGATAGTGTTGTTAAAAGGCTCGAGCCTCCCGAGTCTAAAACTCATTGAAGACTTAAGTCCTATTAGTAGGATCGAGATTTAGACTCGAGCCTTATAACCAAGGCTCAAACTTTGGCTTTGAGCCCCATAGAAGGCTCAGGTCGCGATCTGAGCCTTGAGTTCTAGCAAGGATGGAATTGGGTCTCAAGCCGTCTATAGAGCTCGAGCCTTCTAATGAGATATGAGCCTTCAATGAGTTTTAGACAACACTAGTTACCACAGTCCAAATGCAGTTTGAATGCTAGCAGCACTATCACGCGCGTTGCTAACCCCGACGATTCAGTTCTTATGCCTAAGCTACGTAATTTTCAATATTGTACCGTTTACACTGTTACACGTCAAAATAATAAAGCAACAAAAATAGTTAGTCTCCAGACCACCTATTACCCTAATACTCCCTGGTGGTAGAATACTGCCCCGATGATTCTGGGCAGTATTCTACCACCAGGAAGTATCAGTTAGTGCGCATATTTATTACAAGAGGTAAAACGAAAAGGATTTTTGAATGTTTTTGGGCAACGCAGTCATTTACTACTGCAAGTTCAGGATGCAATTGTTGTATTCCAGCAGATATTTATAGGTAAGATAGTTTGTCCAAGTTGCTGATTCGAAGTGAAGCGTGCCTTCACATTGTAACTTATCATACAAAGTGCTTTCACATTGAGATAAAAAGCAGACCCTCTTGGTTTTCGGCTTGTAAGAATTTTATGCAAGGAACAAAATAACAAGAAGTTTGGCCATCCACCGACTTCATTAAGCTCTCGTCTGTAATGACGCTTTTTCAGTTACATAAAAACATGATTTACGACTGAATACCTAAGCCGTACAATTACTGCGGAGATAGTCCAATTTATGAATATGGGAGAGAGTTTTTAGTGAGGGCTAATAATATTAATCCGAAAGTTTGGACGTCCAGACGAATGTTCATTATTTAATCACACCGCGGCTGCTGAACGACTATGGACCTTATTTAATGGATAAATATAGAGCACATAACGGGTTGATTAGGTGTTTACGGCCCGAGGGAACGCACCGGTACGCCTAATCCTAATTGCACGCGAACCAATTTGCGGTGAAAAGCTGTAAATAATAGAGGGGAGTGGCCAGAATTGGAGGAGCCTTTGAATACCCGCATTTCTTAAGTATAAAGATCACAGTCGACAAGAGTAGCCACCAAGTTATACATAGGTACGTCATGTTATGATGAACGAAAATCAAGTTATTAGGTGTATTTGAAACCTTCCTGGGGATTTTTATAAGATTAATATGTGTAGCTGGACATCAATCTATACAAATATTTAAAAAAATATACCAAGAGTTTTCATAATTGTATATAATTGACAATATAAAAATAAAAGGACGATAAGGTGGTGGAAGAAGAGGATAAAGAAAAGTTTAATTTATAATACTGAAATTTATAACGAAATTGGTACACTAGAAGGTATAATATATACACACCTATTACTTCTGAAATAGGTCGAACCAACTATACTACATATTATAGTATTACAATCAAGGTTGCGAGAAAAAATAATAATATGACAAATATATTTTTTCAATAAATAACTTCTATCTCAAATGTAACTAACATTAAAACATGTTGAGTTAATAATTATTTTCTAATTTAAATATGCAATGATCTTGGAGATGATCATCGTTATTCACACTGCAGTACCTTTA
Source organism: Eudonia lacustrata (assembly GCA_947562085.1). Lineage (NCBI taxonomy): Eukaryota > Metazoa > Arthropoda > Insecta > Lepidoptera > Crambidae > Eudonia > Eudonia lacustrata. The sequence goes on from OX387329.1 coordinate 18,894,675, forward strand.
CAAGTGTGTCCGATAAAGTTCAGTAGTAACTAGAAAGATATTAAATGTCATACATCACGTTGCTTCATGAAAAATACCCTTTGTGGGGTAAATCCACAATTAAAGTCAATCTTAACAAATTGAATGTACCCCAAAATATAAAAATGAAAGAAAATAATTAACTTCGCGACGCTCATCAGCAAAGCTTTCGCTTCAACAAAGTGTCGGCAAAATGGAGCGGAAGGGAAATATACTCTTTTATTAATATAATTGTCACTTAGCCGGCGCCGGAGAAACCTTTTTGGAACAAAATGATTTACCTAATTTTATTAAGGCTTCATGAATGCGAGATATATCACGATGTCATGTTACGTGACGCGGGGTTTTGTGCTCTCTCGGCACTACATCATTTAAGAGTCATATTTTGTTCTTTCTTTTTTCTTAATAAAATAAAATGTATGTAGATTTGTTTCTGTTATTATTATCTTTATCATTACTGAATTACGAGAAATTTTTAAGGATAGTTGAAATCGTTAGTTTCAATTTATGGATAGTAAGACAATGATTAAATTACGTTAAATTAATCTATGAGATGTGGCAACAAGATTGTCTTATTATGTAATAAGAAGCACTACAAACAGCTTTCTACGCTACAAAGACAAACCCTTTTTTATATTCAATGTGGAAATGGGCTTAACTGCTTCAGCTTCAGCCCGTGACCACAGCCGGTACCAATTGGCCGACACTTAGGACAAGTAAAAAGTTATGTCTAAGATCATTCATTGGTCATTTGTTATTAATCCTTGATGCGTAAGTAAAGTTAAAAAGTGTATATTTTCCATTATTTTATCTCGAATTGCCACTCCATTTGATACGCTTACTATTTTTCAACGCATCACCTCATAACATCAATAATGTCGCCGTGCTCATAACAAATGACGTCATCATACCCATTGGGCATCAATTCGGGCATAATACGCGGCACGAGTCGAGGCTCCTAATGCCCTCCCCCAAACATCGGACCGAGGCGTCTACGCGCTAATCTGCACTGCACTCCATCAAGAGTGGGGTTACCACACGTTCGGGTTTGCGGGATTAATCCTCACGTAAAGATAAAGACTCAAAATCTCGCATTTATATGGTCCCATGATTAACCATTCTGTCTAATGAAATGAAATAAATTTTGCGAGTTTACTCTTGTTTAATTTTTACATGTCATTTGATAATTGTTCTGACGTTTCGAATTCTTCTCACAGTCCATCGATCCTTGCACAGATATTTCAATTGGATCCATGCGACTGAAGAGTTGAAAGACTTATAATTAATTTGTAACTAGCATGTCCTCAATTTCTTTTATCGGGTAGGTACGAGCGTTCCATTATACGTATTCCTAAATAATTATGAAGAAATTTTAGTTATATTTTCGTTTCATTCGGTTTTTTCATCGTGAATACGGAGGGCGTTGCGTTAGTTGCTTAACTTTAACAATCGATGCTTTCTATTCTACTTTGCCTACTGAATAATAAAAGTGCCGATATATCACATAACAAGAAGACAGAGGAAAGCTGTGCTGTTTCTGAATTGTTAATCGTATCGTGCAGCTTACATACTTCAGCACGTGATTCATATTTCATTGTCACAAAGACATTTGTCTCCGCACTGGCTATGTTTGTGGAATGTTGAAATAATTTTATTATCCCTTGTAAGTAAACTGGTTGCTTTGTTAAGAGGCTTTGGTCGACTTTGTTAAAATATAAGAAAATAATAGTACAAGTTGTTTTCTAAAGTTTACGCGAACACTACACATTGAAATGAAACAACTGTTACGGATCTACTCTTTACACATTACTTATTTAATGTTTATCTTGACGTTTCGAAAAACATCCTAATTTTAATAGAGAAGATGGTTGGAATCTACCACCAGCCTGGGATTCCATCATACAAAATATTAAATACCAACCCCAACAACATACTGCCAGACCAAAAGATACTGTAAGCTCTTTCTGTTGGAACGCACCTGATTAAATTTAAATGAGGGTATACAAGCTACCAACTAATTATGAGATGATCAACACCTCAGTCTCCCTGTGACCACGGACCCTGCAAAGGATTCGAAACGTCAGGATAAACATTAAATAAGTAATGTGTAAAATAAACGCGAGAAGATCCGTAAAAGTTGTTTCATTTCAATAGTACAAGTTTATTAGTTAACTTTAGCCTAAACTAAATACTTACACCATTTTGAATTTTAAAGGCAAGTTTAGTACCACACAATAGAAAATACAAATTTTAAGAAATATTACATTGTTCAGCAAAAAAAATAGTAAATAATAGTTTAAAATAATTTTTGATTAAAAAGATTTAAATACTAACAAAATGTATTGTTTTATTTCGTTTAATTTGTATATTATGGCGTATTGCCAGTTGGTCACCCTACCCTCTACCTTCGCCCGCCCTCTTACCTTTCCTCCATAAAAACGACGTTAACCCCGTTCCGGAATCCTTTGACGCAAAGGTGAATTCAAATTAATCGTTATCTCCCAGATTAGATTAGTGCGTACAGCTCTTATAGATCCCGAAACGTCTTTGTTGGCATCGGAGAGTAATGTCTCTATCTCATTCCTTTGAATTTGCTGAAGCAATAGAAATTCTCGCTTGGTGATTTCAGGCTTGTGAAATATTTTGAGCACTAGTTTTTGCAGACTAGGTAGGCATGTACTCTGGCATTGCATGTACTTTTCTACACGGTCGACTCAACATTGAATTATTCATAGTAATGGTAATGTACACGTTGTGATTGTGTACAAAACAAAGTATCTAAATCCATAGTCATCTTGTTAATGCATTAGTGTGGGAGTTCCTTTTTTGTTATCAATCTTGCATTTATTACCGTTCAAAGAATTGATGTGTTTTTTTTTACATTAACAAATGGCAAAATGCCATGTTCTGACGTCTGAAATATATTTTACCAAACAAAATCAATAGTTTTATCTTTATATACCATATGCAAGCGGACTTGTGGGCACGCAAAGCCCGTATATAGGCAGATAAAAATAAAACATTTGTGAAGCGCCAGTTCAACCGCCCGCCGCCCGCCATAAAGCAAAGCGTCAACGCAGTGACAACCGTATGTGAAATCATAAAAGTTTAAGCGACCACCAATTTTTCTCGCCAACCAGCGAGCATAAATTAGGAATTTGCATTTTCACTCCGCCACCGCCATTACGCGAGCGCGCGGGCTTTTCGTGCGAATGGCGCATTTGGCGGACGCCACTTTGCAATTCTACGACGGCATTAGGCGCGGCTGCGGCGCGGCGTTTTTACTCGCCATCCGTCCGCGTCGGCGTCGTGCGAGCGGGCTTTGATTCCAACTGTTTATAGTTACACCAAACTTTACATTCTAAGGGCTGTGCTTTCCAGAGTATGCTTTCTGCTAATACTTACAGTTAATATTTTAAATTGATAAATGTTTGCGTCTTATACGACGTTTTAACCTGCCTAAGGCTCCTTTCTTCCAGAGCTCTGCGAGGTAAAGATACAGCCAATAAGATTACTCCATTGTACACGGCAAGAAACAGTAAATCTGTTTTATATTTTTATGTTTTTATAATTTTGTATAGTTATGTAATAATAATAATGATGACAATTGTTATATTCTGTATGTTAGTTATGTAATTGGGTCCATCCCGTGAAACTAATAATAATAATAAATAAATAAAATAAATAAATTATAAGTAGGTACTGTTTTTTTCTCGCGCACCGTTCAGCTTCCACACAGCGATGTTTTTACGTCCAAGCATTTATTACCTAGGAAGCAGAGTGAAAACAATCTTCAAACGTGCGTAGCTTTGAACTTTGAAAGCGTTCTTGCTCGTATAAAGTAAGAGTCATAGAGGTAATTTCGTAATATTTATAAGATATCCACAACAACGTTTTGTGGAAGTTTATTGTGGAAAGCAATACAATTACTCGTGAACAAGCCACCTGTTCTATAAAGCCGGATACTTGAGACAGTAATATTATTTTCTTACGTGTGTTTCACCAGGGGTTAAGAGTTTTCCATTTTTAGTGTTCCGATATTTCTACATAGATACAGATTGCATTATTATAGCAAGCCAAACATAGAAAATATGAATAAGAAGTTAAAAATAAAAATGAATAATAAATAATATTGCTATGAGCCATTAAAGTATGTTTATATCATAAAAAGTTTTAAAATAACCTGTTATAATAACCCACAATAAAATTGCTATGAAGTTAATAAGCCCACACAATGTGGCATGCAATAAATTAATTGAATTTGAACTGTCTAACTTAACCTACTTTCTTGTAGGTATGTATTTGAAATAAAAAGAAATAAAATGAAAATAAATTTATTTGGGACAGGACAGTCAAACATAAAGATAAAAATGGAAATAAAAAAAACATAAGTAGGTGTTCCAAAACGGTTCCGACTTAGCAAGATGCTAGCCTTGAGGTTAGCGCTGATCTTCCGTCGGAACCGGTTTAAGTGATGCTGCGATAGCAACACAACCGTAACACACAAAAATGCAAGTAAGTACAAAATAAAAAATAAAAATAATAAACAAAAACAGCAGCAGTACGTAGGTATCAACAATAGAAGATTACAAAATTATAAGCTGTATATTCAAAATCCCTTCCTCTAACGGTACCATAAAAAAAACAACCATATATACACAAAAATTTAGGAGTGCCATGAGACAATGACAATCGTTGACAGACAAAATGGTTCGTTTCAGCAAGCAAATTTATAAAAAGAATATTATTATTAGACCTAATAAACAAACGTTGACGGTTTTATTATTTGACAAGACAATTTCGACACAGTATCCATAACTCATTTGAAGGCTACAAAAAAAAGGGATGTTGTCAACCGTGGGAGCCCCTAAACAGTCCCGAGCATGCTCCAACCCTTCAGGAGCGCCATTCGCTTAGCATCGGCCTGAATAACTCGGCGCGATGAATTCAAACGAGCCGTTCGCGGAAGGGCTTTAGGTATTACTTACGCGTATATTTATTGTGAAAATCACTACTATTTATTAACAAGATCGTTATTGTGTTTGTTACTTGTGAGTATCCGATATTTCGCCACAGCTGCATGCGCCGTGATCACGGAATTACTCACAAGTAATAAAAACAATCCCGTTAGTAATTACTCTAATGCAAGTGACCATGGTAGTGTATACTACTATTTTCCATAATTGTTGTACAGTCAACAGCAAAATTAGATGACGTTTACTAGATTTCAAAATTAAGTTTCGATAGTGTAAGTCGGTATTTTCTATATAACTACAGTCAAAGTCTGCAGGTACTAATAGACACTCGAAGGTTTTTCGAAATGCGTTTAAAAAGTTTTGATTATCATACTGATTTAATATTTTGAAACTTGACCAATCATCAGTTACCTTTGCTGTTGACTGTAGGTACATAGACTGAATTTTATCTTATTTATTATAATTGCGTACACTGCCATAAAAAGTTCTTTTATCATTTGTTGAAGAGGTCTGTAAGGACTTGCGCGAGCTCAACATGGATGACTGGTACCAGGTGCAGGACAGACTCAGATGGCGACTCTTATTATCGGAGGCCAACACTCACTTTGGGTCGTCGCTGCGCCAATCTAGTTTATCATTTGTTGAAACGCCTCCGTAGCTGAGTGGCAAAGCACTCGGCTCGATACCCGAAGGTCCCGGGCTCAACTCCCAGGTCAGGCAGTGTTTTTCGGATTTTTCGATGCATAACCCGGGTTTGTGATCACCAACCCGCATTTGGCAAGCGTAATGATTAGGCCATTACCCATCAATGGTTGTGATGACTTGATTTCAATGGTGGAGGCCTTTGCCCAACAGTGGGACTGATATAGACTATTTACTTTACTACTATAGAAACTAAATTTGTTTAAAACCCAATTCAATTAGGAAGGCCGTAACAACAGACATTAAGTTTGCTAACAAACAATAAACATAACAGTCCATGTGGAATCGCGCGGCACAACTTAATACATCAGTCAACTTATCTATTTGATTGAGAGTAACCTTCAAAGTTACTGGGTGCCTAGTGTGAGTTTCATTCGCTATTCGTTCACGTTAACGAAAACGAAAATTTGTATGGCAAAATGTTAAGGCGCTGCGCAAACGTAGACACTTTTTGTTACCGACACGGCACACCATACAAGGAAACCGAGTTGCTGTATCAGTGTCAGGTGGAAATAACTGTACACAAAAAGTGTCTACGTCTGCGCAGGGAGGGCTGATTTCATAATCACTGCTAGCTTGTATCCCACACAACTCTTCTCGTATGCCGCGAGGAGGCGCTGCTTCGATGCATACTAATTTTAGTTTTCGTAAACGTAATCGATTGAATACGGATAGTTAACAAAACTCACAGCAGGCACTCTGAAGCCGGGTAACCGTCTTCGTCAAGTTTCTACGCCAGATCGCGTTCTTCACCTTACGTTACTTTTAAGTAACGCCTGTAGGTATATATAAACCTATCGAAATCTGTAAAATTTACAAAAACACAAATGTTGAAAAAAAATCCACGAGCAGGATTTGAACCTGCACCCCTCTGACATACCGGGTCAGGTGCTCTCCCAATTGAACTATCGTGGGTCTAACCAGCCCGCCGAAATTATTCAACACTATTTTATTTTTACTTTGAGCGTTAAAAATATATAAACAAAACAAAAACATTTCTATAAAATTTCTTCAATAAATGTTCAACCATCTGCCTCAGACATAAAATTCAAATTCTATTGAGGATATTTGACATTTAGTGGTAGCCCGATGTGCAAGCGTGCGTACGTCGCACTACAACATCTATTAAAATAAAACATTTCTAATTTACGTATTCATTACTTTACGGTTAGACCAAACAAATAAGTATACAAATATCCTAACAGTAAAATAAATCGCTAAGGTATAGTCGACCATGAAATTGCTTTATCACTTTTGACAAAAACTTCCATTACAATAAAATTTCGCTAAGGCTCACTGTCAATAATGACAAAGTATCTGTCACTTGGTCTTTTAAACAAAAATAGAAATTGTTATTTTATTATATGCAAATAAAATTCACTTCTAAGGTGGTAAAGCAATTTCATTGTCGACTATACCTACCTTCTAAATAACAAAAGCCAATCGAATGAGCGTACCTACAATAATCTGAAGAAACAATAAATTAAATATTTATAAAATTTACAAAATACAGTGAAAAATTCAAACGCCTACCCGACCCAGCCAGGAATCGAACCTGGGTCCTCCGCAATCCGGGCGGCTGCACTGACCGCTATGCTACCTATTACCGCTATTAGCACTCTAAGAATTACAAAAGCAGTGACAAAATTCAGCGTCTACGTCAGCCTTCCCGGTAGCATAGCGGTCAGTGCAGCCGCCCGGATTGCGGAGGACCCAGGTTCGATTCCTGTCTGGTCGGGCGTTTGATTTTTTCACTGTATTTTGTAAATTTTATAAATATTTAATTTAGCTTCAGTGCAGCAATTAGCACTTGAAAATAAAAAAGTAAAAATAAACAATAAATTATTTGTACAAGTATCTACCTACAAAATAACTTAACATACTTACATTAATTTTCTGAATAAGTAGGTATCTAAAACGAAATTGCTATGCCATACTCTGCTATGTAGCTAAGCAGACAGCCCTCGGCTACAAACAGAGGTTATTAAAAAATATTATTACACAGCATCATTTAAATTCTTAATCCTCAATTTGATGAATGAAATCTACCACATCCATTTGGTTGGATCACACAAAATCCATTTGGTTGGAAATCTACACTTGTAATGAACTGGCTCGTAGCAAAGACAAAAATATTACATTAACGTATTTAATGATTAATTCGCGGTATATAAAAAGTCCTTATCTAAAAGACCCAGGAATCCTCACCGCCCAAATATGAGTTTTTTTTACTTAACATCACATTTCATTTTTGGTGTATTTTTAAATTAAAACTTGGAATATTTTGTGTAGTTTGTTTTATTATAGGTCTTTTGTCTAGAAAATATTTCAATTCGCTGTAGGTATATACACTATTTTTAGCTTAAAGTCTAGTCTAGTTTATTAGTACTTAACATTTTTGTCCACGTATCGACTGTGATCTGTCTTTGTATCTAATTTATATAAATAAACTGAATTGGAATGAACACGAACATGATAATGTACAACCCCAACAACATAGAAATCCCGGTCGGAATTCAGCATGCAGTCGGTTATTAGATGGCGCCCTGAGATATGGCACGGGAATCTAGTATCGGAGCCCGACCCGGCAATCACGGCGCAGGAATCCGGTGGTAATGGAGGCGTGTCGGAGTATGGGTGAGCTAGTTCACTGCAACGACGCAAATCATTTATGGAAGCTTATTGCGAAAGGGTTCCCTCTATCTGGCAGAATTTTGTTGTTCCGAATTTTATTTGGCATAACACACTTGGCATAATTTTCTTTAAACGAATATGTTCAATGCATAAAAATCATTTAGTATAATTAAGTATTATTTGGTCGAATGTTTATACTCGTATATTCGAATTCCCAATGGCATACTTTTAAGATGGCAGATTTTCACTAGGCATACTTATTTACATTACATTACTCGCTGGATTCGAGCAGCACAAAACCGGTCGTTGTGGAGATCCTTGGTGGAGGCCTTTGTCCAGTAGTGGACGTCTTTTGGCTGAGATGATGATGATACTTACATTTTGCAAAATTTCATTACGCATAATTTCTTTTAGCATAACACTTATTCAGTGCGACGATTACTCGGTATTATTTCACTTGACATACTACGATGATGGCAGATTTTCGTTTGGAATAATTTTATTTCTAATGAATTTTATGGTATCCCTCATGTTAATATAATAAGTAAAGTAAAACGAACTACCCACTTAACAAAATATGATACTAAGCTAATTTGTATTCTATGCACCACTTAAATTGTTTTGTAAATCGTGCCATGCAATATTTTGGGAAGAGCAAGTTCTGCCGTGTAGTGCCGGGGATAAAGAATTGCACCACCCCATCTCTTCCCGTGGGTGTCGTAATAGCCGACTAAGGGACTATTCCAGAGGATGGGCAGCAGCATCTCTCTGAGGTAACCCTCAACCTACTGCGATCGCCAACCCAGACGGGTTGGCGATCGCAGTAGGTTGAGCAGGTAGGTAGGTAGGCAGGCAGGTAGGTTGGCAGACGCCAAGCGTGGCGATTACGGCAAATACCCCTCATATCCTTGGGGGAGGCCTTTGTCCAGCAGTGGACGTCTTTTGGCTGAGATGATGATGATGAAGTTGTGCTAAATTCAAAGCAGTTTCAAAGCGAGCCCGCTTACAACTGCGTGGTGTAACGAATCAATAATGTTCATATTGTATTGTATTATAAGACAAAGCGCGGGGGTCCGTGTTCTATCCGCCCTGCTTCTAAGTGCATTTAGGTGTGTGAGAGCCTATAGGGCAGGGTTTCTTCAAGTGGGGTCCACGGAATCCTTAGGGGTCTGTAGCATGTGTATCAGGGGTTCGCAGTAGCTCAGTAGACTTTTAACACATTAAATTGTACCGTAAACTCAGCATTTCACGGCTAAGCCACGAACTCGCAGTGGCGATGACGCATCATCGTCGCCATGCACTTCACAAGCAGCATCCATCTCATTAAGTTAGTAGTAAGTGAAACTACCAATAAAAGTGATTTTTCAATATAAACAACGCTTATTTTCTTTTCCTAAAACAATCTTTGACAGGGGTCCGCGGAATTGTTTAAATTGTGAAAGTAGTCCGTGACTGCAAAAAGTTTAAGAAACCCTGCTATAGAGTCTATCTATTCACGGGCTGCTCGAGCAGTTAGCCAGTAATCAAATACACGGACCGCTTGGGCAGACGTAGACGTAGTAAAGTTGCCATAGCAGGTGCAGGTGCAGGTGCAGGTGCTCGAGTGGTTCCATGTATGTTTGTAAATAGAAGACTGTAGTTCACTTTGCAATCGCGGCTTGAAGCAGTCGCATCCTGACTGCTTCAAGCTGCCCGTGTTTGGCCGTCTTCAGTGCCTAATCCTCCTAGTTATGTTCTGACGTTAAATAAATGCATAGACTTGTGGGGTGAGACCGTCTGTGTCACTTGTCAGCCGAGCGATCACACCACATGCCTGGCAAGCTAACGGAACACCGTTATAATGAAACATCATTGCTACCCCCTAAATACTCACAACTGGTTGACTGATATTTGTTTCCATGAGCCAATGTGTGTGTATCATCGCAGCGTGATTTCAATAAAAAAACAAATACGGATTAACTTGAAGAATTCAGCTCAGTGGCGTTACGTCACGAAATAAATGGCGCGAGACATGAATGTGACGTGCGGAATGTCTGTCGGGACTTCGGGAGCTGCGCAATCACGGGACGCGTTTCGGAGCGGCGTTTACACTTTACATAGCGGGGTAAGAGCCGCGGTTATTCAGTGATATTTAAATGTACGTACGTTATGCTCTTAACCAAATGATACCGCTGCAGATGGTACTGTCAATAGCAAATGTAGATGATGTTTTCTTTATTTCATTACTAACAATGAAACTGACTACTAACAGAAAGTAATTGGTGTTTTGCTATGTAACTGCAGTCAAAGTCCGTAGGCACATTAAAGTTCCTCGATTTGCGTTTAAATAGTTTGAAACTTAATAAAAACATCAGTTAGGCCTAGAACTACGGCGCAACGCGACTGCAACGAAACTGCAACCTTACTTTATAGTTTCATTTGAGTTTCTGCCATACACTCCTAAGAGAGACCGCACATGGCGCGACTATTTTGAAACCGGTTTGAAACGCATTGCAAATCAGTTGCGTTGAAACTGGCGTGCAGGAAACTTGTGATTGCGTTTCATTGATTTTGGCGCGTTTTTTCGGTACAAAAAAATGGCCGACGACGAAAATAAAAACATTCGAGAAATTCAGAGGTTGCGGCGTGTGTAGAAAACGATTTAAACTGGTTTCAAACTATTAATTTCAAAAGGGTTTCGTTGCAGTTGCGTTTCACCATGTTTCTCCATATACGAGTATACTGTTGCTGTTGACTATACAGTACTAATATGCCAATTTGATTTTAACCTATAGTCAGGTTATAGTTACAATGTCAAAAAGGGGCTTTATGAAACGTCTTTGGTACAAATATCCTTTCTTTTTTAGTTAGGTAAAATGTTGTCCAACATTTAAACTGGGGGTAGGGATGACCCCGGGTCAGTAGGACCATAAGGCTTAACGCATATATGCATTAAGGAACTTTGAGGGCCTCGAGATTATTAAACTGGGTCACTTGTCCGGTGATCTTTGTAATCTCGCTTAAACTCCATGAACACACGTGCTTTTCGATGTTCCGATGAGGTTCTTTTTCTTCTCATAATTTATATTTGATAGGTAAGAGGTTTTACTTAAAAATACAGTTTATGTACAACAAAATAAAATTATTTTTTTATTACAATCTTTATACTGACCTAAAACACTTTGAATGAGTACAGTTCAGCATAGAAAGTGCCCTAAGATAGGATAAAGTTCCATTTAAATCAGTGTGGAATGCGGAATGCCTTCGAGGTTCTCGCCCTGAACGCAATCAAGGCAGCGACGGGTGGGGGCTGTAAGGGTCGTGGTAGCCACTTCAAACAAACTATAATATCGTTTATCTACACTAATGTTGTAACATTCTACTTATGTTTCCAATACTTGACTTATAATTACTACTGTTATAGCGCAGACAACAAAACACTCAATTTAAGCAATTTCACATGATGGTATAATATCCACATCGATATCGTAAAATCTCATTATAACATCAATAAAACGCGACCAATTAGCCTGGCGAGCCTTATGTCAAAATCCTCATACAAGTTGTATAAAATTTTGATATTAGGCTGGCTTTTGAAAACAGTTGGGTTATACGTGAAAACTTCGTCGAAACTACTAAACTTACATACACAAAACTCTTTGGTAAGATCTTGTGCCAATTAAATAAAAAAAGAACAGCGCGCGCTCGCTCCTGATTGGCCCTCCGCGCGCAGCTGCGCTCTCATTGGTTAGATTTTAATGGCGGCAAGTTCACTGTGACAATACACGTACGCGTGAATTTAATGTTTCGCAATGTGTTTTGTTTTTAAAATACAAATTAAAAGTTAAAAATGGACAGCGACGATGATATTTGTACGCCTCCGGATATTCTAGAATTGGCAACAAAAGTAACTCACAATCTTTTGCCAGAAAAATCTAGAAAATTATATGAAAAAGAATATAATAACTTTTTGGCATGGAAGATCGAAAAGAAAACTACATAATTTTCTGAAAATATCATTCTTGTGTATCTCAAAAACCTCTCCGACAAATTCAAGCCATCTTCTATGTGGGCTAAATATTCTATGCTCAAGTCCACACTGAGTATCTACAACAATATTGATATCACGAAGTATTCAAAAGTCATAGCGTTCCTGAAACGCAGTTCAGAAGGACACAAGGAAAAAAAGTCCTTGACGTTTACATCAGGTCAAATAAAGATGTTCCTGAAAGATTCACCAGATATTTTGTATCTTTTTGAAAAGGTAAGTGTATTTTAGTTCTGTTATTTAATCTACCTAATACTTACGTACTACACACGCAAGTTATCTAGACACTCCGTTTAAGCGCTTTGTGTATAAATTAGGTAGTAGGTACCTACACTTTACTACTTCATAAATCATAGTTTTTGCCTTGGCTATGTACCTCAAGCTTATTATATCGTTTATTGTTACAGGTTGCACTAATCTTCGGCATAATGGGGGCATGCCGAAGGCAAGAGCTATACAACATCCAGTTCGATGAAGTCTCTAACATAGACGACAGTACACTCATGGTGAAAGTTTCGAAAACAAAAACGAAAATAGATCGTTCTTTCGTTGTGACGGGCAACTGCTATGCCGTATGTAAAAATACATGGAACTTCGACCCACCCCTTGTCGAAACCCTGCCTTTTTCTTGGATCGGGGATGTGCGTCGATCAAAGAACTGGTATTAATAAATTTGGTGCTCTGGGAAAAACTATCGCAAGTTTTTTGAATCTGCCTAACCCAGCGTTGTACACGGGGCATTGCTTCCGGCGCACCTCGGCGACCCTTCTCATAGATAGCGGTGGTGATTTGACCGCACTGAAACGACACGGGGGGTGGAAGTCTTCTACTGTGGCTGAAAGCTACATTGATGAGTCTTTAATGAATAAAATTCAAGTCTCAAATACGATCTTGAACAGTATAGAAAACAAGACGAATGAAGTAATTATAAATATTCCAACTCCGTCTACGAGCTCTACTGCTTGCCCCGCGACCGCTACAGCTGCTGGATCAATAATTAACATTAACTTTCAAAATTGTACCATCCAAAATTTGAACAATTATTATAAATAAACTATTGTCAGCTTTTACTCTTGTTGTTTGACTAATTGCATTAGTGAAGATAAAGTAGTGTATGCAACTGCATATAACACGGGTATTAAAACACTCGTTACTATTATGAAACTCGCTGCGCTCGTTTCATAAACTTACACTCGTGTTTTAATACCCTTCATTATATGACAGTTGCATAAACTACTATTACGCGAACAATATGAAATTACACGCGTGACCTTTACAGGGACCGGGGATCCTGGTGAAAGCTCCAAACGACAGGATAATTTTTTTTTATGTAAATTTACTTTACTGTGCCTGTGGTTTTTAATGCAATTCTGATATGTTAGCCAGGTGACAATAATGACTTGTAACATTGCAGAAGTTCATGTTTTGATCAAATCACAAAATGGTTAATGTTTTTATTTTTTAGGTATTTGTTGGCATTAAGTGCGAGCTTTATTCACCACTCGACCACGTAGACGAAACGAAAGTAGGTAAAGTGCATCGATTTTCTTATTTTAGAATGGGGGAAATACTTGTGTCATATATATGTACCTTGATTTAAGATTTATCGTTTTACAGCTCTATAGAGTTCATACAGAAATCAAAACATTTATTACCAAAATACGACAAGTTTCTAGGATATAAGGACAGCTTTTTTTTTATAATCGAAGATTTTTATATCATGTTTTATATTTTTAATTTATATTTGTCAAATATTAGAAATAGAATAGTAGAGTCTACATTCGAAAATAGCCGGTGTAGCAAGATTGTAAACACAGTAGCCGTCCTCACCCAAAAACAAATATCTAAATGAGAAAATAATATACGAATAATACGCGCATAGCATTGGCTAACTCAATAAAAACAAAACACATGCCTTCCAGACTTTGTGACATCAAACAACAAGAGAAGACAAAACTCGCCGCCACCCGCTCCGCCTGCTGCCTGGCCCACTACAGCTTCATGGCCTGGCCCGACGTACCCCCCCCCCTGCCCGCGCCCCCCTCACCAGTGACACGCATGACGCATCGCCGTGACGCCGTGACGTGACTGACGTCAAACACAACAACGCGAAAAGTTACATATGTATTTGGGCCCAGTTACGCCTTTCGCGTGGTTGCTTCGTGGAATAGAAAACTAATAATTTTAAAATTTTATTTAAAGCACACCTGTGGGTGTGTTTCGTGGAATACTTTAGGTGTGCTTCGTCTGAGTGTGCTTGGTTTGGGTGTGCTTCGTAGAATACCTCTCTGTATCGGCTTACCCAAGTAAATGATGAGGATGAGCGGTTTATCCAGTTTGTCAGTTCTGAGGTTTTGTTTTTACACTAATTATTTGGGTATAAATAACACTCTGTCACTTGATGAAGCAACGCAGTGTAAAGTTAAGCAACTTTCGACTCTATTGGATGTGTGCTCCGGAAGGCTTGTAAAGCCATTGGCTGGATTAGAAGTCGTGAAGAACCACCCGGTTTATATTGCCTGTTCACCCAGTTGTGTTTCCATTCATAGAGAAAGCATTTTATGTCCCCAGCTTTGGGGGCATAAAAAGCTGGTTATGAATATAGTTATTTTTTTGCTGGTAATAAAACTACTCATTGTTTTTTTACTAACTTTGGTAGAAGACACTTTGGTATAAAACGCGCTCGTGTCTTCATTTATCTTCAAACGACTTAGCGCGAGTTCTTTGTGTATAGTTTCTTATTCTGTTTCTTTTGTAACAGCAGTAATATATGGTTTAAAGGAAAAATAAAGTTATCGAGTCCTAAAAAATAAAATAAAAGAAGAGAAAAACTTCAGTGCACTGTGTCATTTTTAGAGAAAATCAACTATAGTTGTAATAACGTTGTTATACTATAGTTATAACAACGTTTTTCGATAATTTGTCTCATAGTTACTTTTCAAATTTAAAAACGTATGTTATCTTTCATCTACTTTTACTGTCTTATTTGGACAAATTTATTCTGCAGTAATACGACTACACTGAACTCTATCTCGAGATGCATCCTAATCTCAAACTCTGTTTACTCTCGAGGGAAATAAGGGTTGCAATCGAGCAAGTGGCTGCAGCTGACAGATGGCGCTGCATGTGGCCTTTACAGATTATTCAACACCAGGGTCATGATAAAATGGCAAGGTTGAGGAGCAGTAGTTGATACTCAGCTGTTTGTGACGTTTCCATGCCAACAGTGTTGGGTTGTGTTCCAATCTCCCTTAGTTGCTATCGTTTATGCTGGGTATGTTCAGGTACGACATTTATAGGCCCGTGACCGTGACACGTCGGTCGAAACGTCGGTTATAAAGTAGGTATGATACTTTTTGCTAGTTAGTTTGCATTAATCCCGGTTTAAATTTTTTGTTAACTATGGAACGCGAAAGTTTAAAAGTGATGATGATATTGTTTCTCTGGGAAGGCCTGAGCCCAGCAGTGGGACTATTTAATTCATATTCTCTAATTAATCAAATTTATGTTATGGTGATGTTGAAATGGCGCAGTGGATGTTTATTTCGAACTTCTTTTTGTGTAGGTCATCCACAGCTTTTAATGATCTCTCAGCAATTTTGTTACGCACTTTAGCTGACCTAAAAATGTAACCCAGGACTATGGATATTAGGCCGAGTGCTTTGTTACTCGGTTATTGAGGCGTTCTCATTGAAATTTTGATAGTTTTTTTAAGAATACAGCAAATAAATTGAAAAGTCATTATTATTGTGAATCATTACAGAACTATTTTCATGTACGTATCAAGTAGAAGCGTAAACGAATTGTGTCAACGTAAAGGTCAATGAAATAAACAAGAAAATAACACAGTAAGGCAGAAATTCTACAAAAGCAATGTGCGCAAACACGTCTTTTCCCACTGGCCAAATCCCATTATGAGTTGAGAAAAATGAAATTTCATATTAGGTCGCCTTAATCTCCCGGACGTTCCCGCGGGATCGCGGCTCTAATCCCGGGATTATTATTATAAAACCGGGATTCCACGCCCTAACGCGCGGTCGCCATCACATTGACGGAATCTGGGATGATGGGATTCAGGAATTTGTTTTTATAATCATTTGTTACTCACAACAAGATAATAATCATACTTTTCAGTTCTTATTTAAATTAATTAATAGTTATTTCTTAGTTCTTAATTAAAGACAACACACATAATTATGTAAGAACTTCAAAATCGAGGTACGTTTAACCAGAGTGGTTTAACACTAACTCAATAGATTGACGACATGAGAAAAATCTCTCAAACTTCACTGACAATTGCAACAAAATAATCTACTTGAGACTCGACTATCAATCAAACTGTCGATCACTCCCAATTTCCCTTTCATTGTGGCTGCGCAATAGCGCCACCCATTGTTCGTGGCTCCATAGAACTGTTTGACAATGGCCATTTATCACCGCTGTAAAATCTAAAGTGAACTAAAACAATAACAGCGCAAAAAGGCTAAGTTTCCGCCCAGGCGAGGCAGCGCTCGAGCGCTTTATTTATTTAGTCTATTGGCAACCATTTTGGTTTGTTTATTGACACAGATACGAATAGTTTCGTTTGCTGATGCCCGTTCAACACTACGGCTAAACTAGTTTCATTTTTGTTAAATCATGTCTTTGTAGTTGTAGATATATAGATAGATAAACACTTTATTGCTTACACAAATATACACAAAACAAATAACAGGAAATTTTAAAATAATAGTAGGCAAAGGCGGTCTTATCGCTTAAAGCGATCTCTTCCAGACAACCTTTGTGGCATAGGACAGATTAGGAGACAATGAGAGGTAGTGCACCGGCAACTAGCAAAAATACAACAAAAAAAATTATATTAATAAAATAGGTAATTTAAGATATATACATAATACCTACTAATATATATTGTTATAATAAACTACATATACCTACATACGATACAGTTGTTGCAGACTAAGACCTAGCTAAAAGAAAAGAATGAAGTTTAATCTTAAATGTAGCAAGTGACTTGGAGTGACGAACATCAGGCGGAAGGTTATTCCAAAGGCTGGTAGCCTTAACTGTAAAAGAATCTCTAAAGTACTCTGAACGAGTCAAGGGATGTTTCAGCAGGTTATCAGCCCCGGAACTAAGCACGCGATTGTGATCCATACCTATGAATCGGAAACGCTCCTTAAGGTAGGGAGGGGTACGAGGGTCATACAGCACGTTGAACAAAAGCGTAAGAACATGCTCCTCACGTCGCAATCTGATAGAAAGCCATCCCAGTTTAGTCCTAAAATCAGACACATGATCGAACTTACGCAGGCCAAATATGAACCTATAATGCAAAGATTCTGTAGACGCTGTAGCTTGTCCAGTAGATCCTCATTGAGGTCAATGGCAGAGACGTCAGCGTAGTCCAAGATAGGGAAAAGAAGAGACTGCGCAAGCTCGATCTTGGTCTTCACAGGGAGAAGATTTCTCCACCTCCGCAACGAACCAGCGGCAGCGAACACCTTCCGACTGACCTCCGCGATATGAGATGACCAAGACAGAGTACAGTCGAAGAGGACACTGAGGTTTTTGGCAACATTACTGTAAGGAAGAGGAACAGAGTCAAGGAGGAGGTTGTACTATATCCAGTTACAAACATTTTTGCCTTAACGTGGCGATCGTAGTTAACTCCGCCTACCATGAAGATGTCCATAGAATGACCAATACAAACCTGCCGACCTTTTTTTTGTCAAAGCCATTTGTTTTAGTTCATTGTTAAAGCCTCATTGTAATTGCCGGACCCCGCACATGTGCGGGGCGACAATTAAATTTCTATTTTGTCTGGTTTTAAGGCAGTCAACGTGTTGAATAGAAATTCATTTCTTTCTTAAGATTCCTTATGGTGGATATCCAGAAAATTTGACAAAAATAAAAGGGGCGGGTAAAGCCACTGACCCGTGCACAGAAAAATCGCCCTAAGGGTGGATATCCAGAAAATTTGTTGATAGTACCTACTGAAAAATCAAGCTACTGGAACTTTAGCTTGCAAATATAATTTAAAGTGTATTAGGTAAACTAAAGTATAAACTGTACTACCGCTGGATAAGGGCCTTCATCATTCTATTGATAGGTAGGTAAGTCCTGCCAAATACTAAAAATAACTAATGGGGAAAAAAAGGTTTTTAAGTTAATATTATGAACGTGTCACAAAAAATTATCTTTCTAATCAGCATAGGTAGCCTTTAAACCATAACAGTACCAACATTTTAAAGATATGATTGTGCCTATTCTATAGTTAGATTTCACAAAGCTGCACTCTCTCAATTGAAGCTACAACCAGACGACGTATACCCAGGAAGTGGTCATCTAAATCAACATTGACACGGCCTCCGCACGTTAGTATGCAAGCCATCGCAGCTCGCAGCAGATACATAACTCGGGGGCTATTATCTAATAGCGTCCGGCGACGGCGGCATGTCAATTAATTGCAATGTACAACAATACATACCGAAATTACGGGCATCTACAACCTCCTCGAACGGCTATGTATACTGTTTACTTATACGTAAATACTATATTACACTAATATTATAAATATGAAAGTTTGTGTGTATGTATGTTCGTTTATTTGTTGCTTCTTCACGCTGCAACGGATGGATGGATTTGAATGAAATTCGGCATACAGATAGTTTATAACCTGGTTTAACACATAGGATTTTATCCCGATATTCTCACGGGAACGGGAACCACGCGGGTAAAACCGCGAGCGGCCGCTAGTATACTATTTGCAATGGTTCTGTCATATCGATATCTTAAATGTGATAATTACTTTGTCTATTTGTTTTGTAATTAAGCAGAAACAGCTGAACGGATTTGGATGCTAATGAATACACATCTGTTGTAAATAAGTATCGTACACATTAATAAAGGCACTATCTAGTGCCTTTATTAATGTATACGATACTTTGCAAAAAACAAAACAATGTTTTTTTAAAATTTGTATCCGTATGTCCGTCTGCGTGTTTGTCTATTCATTTGGATGGGACAGCATTAAGTTCGACTCAGTTTTTTGAATGAATGAAATAAAATGAAAATCCTTTATTCAATTTAAGCATATAAATTGCACTTATGAACGTCAAGTGCATAAAAAAATATATATTATAATATAAGTACTCACAATAATACTTAAAATATATAATTTAATAAACAATACATATATGTAATGCGATTCCACTGTTGGTTCGGAAGGTTGATAGTACAATTACAGTAAAACGATAGACGGTAACATTTGCTTCGTTTTATTCTGTTGTCTATATTTTTTTTTTCTGTAATCCTTCCAAGGCAAATTAATAGAAACTTTTAACATTTAAATAAACGAATGGCGAACTATTTAAATCTCTCCAAGTCATCCCGACAACTCTAGCTTCTGATTAATATTTGCCGTCCAATGCTTATAATCAGTGGATTCCACAATTCCCTGGCGCTCACAGATAGCCGACCGATAGCCAGTTACTTAGTTAAACAACTTATCGTCCTTCCCCAGCAGTTAGCTCTCCCCAACCGCTCTCTGGTTCCTGAAGAAATGGATCTATGAATTTCAATGTGGCTTCGAAATGGCGCGAAATAGCTTGCCAATAGTGTTCATGTTTACAAATTGCTTTGTTTCTAGAAGAAGAGATTGTATGAGTGTCCATTATAGTTTCAGTAAAACAATATTATTGTAGTGTTGCTTCATCAAAATACAGCGTACTTTGTTTACGTTTCAGTGTTTTATGTATTAAAGTAAAGTAAAGTAAAGTTAATAGTCTATAATTGTCCCACTGCTGGGAAAAGGCCTCCATCATTGAAATCAAGTCATCGCTACAATTGATGGGTAATGGCTTAATCACCATGTTGCCAAATGCGGGTTGGTGATCACAAACCCGGGGTATGCATCGAAAAATCCGAAACATACTTTGCCCGACCTGGGAATTGAACCCTGGACCTTCGGGTGTCGGATCGAGCTCTTAGATACTCGGCCACCGAGGCGTGTAATATAATGCTTAATAGATATTGTCAGCGCTTTGAAACTAGAGCGTTACTCATCTGAAACTTAGTAGAACAAAAGTTTATAGATTGATGAAATCTAAGCTTCCGTTCTACTAAGTTTCGAGCATTGATAGTTTTTTGTAAAAATTGCAGTTTGCTTTATTTAAAGTAGTCTTTGATTTAGGACTGAAGCTTTTTGAAGTTTCTGGTCATATTTTTTAACAGTTAAAACAAAAGACATTTTCGAATTTTAGTCGTTTGATTCCTGTTTTTGGTGGCTGGCAAGAGCTGGATGAGAGTAGCCGCGGATCGTGCTCAGTGGCGTGCACTTGGAGAGGCCTATGTCCAGCAGTGGGCGTGTGTAAGCTGATGATGATGATGATGATGATTCCTGTTTGGAAACTTTTTTGGAATGATACTTAGTCAGAGCCAGCAGATGGACGTGCCTTCTGCTAAATTAATTAAATAAAATAACAATAAATTTCGCACCTAACTGTGTCAATATTGTTTCCGCGTAGATCGGGGTCAGCGCATCGCGGTCATGCATTTGTTGACATGGTTGTGTTTTTACTGTGTTACTAATTGAATTGTTTGTGACATTGACAAGAAAATGGAAAGTCCATTTAACCGGAGCACCATGACGTCCCGGAGCCCACCACCACCACGTAGACGACTAGATCAAGAGGCCCCGAGTCCCGCAGTGACGCCGACTATTGAAGCGGTCTCGACTGCAGAGATACAGAATTGGCTGTCGAAAATTGAGCATTGCCTGAATGATATATGCACGATCTCAACCGATGGTAAGCTTAATTCAGAGCAAAAACTTAAAATCAGCAGCATTAGCAGGAGCGTTATGGGAGGTGTGTCTCAGTTGGCTGTTCAGTATCAGTCACTGAAACAAAAATATATTTCAGCACAATTGACGATTAATAACATGAATGAGCAAAAGGGGATGACTATCCAACTAGCAGACCAGCTCGAAGACCTAAAAGAGTGTATTCGGTCACCTCCAAAAGCAACAAATCAGAATTCGTCTTTTGTCGACATCGTAAGGAAGAGCAATGACATTCTTGCTCGCCCCCTAAACACCAGCAGTGTCGTTGTTTACCCCCAGAACAAGGAACATACCAGTGAGGATACAAAGAAGCTCATTCAGAAAGTAATTAAGCCCGAAGAGCTCAAATTACATATCCGGGGCATGAGGAAAACTAAAGATGGAGGCATAATTATTAGCGCGCAAGGGAAAGAAGATCTTGAGAAACTGAAGCAGTCAGAGAAGCTCAAAACTTCAGGATTCAAGGTTGAAGACATCAAAAAAAGAAAGCCTAAAATTATATTGTTAGGAGTGCCCGCTACTAGCACTGATAAAGAAGTTTTTGAATGTCTCTACGAACAAAACATCTCAGACAAGTATCCTCACATACATCGGGACCAATTCCTTAGCTCTATCAAACTAAGCCACAAATCTGGCAAAAAAGACACCTCATATTGTAATTATATAATAGAATTACCACCAGAACTAAGGAAAATTCTCATAACGCAGGAGCGACTATATATTAACTGGACATCTTGCCCGGTCAGAGACTTCACACTTGTAACAAGATGTTACAAGTGTCAATTGTATGGCCATTCCGCGAAATATTGTCGTGAAACAGACTCTACCTGTGGACACTGTGGATGCGTCGGCCATTCAATCAAGGATTGCAGTAAACGTCAAGAACCGGCCAAGTGTGCTTCATGTAAGCGATTTAACAAGCCCAGCCAACACAAAACAGGAGACGACCAATGCCCAGCCAGAACAACTGCTGAGAATAGATACCATAGTACAGTAGACTATAAAGGCGCCCAGAGCGCCGCATAGACATCGTTCAGCATTAAATTTAAAACATATGAATATAGTAAAATGTAAGACGTAAATGAATGTAGTAAAATAAGACAAGGCTAACTTAAAGGAAAACATATTATTGTGATAACATAGTCCTACTATTAATTATTACTTAAGTTAATTTGTGTAACAATCATGCTAGATAAGTAAAAATCCTATGTAAATGTAATCAAAACATTATAATTTATTGTTATTTAATAAAATGTTAAGTAAGCAAGCGCTAACCTTCATTCACCAAATTGATACCTAAGATACAGGTAAACTAGTTTACATAGTTTAGGTATCACTTCGATTATTTTGCACTACTAACCTTAATTTTAAAACCACAATATAAGCAGTACACTCAAAATGCACTATATTAATATTTAAACAATGTTATTTTATAAGTTTTATGTATTTAGACTAAGTTTTATACAGAAATAAATTTATTCTTTATTATTATTCTTTATTATTATTTTATTTATTTTTTAATGTTAAACTGAGTCTTTGCGATGTTTTACTTTGAGGAGGCCATTTCAATATTTGAGGAAGGTAGCGTTCGGTTATATCATATAGCAAGGTTGCGAAGCTCCTTTGTGGCTTCCTTTTAGATATTACCAAAGTTAATTTGCCAGATGGGCTCGACGAACGATGGCGGGTTTTTACCCTTATCTACCAGCACGTAGGTAGTAAGTGGTTTTCTACAGTTTAAAAAAAAAACAACCGATATAAATTTTTACAACCAAACACACGCCTCACCGAATTACCCGTAATGTAACACCAATGTTTGTGCCCCTTTTCCACGTAGACTGTTACCACTCCATCCTCGAAAAAGTAAATACATGTCACTCGGGTGAAATACTACCTACTCCTGCTCGGAGTACCTGCTTGGCGTGATTTATGTCCTACAAGAATATGTGCTCAGGAGAACTTATGCATCGCCGAGCCGCGCCGCCGCGCGCAAACACAGCTCGGCTGGAGGAACTAGTACACTCACACACTCGTAATGTGTCGCAAGAACTCTCACCCCCTCACAAATAAACAAAGAATGAGGTCCGAATAGTTATTCCGTGAGACAAATCTCACTCTAATTTGAAATGACGTTTACATGACAGGGACAAAACACGGAATAACTATTCGGACCTTATTCTTTGTTTATTTGTAAGGGGGCCAATGTTTAAAGAGTTAGGTTACTTGGTGTAGTTAAAAAACTGTGTATTCGTTTGTGCTATTAATTTTAACAAAGTACCTATCTACAGCTTTGAATCAAAGTTGATCGTAGGGCAGTGGCATCAGAGTTCGACGGTTTTTAGGGTTCCGTACCCAAAGGGTAAAACGGGAACCCTATTATTACTAAGACTCCGCCGTCCGTCCATCCATCCGTCCGTCTGTCCGTCTATCTGTCCGTCTATCTGTCCGTCTATCACCAGGCTGTATCTTATGAACCGTGATAGTTGGGCAGTTGACATTTTCACAGATGATGTATATACTGTTGCCGCTGTAACAATAAATACAAAAAAAAACAGAATAAAATAAATATTTAAATAAACAGACATGATTTTTTGCCGTTTTATAGATAATTAGCTGACCGGTGGACTTCGTACCGCTTTGACAGTTTCCATGATAACAAAACAAACAAATCATTCGTCCGCTTACGAACACCCGTATCCCATCTAAGTATAGCAGCGCCACCTACCGGATCCAATTGTAAAACTATTCTCGAATCCACGAACACACACAGAAAATTTCATCCAAATCGGTCCAGCTGTTTAGAAGGAGTTCAGTAACATTCACACGCACAGAACATTTTATATATATAACTAGCTGACGGCCGGCGGACTTCGTACCGCTTTGACAGTTTCTATGACAACAAAACAAACAAATCGTATTTCTATTTATTTATCAATATCAGTGTTTTTCTACTTGTATGTATTGATACCTACATGTAAACCTTCCTCTTGAATCACTTTATCTATTTAAAAAAACCGCATCAAAATCCGTCGCGTAGTTTAAAAGATCTAAGCATACATACATAGGGACAGACAGACAGCGAAGCGACTTTGTTTTATACTATTTAGTGAAGATGATTCGTGCACGAGCCCGACTCGCACTTGGCCGGTTTTTTCTCCATTAATCGTTAAAATAGGGGCCAGCAACTGATTTTAGTCTTTAATTTATCAACAATGTAGTGGTTTGCATTCAAAGACTTTCTGCAAAATTAGGCTTTCTGATCAGGACATGCAGACTGGTGCAACTACCCTAGCAGAATTATATCCATTGTTAGCTTCAGAGAGACTTTCGTTGTGAATGGATTTAAGAGAAAATATTTATAAGTTGGCCCTCCAAAGTTTATATTGTATTTGTTCCTTCACCCTCAGTTTGTTTTAAACACTTAAAATATCAACTGAGTACTAAAATTGCGATTGTAAACACCGCAACGAAAGGTCAGCTGCGAATGTACAATTTAAAATAAACACGATTAAAACTTTCTACAAATAACTCAAATAATAACCAAGATTGGATTCGAATTGACGCCTATTTGTATCGAAACCAATTAAAACTTAAATTTGTGTTATTGCTAACATTGAAATCGTCACTTACCAATTTATTTTGTGTTTTGTCTGCAAATAAAGATAAATAGTAACTGACATACAAAGATATTATCAAAAAATAGCTTTTAGTACGTTTAAACCAAAGCAGTAATGTAATATTCCCATATCAAAGAATCTGGACTACGTTTCCTTTTAACATCAGGTAGATCACTCTACCACTAGTCATTCGCCATTTAGCACAAAAAATCTGTTATTTTTACGTTACTTATTGCTACTTTTAGAGCCTCAAAAAAATAACACCTTACCATCATGTTCTTTAATGTATTAAAATACGAGCATAGCGAACGTCTTGTTTTATCTGCATACATCTAGTAGCTCCGACTATGTTATTAGATTTTCTCAGCAAACATTGAATCATAAAATGAAAGTTTATGTAATCATAAGACGAATAGAGTTTTCTTTTTCCATCAAAGGGAATAATAATATTTTAAGATTGAATAAGTAGACCATGATTGTAATCTAGATCTTATTTTACGTTTCAATTCGTGCTTTTCTAAATTTTATAATAATATTAATCATATAAATCGAATCATGAAAATTCATATAATGTTAGTAAAATTTTGGACGTAATATGGTCGGAACTGGCACAAAACCGAACAAAATGGCGTACTTTAACGTCGAAGGCCAAGACCCACTTCGGGTCGCTGAGCCAGCGAAGTATGTAAGTAAGTATTTTTGACTTTTTTTTAGTTATACCAAATAAAGATTTTTTCTATTTCTATTTCTATTTCTATTTCTACTTAAGACCTAGGGTTAGTTATGACAATAGTAAGTAGACAACAAGAAAAAGAGGCAGAAGCAGAGGTATCTATGTCGATTTCTATTCGTATGAACTTATGAATAAAAATTAACACACACTTATTCGCGATTGTTGTTTGTAAATTTTTTATGTGTAACTTTTGATCCCTGTTACTCTGCGCCTTAAACAAACGAAGACGACCATCACCTCATTCTCTCTGTAACCACGAACCTTGGAAAGTATTCGAAACGTCAAGATGAGAATAAGAATTGAATGAACGCTAGTTGACCCGTATAGTGATTATTTTAATTTGTTGAACTGACCCATTTAAAGCAGCATTTTAAAGGCAGCTTGAGGCCATTGTAACCCGCGACGCGTCGTTCACTGTACGGAAGTAGTAAATTATGAATACGCAATCAAAAGTCCACGGGTTGGCATTAATGAACATTTCTGAACAAAGTTCCGCTGAAAGGGCCAGCTAAGCCTAGGGAGGCGAGTGGACGCGCTCTGTGCCTGTACCGTGTGCGCAATAGTACATTCGATGTAATTTAAATTCAAATTCAAAAATCGTTTATTCAGTTTAGGCTACAAGTAGCTCTTATGAATGTTGCCATGCCGTCGGTTCGTAAGTCTACTCTGGGCGGGAGATCTTGTACTGAGAAGAACCGGCAAGAAACTCAGCAAGTGTCCAGCTCTTTTCTCCCTTACAGCGTCAAAAAAAAAATTAGAAAATGCCCTATCATGGCAGGACACTTTCCATTACAAATAAACACAAAAAATACATCATATAATTATTAGTGTATGTATATAATAAATAATAGTGTAGTAAGAATATTTTGTAATATTTGAAAATGGTACTTGTAAGTTTTTTATACGGGTATCTTAACCTTCGTCTCACCTGATGTCAAGTGTTAATAAGGCTGAAGGTGGAAGCGTATCCACCCGAAGTCCTTAAGAGGAAACACTAAGGTCGACTGAATCGAAAAATATGTAACAAAAGTAGACAAAATCTACGTTTCGTTGTCCCCTGATTCCTCCTCCAAAACTAGACCGATTTAATTACTTTTTTCATTAAAAGTTAAAGAAAGGATTAAACGCCTACTCGACCCAGCCAGGA
Source organism: Eudonia lacustrata (assembly GCA_947562085.1). NCBI lineage: Eukaryota > Metazoa > Arthropoda > Insecta > Lepidoptera > Crambidae > Eudonia > Eudonia lacustrata. The sequence goes on from OX387329.1 coordinate 18,921,371, forward strand.
ATCGAACCTGGGTCTTCCGCTTGGCTGTGTCCCTATGTTATTCTTTTTTTTCTTAAATTAATTATTAAAAGAGATAATTATGAACCTTTAAAAACCTTAAAAATTGGCCAGATTTTCCGCTGTGTTTCCCAAATTTGACGACATTCTATAAAAATAAGCAAAACATAAAGACACAGCCAAAGCCTTTTTTTATTTTTTAATGAAAAAAGTAAACAAATCGGTCCAGTTTTGAAGGAGAAATCAGGGGACTACGAAACGTTGATTTTGTCTACTTTTCATACATATTTTTCAATTCAGTCGACCTTAGTATTTCCTCTTAACCACTGAAGCACTGGCTATCTTATCTCTTACTGTCGGAACACAACGATGCTTCTAACATTAATGTTGTAGCGCCATATTTAAACAAGATGACGGAAGCTATCCAGGCGGACTAAACACAAGCCCTACCACCAACCTTTGAATATATTTATGTAGAGGCTTTAAAATGTTTAGAAGGTATTGACGTATGATACAATTGATATTTGCTATTTTTTTTTATTATGCACTTTTTATGTATTATTTGACATTGTATATTTGTAATTTGTGTTGCAGTAATTATCTTCCATAGGTACATTTTGACATTTTGTATGAGAATTAATTTTGACATTTTTATATTTTATTTTGACATGAAATTTTTGGACAATGTATTATGATAATTTATCTTGCCCTAATGATTTTTGGTAATTGTTAATTAATTGATTTTAGTTTTTTTAATTTTTTTTATTATTTTGGTGGTGGGTAATGCTTCTATAGTACTGTATTTAGCTTGCTGGCGTGTTGGTGTATACTGTAAGCCTGCAAGTTCACCTTTATACAAATAAATAAATAAATAAAATAAATAAACCTAACCGAGTAACATGATGTGGGGGGTACACGATTGCACTCGGGGAATCGAACCCGCAGGACCTCTGGGTCTGCAACCGGTGGTCTTAACCACTTGACCACAGAGGCGGTTACTATGGCTTTAAGTAAAAAGACTCTCAAGAAGTCTGCTCGAGGACTCAGTTAAGCCCCACATCTTTACTGAGATACTCGAGGGGTTGGAGGGTATATCATTTCTCACTTCTCATTTCTATTATAATTCATCATCATCTATACAAGAAGGAAATATTGTTTATTTATGTATTACTTGTAAAAAAAATTACTTTGACACTGGCTAAATGTGCTAATCGCACGAAGCCATCAACTAAAGGAAAAAAAAAGGAAAAAGATTACCTTAGTGACGGTGTTCGAGTTTCGCGTAGTACTCGTAATAGTGTAATGCCATTTTTCAGCGACCACTAGTCAACGGCTCGGCGGCCGAGCAGCATAGCATAGGTTCAATTCCCAGGTTGGGCAGTGTCTTTCGGAATTTTTCGATGCATAGCCCGGGTTTGCGATCACCAACCCGCATTTGGCAAGCGTGGTGATTAAGCCATTACCCATCAATTGTAGCGATGACTTGATTTCAATGATGGAGACCTTTGCCCAGCAGTGGGACAATTATAGGCTTCTAGTTATAGACAGTGAGAAAAGTAACTTTTACTTCTAAACTTACTTACTCCGCGTGTAGGTACGTATAAAATCTGATAAACGAAGACACGTGCCGACCGTCAAGACGAAAAAACTACTTTCTCTAGTTGGAAATAAAGCAAGCTTCAATTCAAATCATTGAATTTCGTAATCTGTATATAAAAATCAATTGCTGTTCATTTGTCTCGCTAAAACTCGAGAATGGCTGGACCGATTTGGCTAATTTTGATTTAGAAATATTTGTGGAAATTCAGGGAAGGTTTAACGGTGAGAAACATTAATAATAAATAACGGAAAATACTAAAACGACAATTTAATTTTCCAATACAAAATGCTCCTAGCTGTAAAACTTTTGATGTTGTTTGTTTTGTTGTCATAGAAACTGTTAGTGGTACGAAGTCCGCCGGGTCAGCTAGTCTTTATATATAAATCTTCTGTGCGTGTGTATGTCACTGAACTCCTTCTGAAAGGCTGGACCGATTAGGATGAAATTTTCTGTGCGTGTTCAAGTAGATTCGAGAATGGTTATGATTTACAATTGGACCCGATAGGTGGCGCTGCTATAGGGGTCCATCATGGGATACGGGTGTTCGTAAGCGGACGAATGATTTGTTTGTTTTGTTGTCATGGAAACTGTCAATGCGGTGCGAAGTCCGCCGGTCAGCTAGTATATTATATATTTACAAAATTGTAACTAAGTAGCTACAACTTCATGTATTAAACATTATCTTTAACAACAAGCACTAAATGCAATAGTATAATTTTTAGTAACCTCTAAGTGTTATTGGAAGAGCCGAAAGGCGCAGTAGTAGCGCCCGGTCTGAGATTGCTAGGGTTGACCAACTTTGGCAAAGGCCGGTCATCGGATGGGTGACCAACAATGTATCATCTCGAGCTACTCCGTGCTTCGGAAGGCACGTAAAGCCGTTGGTCCCGGCTGCATTAGCAATCGTTAACAACCACCAATCCGCACTGGGCCCGTGTGATGGTTTCATCCATCTATAGGGAAGGCGTGCCCAGCAGTGGGGAGATAAAATGAGCTGGTGATGAAGTGTTATCGAGTCGCTTTTGTTATAGCTTAAGTCTATTTCCTACTCTTAACTATCCACGAAGCCTGTTCAGCGGGCGTGTCACAGCACTAGCGGCCGAAGCCTACACAATGTCTGCAGTTTTACGCGAAATATTTACGGCGGACATTCTGAAAGCCTCTTTAATATCGCGGACAATCCGCGCCGCTCGTCTGCGCCAGTCGTTTTATGCCTTTCTTGTCGGTTACATCTGCTTTATAGTTTAAGTAGATGACCCAGTTTGTGGGAGACATTACAATATCCAGACCTACTGGTGCGGTCTCGCGACGACGGTTCGCGTAGCGCTCTGCTGATGACAGATATCTGGTTCAGCTTGTTGTGTTTTCTAGATAGATTTAGAAGTGTCTTTCAGTGTTTACGTAATAATTATCATTCTAAACGCTATCTAAGGTCATAACTTCCCTTTTGATAGGATAGTGGTGTTTTTTTTTTAGTGTCAACCCTCTAGCGTAGATATATTGCTTCGTCATACATTTGCATTGAACCATAATTAATCATGAGCGCGTGGTCTGGCCGCTGGGACTCACCGAAGCTGAAACATTGGGTGCGACTACACACCGTCCTCTAACGGTGGGTGGTCGTATTCAGTGCGCCAATCTCGTTTTTGTTTTGTTTTGTTTTTTGTTCAATGTGCATTTTTTCCATGTAACTAACATTAGTGTTTAAGATCTATTGTAATTACTAACAGTCTATGGAATTATTCTGAAATAAATACCTAATTATTATTATTATCTATACTAATATTATAAATTAAAATCAAATCAAATCAAAAATCTTTATTTGTGTCATGTGAGTACAGTAACAAGATGTATGAATGGTAAAGGTCCTTTCATATTTTACCCTCATTGGATGTGCAAATATACATAATTCAAAGAAAATTAATTAAAATGGAAAATTTCATAAAGTTGAATGTCGAAAGTATCAAATTAAAATAATAATAAAATCAAAAAGAAAATTAAATAATTAAAATATTAATAAAAAAAAATCTTAACAATAAAAAATAAAAATAAATAGTTCATAATATCACCTAATAAAACAGATTAAAAACAGTTATCATTAAAGAAATCTTCCTAAAGAGAAAAGCTTTGTAGTTTTGAATTTTTGTTTGTAACGAATAAACTCAAAAGTACTGGACCGATTTAAAAAAATATTTTACCATTATGAGTAACATAGACTATATTTATTACTAGAAAAAAAATTTGCTTAATCATACTAATATTATAAAGAGGAAAGCTTTGTATTTTTTTTTGTATGTTTGCAACAAATAAACTCAAAACTACTGGACCGATTTAAAAAATTCTTTCACCTTTAGAATGCTACATTACCGCGAAAATTTGTAAGTATGGATGTTTGTTACTCTTTCACGTAAACACTACTGAATGGATTTGGATGAAATTCGGCATGCAGATAGTTTATAACCGGGAATAACGCATAGGATACTTTTTATCCATATATTCCCACGGGATCGGGAACCACGCGGTTGAAACCACGAGCGGCCACTAGTACCTATATTTTCAAAATACTTCCTCCAAAGTGGGATAGACAGAGCATCAAAATCATCAAAATGATTTTGAGTAAACTCGCCGTTAAGGACCTGGACGCCACATTTAGCACAACCAAAGTAATAAGACTGATGGGTTGGTAGCCGACCGTCAGATGTGCGAGCGTCTTGGAACCCTTGGCTCTTAGTCCGGTCCTACGACATGCACGGGGAGTTAGACAGCTGATACATTAGTTGTAGGTCCCAGACCAGCGTGGGGTAACATTGAATATTATGTTACATTATGCGAAAAGGCGACCAGGTAGACCAAGGCGAAAATGGCGGGACGACCTTGATACGTTCATGAAGGAATGGCGTGATGTTGTAGGGGACCGGAAGGTGTGGAAAAAGTGTGGGGAGGCCTTAGCCCAGGAGTGGGACAGCTATGGCTGATATAATAATAATAATATTCAAAATACCTACACTTTTAACCCATAAATAGAAAGAAAGAAAGAAATAAATTATTTTATTGGCGATCACACAGACATTACAGAAAAAAAAGAAACAGTGAATAAGGAAACATAAAAAAAAAATATTAAACAACAATAGGGAAGCATGAATGTGTGTGAAGGCCAACTATAGGACCCTGCCTCAGCTTGTGCCGTTGCGGTGCTGAGAAACAAACACCACCACAACAACGCTGGTATTCTGACAGGGCCTATAGTGTGTGAGTGTGACTGTAGTGTTGTATGTGTGCATAGATGGTATAATAATATAAAAATAAAATAAAACATAGTTACATGAAAAGTAAAATGATAGAAAACGTTTCTTATTTATAAATACATGAATATGATGAAATACGGATAGAAATATCAATTGAAACACAAAAGTAGACGAGAGAAGTAAAAAGTAGACGAAAGCAGAACGTTGTTTATACTGTTTTCATTACCATTATGAACAGTTGTGTTTTAATTTGGTATATGCTAGGAGAGTGGGTTTTTTTTCTTCATTATGGACCGCCAGGGTCGCAGTTAAGGAGTTTGCGCTTTCCTTTATAAACATCTCGTTCATATTGCGTTAGCTTTTCTCGTTTTAATAAAGTTTGTTTTAAGACCATCTTAGCCCGGATTAAAGTAACTAAATATGTTTTCTGACATTATCATTTCAGACAATAACTATGTATCTAATGTTGTTTTAGAATAAGTTTGAATTTCAACTTTATGGCGGTTTTGTAATTACGTTAAGTCTTTAGCCCCAGTTTTAATCGTAAGTTGATAGTAATACAACCTTCCCATCTGCTATTCCGCTCGTGGGCCACCTCCAACAAGGTGGATCGACGATCTGGTGAAGGTGGCGGGAAGCCGCTGGATGCGAGCAGCACAAACCCGGTCGTTGTGGAGATCCTTGGGGGAGGCTTTTGTCCAGCATTGGACGTCTTTTGGCTGATATGATAGTTTATATATTACATAATTTCACTCATCAGTCTCGTGCCTATAAAATACTGCACTCAAGCCTGTTCAACTTATACCCAGCAGTGGAATATTTAAAGGCTGTTAAAATAACTGAAACAAACAGGAAATACAATGGCACAGTATGCAGCTACTATATAGCTAGATCGCTTAAATGAGTCGTCGCCTGCGGTAGGTACGCGGGGCGGGAGGTACGTTAGGTACGTAGGGCCTCTGCCACGAGTACGAGCGTTTTGCGATGTAGCGAACGAATTTCAAGTTCATTACGTTATTTTTATAACCGTTATCTACGACTGCCGTTGTATAGCGCGCAATGAACTAGAAATTCGTTCGCCGCGTCGCAAGTCGCTCGTGTTCGTGGCAGAGGCCCTACATACCTCCCGCCCCGTGTACCTACCGCAGGCGAGGACTAGCTATAGCTAGCCCTATATCAAACCTATAACGGCTGTGACGACATAATCAAGGTCAAACCTTGCCCTCACAAAATTAATCATCATAAATGGAAGCGGCAGCCTATAAAGGATCTCTATAAATACAGTTATAAAAATCTGCCGACAAACACAGCGGCGCACTTATTATTCCGGCGGGACCCTCCGAGGATAACTATTAGCATGGGGGGAGCGGGGAACCTGACGTACTCTCTCGGTATGGGAATGTGCGGTCTGGTTACACACCCGCTACATCGCAAAGGTCACGGAACTGTTCACAATGGATGTGCGGGCTGAACCCGTGGTATGTAAATAATACAGTTTTGGTATCGCGCGCGCTATCGCACAGGCATAGGAACGTTTTAGATGTGCGGAATGAGTGCGTGATATTATGTGAATATGCAGTTCGGTGACGTGATGCGCACGCACGCTATCACAAAGGAGTTCGGTAGCTAGACCGCTATTGCACGCGTTTATGAAAGCTAAGCATCCGTTTCTTCTTTTGAAGACGTAGTCGGTGATCTAACCATCTTGCTGCAGGCACGTTAGAATTATTCTCGATTGTTGTCTAATGTTTTATAAAGATAGCTACTCGCCCCTACTCACCGTCTTTCCTGTGTGGAAGACAGGGGATCAAGTTTCCTGAGGACCAAGTCAGGATTGTATATAAAAGCTTACCGAGACGACAGTTGTAACAACTACCAATCATTTGTGAGAATACTTATTGAGTCAGCGTGGTGGGGGCTGTAGCTCGAGCTTTTGTTTTATAATATTGTCAATGTGGAAAGACCTAAGCGGTAGGACGTTGAGAGGCTGATGATCATGGTCTAACCATATTGTACAACTGAACCAAAACACCTTACTTATACCTAATAGAACACGTTTAAAAGATTAACAAAATATTGCGAACCATTCTTCAAAAAGCAATCAATTTAAATACAAGTACAATAACAAAACAAAATAAATGGTGATTCCCTTTACATAATTTTACCAAACTACTTCAATAATAAGTAATAAGTAGCTAGTGAAGTGAGTGAACATGATTAGCAATAAAAGGAAAGTATGTCGCGATTCAACTACCCTAAATATATTATTGGTAAGTTTAAGTTACAAAAATATAATGCATCTTCAGGATTTTGATAAACTTAGCATTTACATTCTAAAATTGTTATAAGTAAAGTAGACTATACAGTATTGTTAGTTTTTGTAAGGCGCGGACGTTAACTGTACCTACTCGTAAGTAAGGTTAATAATTAGTTTGTAATTTACAACTTCCTTTTTACTTGGGTATATACTGTTTATTTATTTTCTTTTTGTTAAAATCTGTTAGATTTGTGTGTGTAAAAAGTTATAATAAATTTCATTTCATTTCATTTCCTAATCGAACGATGTGTCAATAATTACTTAATGAAGGTTATACGCAAACATGTTTTCAATGTGGTAATTAACATTTTGATTAATAAATTCTCTATAATTGATGCAATTACTTATTTCAACTACCAATTAGCTTCATCGTAAAAGCGTCGCGTAGTTCTCCAATATTATTTTTTTTATGTGTAACATCTTTCTGCTCGCTTTTTTATTAATATATACAATTTGTGGGAGTAATTTCGTGAAATGTGACGGAAGTAGGTGTAACAGTGTGACAGGAAGTCGGGGAAGCGCGCAAGCGCGCGCCAATATGTAAATTTAAAATCGATATTATGAACATAACATAATATTATTATATGTGACATATTGTGTCATTTGACTATCAAAAGGTCATTTTGAAATGTCAAATGTCTTCTATTGAGTAATTACTGCATTTATTCCAAAGTTATAGTCAAAGTCAAAGTCAAAGTCAAATATTCTTTATTCAAATAAACTTTAGAAAAGTGCTTTTGAATCGTCCATAATTTTTTTACCTACTACTATAAAATGATGTACCTAATACCTGACCCATTTTTTTCAGAATATAATGTTAAAATTGCATATTACTGAGGTGAGATGTCAAATACTACTGTGACGCTCGCTCGTTTTTTTAATTTATCTTCGCGTCCACCAATACAATTTATTGTATGTGTTCCAGAATGAAAGTAAAAACACGCTACAAATAAAAGTATTTAGTTGTGATTGATTTCTTTTTCTATTTGCTGCTGTTTCGTTTGCTAAGGAGACATTTCAATTCAAATAATGCAATAACTTTAAGGGCACAAGAGAAAATTGAATCGAAAGCGGCTTGCGCCACAGTCAACATAAATTTGCCAGTATCTTACTTACTGACTTGTTTATATTTAATCGTGCATAACGACTTTGCTCAATTTTTTAAAGAGTCAGTTTAGATATTAACTGTATTTTATTTAACTCAGTCGGCATAAAACCTTACGATCCGCTTACTGCTGCGTTTTGACGCTTGCTACCCCATGTGTATAACTCGTGCGTTGCCAACCCTGAGACCTTCATATTCTCCTTCTATGCATAGGCACACTAAGTATATGTATCATAAACACACCTTTTTATATCCGATGTTTCAGCCAAGTTGCTTGCTATCAATACTAACAAGATTACATTAAACCTCTTTGAATTCTTTGCTAATATATAATAGAATGCGAAAGTTCAAAAGCGGAAATATTAGAATGATTTCCTTGGTGCTTTAAGATTAATGCGCTTTTTCGGCCTTATCATCGTCGAAAATCAGGTTTCATTTCATTTATTCAATGCTTAGCCACAATTTATACATATAATAAGGTCTTAACCCCATATACTTGGCAGATTTTTTTTTGTGGAATTATATTATATTTTTTGTATCAAATGTGTTCTTTTCTCACTACTCGAATTTTTTGTAAGTTGTAAGGAGGTTAGACGAAGGAAAAGTGCTTCCCCATTTTTTTTGTAACAAAACAGGCTTAATTTTTGTTAAGTTGTAATGATGTCGTACTGCCCATTCGTGGACTGTAGCACTCCACTCGCCTACAATTGAATTGTTGAATCCCGCGGCGTAATGTGTCGCCGCACCGATGTTGTAGCGGCGGTACTAACTGATTTAGAATGCAACAAAAGAAATAAGATAAGGGAGAAGATTTTAGTACAAACAGGTTTGCTTTACAATTTATTATATAATTTACATTGCTTTGCTCTCATAATATTGTTAGGTTAACTTGCTTGCAACGAATTCCCGAAAAAATGGGTATCTTAATAAATTGTTAAAAACTGTATCGCCATTTTGGTATCATGAAATATATTTTTATTTTAACAGAGAACAAACAACGTTTTCTTTTTACTACACAGTATTAAAGCCAATTATGATGTTATTAGGCAAAAAATTCCATTTAACGCTTTGTAAAATTCTTCATAATCTGATCAATTATCAGTTGAGTCTAAAACAGTCTTCTGATCCATCGCCCCCGAGACAAACGTAACTTTCAGACAAATCAGTGAAAGTCCTTACCAACTCACATAGTAAGTACATGCATACCGCAGACGCCAGTGTGAAGGGAGCAATACCGAGCCGTCGCATCGTGTGCGTAAGTCGCGGCCTTAGCGCTGCCTGACAGCCTTATCGGGGTGGGACGTGGAATTGTTATGAGGGCGCTAGCTGCCTCTGCTGTGTATGCAGATTGGCTTCCGATGGATTTATAAAAGCAGTTCAATGGTTTTGGGACCGTTTGTGTTTTGTCATTGAATGGTTATGGGAGCGCTAGCTAAATTTTATAGCCAATGTTGTTCAGATAACGTATAAATTGCGGACGTTCCTTGAATAGGAAAAATAAAGTTAGTTTTTTTAGCTTACGTACTTACGAACTGTGAACGCGTTAGGAGAAAAGGTTACCATCAAAACAGAAGCGTCTCTAGAGCCTTCCGAATATCAGAAATTCGTTTTCAATTTAGTTTGTCCGTCCGATATCTGATAGGAGACAATGATAAGGTGGTAATATACTCTCAATTTTTAAAACAGACAAATGATGTTATATTTTAAAGTAGCGGGACAGCTATGGCTTATATAATAATATAAAAATAATAATTTTACACAAAATTGCTATATATACTATCGTAAACAAAGGCTTTATATGATAGTTTTACCACCTTACATTTAGACGGTTAAAGGGGACATCGGTACTAATTAATACCCAGCTAGTGTTACTGGTGGTAGAAACTGTGAGCTCGCAATTTTAGCTGCAGGTCTACCGCGGTGGAACCCCCTCCCCTCAGCCCCCCTCAGCCTGTCAGAGCCTGACCTAACTGAATTAGCCCCGCGAGCTCTGTAATGGAAGCACAAATTATCCCGCCATCGCCGCGCCGATATGATACCTATCTCAACACGCATAAGGTCGTCATTAAGGAACCACTCTATACATAATATTAAATTTTTGGATGTGGCGTAATATGGGACTGGAAGTACTTTACATGTGTGAAGCTTCCGCAAAAACTTCGTTATGATTCGATACAGTGTAATGGTCGTTCTTCTTCAAAAATGAATCCAATTAAATGTTAGTTGGCTTGACAATGTCTGAATATAGATTTAAAATTAAGTAGAAATGTTTAATCATCAGATTTATTAAAGTATTCTTTGATAACGGTAAATAAAACCACTGATGATGTTTAATAGCAATATATACAGGCGGTAACATCTCTTTTTCGTCTCCACAAAAAATATATTTTGATGGATGTTCGATACTCGATCATAACGGGCATCCGGAGGTTATGTATTGATAGATATTATCTGTTGAAAACACAGAACCAGATGGAACAAAATGTATTTAATGAAGTAATCGTACGCGTGACCTAGGTATAATAATGTTGAAGAAAATAAATATCATAAGTCACGCCGCTGCTGGCGGCGATAAGTTATAAAGAAGAATATAATAAATAGTAGTAATAAAGAAGAATAATTAATAATGAAGGAAGATAAGTAATAAAACAATTCTTGCCGGTGCCTCTCAATATTAGTTCGGGGTTACTTTTGAATCAAAAGTTACATTGATTACAGCTATTTAAATAGCTGCTTAGGTGTCCCTAGCGTTCTAGTGTGAATACTTCCAGAATTTATAATTTTCCAATATTCTCTATGTTTTCCGCAACTTACAAAAATAGGTGATGTTACACTACAGATTACACTGTCTTGATGTAATAGTTACCGCTTTTGACTATTTGCCCTCTTGCCGTTGATAAAAGAACCGATGACGGGAGTGTCTTAGTTTAAATGGTATTAATAAATTGAAATCAAAATTTGCTTTTAAAAATCAATATAAACATTTTGTCTTAGATCAGCAAACAAACTGGATTGTCTGGTACAAATACATTTATTCCTTCTTCAATTTTCTAAAAGTAAAAATGTATTTTTTATTTATTTAAGTATATGTATAGTATGTATGTGTGTATGTATAATACAATATTATAATAATATATTTCTATTATATGGGTAATCTATTAAGTGCGTATTAAAAATCAAAAGTATTTATTATAATGAATATTGTATAGTGGACTTGATTGTCGGAGAATTTTGCGAGTGTGGAAAGGTCTCGGCAGAAAATCAGCGCCTAACTGCTCTTTGGCAGAGAGGTATGCTGAGTCGAGTCCTACTTGCTGGTGTGGCGCACAACGTACATTAAAATGTGTAATATTGTTGTGTGTTATAGTAGTAAATAAAATGATATTGTCTATGTCTATGTCTATTAACGGGTAAGTAGCTGGCCGTCATCTCACCTGATGTTAAGTGATAAGACCGAAGGTGTAGTAAATACTGTTACAAAGTAAATATTTTCTTTATACATTTATTTGTATTTTTTATTGTTTCTTATCATATGCTGTCAACGCTCTTATGTTTTTCTTCGTTTCGTGTCGTTGTTGAACTGTTAATTTTCGTATTGTACACGTAGTTCCTGTTACAAAAACAAAAATTGAAAACATATATTGTGATTACCATGCAGCAACTAGCACAGGACACGCCGCTCATGCGTCTCAATTAACATCCCCGAAAGTTGCCGGAAACTAGTCAACTCCGGGAGTTCCGCCAACATACCCACCGCAATTGTGACCAGACTACGGTGTGGCGATACTTTATAGGTACCTACATAATATATTACTATTTACTTGCACCCATTTTTATTTTTATTTTTTTTTTTTCAATTTTATTATTTTTCGCCCAAGGTTGCCTGGAAGAGATTGCTTGTTAGCAATAAGGCCGCCTATTTTGTACAATTTTTCTTTTTTATTAATTTGTCTGTATTTTTTTTTTTTGTGTGCAAATAAAGTTTATTATTATTATTATTATTATTATATATTTTATTTACACAGCTATACAATTAGAGTAATTGAAAGGTATAGCGCAAAACCTACACTCAAACGTATTTGATTGAAATATTTTGATCTATGAAATAAATATTTATATTCACTGAATATTAGAAAGATAGATAGATAGATAATACTTTTATTGCAACACTATAAAACATAAACATGAACAAAAGAAAAAAAAAATACAAAGTTACAATTTGGCCAAGATAAGACCATCTTCCAGACAGATATCTTCCAGACAACCAGTCGGACGGAGAGAGCTAATAAACTGTAAGATCAGAGGCGAAACTATCAAAACATACTAGAATAATGTGTACTTTATAAATGAAGCAAAATAATAATAATAATGGTAATGATAATAATGATAAACATATATACATAATATATACATATATATGTACTCCATTAATAAATAAATGAATAAATAAATATAAATACCTTATATACAGGGTGTCCCAAAAATGGCACGCCAGGCTGACACTGGAGATAGCTTAGCTATAAGCCTATCAGATAAAAATAACATGACTCTAGTAAAAGTCTTATAGTTTTGGAGAAAATGACACTTTTTTATGTTCTAAAAACTCCACTTTAAGTTCGTTTTAAACCTATCAGATAAAAATAACATGACCATAGTAAAAGTCTCATAGTTTTGGAGAAAATGCCACTTTTTTATTTTCTAAAAACTCCACTTTTAGATCACATATTGTTTTCTAAAGTTCACGCGAACACTACACATTGAAATGAAACAACTTTTACGGATCTACTCGCGTTTATTTTACACATTACTTATTTAATGTTTATCCTGACGTTTCGAACCCTTTGCAGGGTCCGTGGTCACAGGGAGACTGAGGTGTTGGTCATCTCATAATTAGTTGGTAGCTTGTATACCCTCATTTAAATTTAATCAGGTGCGTTCCGTTTTACGCAGAAAGAGCTTACAGTATCTTTTGGTCTGGCAGTATGGTGTCGGGGCTGGGATTTAATATTTTGTATGATGGGATCCCAGGCTGGTGGTAGATTCCAACCATCTTCTCTATTAAAATTAGGATGTTTTTTAATTTCAATAGCCTCGCGTATCATCCTAGGGATGAATCGTTGTTCTTTAACGAGTATTTGTGGTTTATCAAATCTAATGTAATGGTTGGGCCCCTCTAGGGAATGTTCGCATACTGCAGACTTATTTTTGCGCCTATGCTTGACGTCGGCTATATGTTCTTTAACACGGGTTCCTATACTTCTCTTTGTTTGCCCGATGTAAGAGAGCCCACAGTCGCAGTCCAGTTTGTACACGCCTGCATCTTGAAGGGGTATATTGCACTTGACAGGTCGTAAAAATTGGTTGATCTTCTTCGGCGGCTTGAAGTAAGTGTTGATTGAAGCTCGCTTTAAGATATGTCCAATCTTGTCAGTGACACCTTTCATATATGGAAGTACAGCAGGTTGGCGCTCGACTGTGGTTGGTTTATTGCGTTTTCTGTGACAAAGCCGTGGTACTTTCAGTTTATTATCCTGTAGTACGTGCTTGACATGCTGAAGCTCAGCAGCCAGGTGTTGGGTGTCACAGATGCCGCGTGCTCTCTGAAACAAAGATTTCCCTACAGTAGCCAACTGTCTAGGATGGTGGTGAGAATCACCATTGAGATACCTATGTGTATGGGTTACTTTACTTTACGATACACAGTGTGACTCAAACTATGATCCGGATTCCTGATAATTAAAATATCCAAGAAAGCTAGCTTACTATCTGCCTCTAACTCCATTGTAAATTGTATTTTTGGATGTATGGAGTTAAGATGATCTAGAAAAGCAGATACTTTATCAGTTGGTAGGATAGTGAAAGTGTCATCTACGTACCGCTTGTAGAACCTAGGGGTTACCGGTGCTGTGCTCAGGGCCCTCTCCTCGAAGTCTTCCATAAAGATATCGGCGACGACGGGCGAAACAGGGGAACCCATGGCAACACCCTCTACTTGCAGGTAGTAAATGTCATTCCACAAAAGGTAGCCAGATGTTAGACAATGCTCTAATAGTACCGCATATTCATCAGGCATATCTTGTTCCGCTAGACGTTTTTTGGTAATTTCAATGCAATCCTGAACTGGTAGGCATGTAAATAAGGACTGCACATCAAAACTAACCATAGTTTCATTGTCAGCGAGATGTAGGTCTTTGATATCGTTGACAAATTGGTAGGAATCCCTCACATAAGCTGTTGTGTTACCTCTAAGTGGTGAAAGAATCTTAGCTATATGCCGGGCCAGTCGGTAAGTTGGTGAATCAATCTGACTTACAATAGGGCGTAGCGGAGCCTCGGGTTTGTGAATTTTCGGTAACCCATACAGTTTTGGTGGTTTAGGGCAGGAAGGAATTAAATAGTTAGCATCTAGATTTAACGTTTCGGAGTGTTGTTTGACAAGATCACTAGTTTTCTTAAGTATTTTGTTGGTTTGGTCGCATTTAACGCGTTTGTACGTCTTGTCATCCGATAAAAGTATTGTTATTTTTTCGTTATAATCAGACGTATCCATTACTACCGTAGCATTACCTTTATCAGCACGAAGGATAGTTAATTCAGGCTTAGCTTAGCTATAGGAACCCGTGTTAAAGAACATATAGCCGACGTCAAGCATAGGCGCGAAAATAAGTCTGCAGTATGCGAACATTCCCTAGAGGGGCCCAACCATTATATTAGATTTGATAAACCACAAATACTCGTTAAAGAACAACGATTCATCCCTAGGATGATACGCGAGGCTATTGAAATTAAAAAACATCCTAATTTTAATAGAGAAGATGGTTGGAATCTACCACCAGCCTGGGATCCCATCATACAAAATATTAAATCCCAGCCCCGACACCATACTGCCAGACCAAAAGATACTGTAAGCTCTTTCTGCGTAAAACGGAACGCACCTGATTAAATTTAAATGAGGGTATACAAGCTACCAACTAATTATGAGATGACCAACACCTCAGTCTCCCTGTGACCACGGACCCTGCAAAGGGTTCGAAACGTCAGGATAAACATTAAATAAGTAATGTGTAAAATAAACGCGAGTAGATCCGTAAAAGCTGTTTCATTTCACTTTTAGATCGTTTTTATTTTATTTTTTTATTTTTTTTTGTATTATTTTTTTTTTTATTTTTTTTTATTTGATAGGTTTATAGCTAAGCTATCTCCAGTGTCAGCCTGGCGTGCCATTTTTGGGACACCCTGTATAAATAAATCTACTTAAACATAATAGTAGTCTCAGGTAGGAAAGTAGCGGATATGGCAGTTTTGCAGCAGGACAGGGTTAATCGGAAAGGTAGTAGATTTTTTTCACGAGCTCTTTAAATAATATTATAAAAATATTGGTGTGGTGGTTGTTAACGACTGCTAATGCAGCCGGAACCAACGGCAACACCGGCCTTTCGAAGCACGGAGGAGCTCGAGATGGTAAACTTTTGGTCACCCATCCGATGACCGGCCTTTGCGAAAGTTGCTTAACCTCAGCGCTCGCAGACCGGGCGCGTTAACCACTGGGCCATCGAGCTCCTAAGCTAATTAATGAAACTTTATAAAAGACAATCTCTCACGGACACGTGATCTCCCAATGAGCTGGTCTCAGACTGTTCCGAGAGCAGTGGTATCTGCGAGTTGTACTCTTAGTGCAACGAGAAGTGAGCGAGCTTACAGCTCCGGTAACCTATCTGGATATTAGGTAGTGGACTATACGTGTCCACGGGGGCAATTCGCTCGAGACACTAGTCTTAAAAGTAGCGGATGAAGGATGCGTACCGGCGTGTTCTGATCTGGCGTTATGACCTGACGTAGATGGTCCCTTGTGCTTGCGTAAGGATGTCTGACACCTAACTTTATAACCGTAAGATTGGTGTAGGGTGTCAGTATAAACTTTAAGTGGTGTGTAGCAGGGTGTCCCGAGATGCGTGTCGGTGAGAGGGTCTACGTTTGCGTCGCTGGACCGCGGTATATTTTTATGCGTACCTTCTGTAGTTTCCATAGGGTGAGGTAGAACGAAGCCCGCGCTACTTGTAACCTTAACGTTACACGTCCCCGTTTGTCTCTAATTACAGATTCCGTGCCGTGTTCTACCACGTCCCGCTGGCTCCGGGAGCGTAATATAACACAGTGTAGTGTCGGCACAGTCGGTATGCCACTGTTTATTTTGAACGGCAATTTAGGTCACTACGTAGATGCGAATAATGATATCTTTTAGACCAACATTTCTCAATTGACTTTTATGTAAGTTGTATGATGCAACATAGAGATTTAACCTTTTTTTTAGTGATAGGGTTTCTTCTAGCCCGGATTGTCTAGCTACTATTATATTCTTTTATATTCTATTTCGTTTGAATAGCACGCTTTTATCTTTGGCCTTATCGTCTCTTAGCAACAGTTGAGATGAAAGAATAGCTCATCGTTGTGGAATAAAAAACATCTTAAAACTGTGTTTGGTTGCCAAATGCCTGTTTCCGCCATTTTTTTATGCAGTTATTAAATATCTGTATAATATACGTATCGGTTAGATTAGTTTTAAGTACGCGGTAGATATAACAATATTTATATAACCATCACTGTATATCTTCTTTAAATCGAGTTACGAAGAAGTAATACGAAACTGTACTACTTTCAAAAACACGCTGTTTTTTACAAAGCCTTTACAAAATAATGTGGGATGAAGGCGACATCTCCTGCCGCGACTGCGAGAGGCTGGTTCTTTACAATGGAAAGTTCTGTCGGTGGTAACTGAATAAAGTTTAACGTGGTGGGAGCTGTTTATGCCCAAACTAGCTCTGCTGAATGTTTAACTTGCCAACTAATTTCTTGTATTTACACAAAGATGTGAGTGAGTAATGGAGTGTGTTTTGTGGTTACATGTTGTACTTATTAATGGGTAAATGAAACCGGGCCTTCACCATTGTATATCCTGCATTTTTAAATCATAGAATCTGTTATTTGATGTTTTAGTATCAATTCTTCTTCTTTGGTATTGTATTTTATAAATATTTAGTTTAGCTTCAGTGCAGCAATTAGCACTTGAAAATAAAAAGTAAAAATTCTTTGGTTACTTATATATATATATATATGTATATATATAATATATAGTCTTTATTTACATGTCTACCTAACTTACTGTACATGCCTAAAGTTGTGAATTTTAAGTAAATATTCGCGAAAACCTTTACCTCGCTGACAAAAGTAGCGCTACATAAAATATTTTGTCATTGTTACAGCAGGGATAAAGGACAAACACACGAAGGCCTGACAGCCTCGAGGTTAGACATGTCACAAGTTTTGCTATAACTCATTTAGAGCTTTTACTACAATAAACATGAAATTTTCAGAGTCGTATTCTATAGACAACTTTGTATTACATATTCCGTGTGCTTTATATGTTGCGGGGACTTTGCTTAGTATAAACAAACAAAATAAATGAAATGTTCAACATTTAAAATGCGAGTAAAGTGTTTACGGCGTCCCCGTCGTGGTCTGAATGCGAGATCTATTTATCGTTTCTGACTTTTATTGATGCTACATTCATTTTGTCTGAAAGTACGAGCAGATAAAATAAATGTCAAACGCTATTGAATCGCACCGTCTACTGATTATTGTATTTCATTGGTCATTTTTTGTTTGTTTCAGATTCCAACGCGATACGGTGAGAATGACAAATATAAAAGAGCGGAGGCATCACAAGAAGTATAAGGTTCGGTGAAGTGACGCGATGAGCCGTCGCTAGCAACATGCTGGAGGAAGGCAGCCGGAACTTGCCCAAGCGTGCCTACTGCAAAAACGATATCACATTCGCAGAAGACACGAAAGGCTGTTTCACAAAGAGGGGCATCAGTGACACGAGGTTTTTCTGCTGCCGATGTGCTCACAAGAGAAGAGCGTCTCCTCTGACATGCCTGGCGATATGTTTCCTTGTCCTAACTTACAATCTCCTTGGAGGCTTCCTCTTCCTGGCTTTAGAAGGGAATACAGCTACAGAAGAAACTGCAGTGGCAGCCTCGAAGCCCAACCTCAGTCAATCCCAGAGCAATAGTAAGGACTTACGCTCAAAGACGGTCGAAAGATTGTGGTCGATCACGGAAGACCTGAACATCCTTTATAAGGAGAATTGGACGAAGTTGGCAGCTAAGGAGTTGATGGACTTCCAGAAGGTGCTGATCAAGACCATCAGGGGCGGCGCGTCGCTGGAAAGCCGCGTCTCTTACAGCCACGAAGGAGACTACAGGTGGACATTCTCCAGCAGCTTCCTTTATGCGCTGACTCTTATTACAACTATAGGTAAGGACTATAGATTCATCGTTAATATAGCGTAAACTTTTATAATTATTATCATCATCGACAGCTCATTTTTTATATCCCCGCTGCTGGGGCATGCACCGTCCCTATGGATAGACAGGGAGAACAAACCATAAGCCACTACGTAGGCCCAGTGTGGAGCTTTTAACGACTGCTAATGCAGCCGGGACCAACGGCTTTATCTACCTTCGGAAGCACGGTGAAGCTCTGTTACAGTCCGGTGATGCTGAAAATTACACTCGAGGCAATCAGCAAACTCTTTAAAAAAAACAGATAAGTTCGAGATGACAAATGTATGGTCACCCACACGATGACCAGTCTTTGCGAAATTTACTCAACTTGCTCAATTAATTAATTAATTGTTCATAATCCATGACTCAAACTAGGTTTCGTTATTGACCTGGTCCCAATCCATTTGGGGTTAGCACAGGATGTCTCAAAATTTCTGCGCTGATGCCGTCCTGACAGGATAGTATGTCACCGCTTATTGTCTATAGAGCTTATTTCATCTGGAACGATGCAGCAGTCTCTGCTAATACTTAAATGAATTTAAAATATGTGCCGGCATTGAAACCGAGCAGCTTTCAATACGATCCACGAACATAATATTATATTCGAAGTGTTGATGTTTTTTCTTAGAGGTACAAGTTTTCTCTTTTAATTTTTCTATCATCAGTCTTTTGATTTTATAAAGATTGACATACAGATAATTTTCTCATATAATTTCCAACAAGATTGAATTTTCTGGGCAGACACTCTTTCTTTAAAGGATGTGTCGCGTAAATAAAGCCACTTGAGAAGTAGAAGACCGTCTGTACAGAAGGGCAGGGTGTTGCACATTTCTTATCTGTGTAAAGTTTACTATTATGACTCCTTCTAATTTTTTATGGCGCATCCCATCACATGAACACTACATTCATTCATCCACATGGATCTACAGATTACATCCAGGCGACGTGCTATACAACAAACAAAATAAATCATGAACATTGCAGACCGAAATAATAACACGCCTAACCAAAATGTACTTACACTTTGCCAAAAATCGAGATTACTTCCTCGTTTAAATATATATACCAAATCAATTTCGGAATACATTTGTGCTTTTGATTAGGTTCACGTTTATAATTAAAACTTCGATCTTCCAATTCAGCAAAGTTTTGATATCTAACTTTTGCTATTTGAAAAGAATTTACCTACTTAGAATAAAGTTTTATTTATTTGTAAAAGTCACAAACAAATAAATTGCTTTAGCAATAGAAACAGCAATAGAAATAGTTCTTGAAGTCTAAAGAGTATATTTAACGTTATAAACTTCATACTCAGTTTTTGTATCTGCAGGTCATGGGAACGTCACGCCTCAGTCGGCAGCCGGCAAGCTGGTGGCGATCACGTACGCCTGCGTCGGTATCCCCATCATCATGCTGTACCTGTCCACCATCGGCGAGGCGCTCGCGAGGAACTTCCGCGTGCTCTACTCCAAAGTGTGCCCCTCCACGCTCCGGAGCGGCAACCTCCACACCAAGGCCGACTGCCTCAGCCGCTTCACCATCCCCGCCGAGTGCGAACCCTACAGTGACTGTGACAAAAATAAATTCAGTGAAAGACCCAAAAGGACTCCCTTCCAAGCCGCGTTAAACTTAGATAGTTTCAGTGGCGGCTACCATTGGACATGCCGGGACCACACTCGAGTGCCAATTATCCTTAGTTTGTTTCTTATCTTACTATACTTAGGCTTAGGGACGTTCTTGTTCCGTGCGACTGAGAAGTGGAACTTCATAGACGGCTGCTACTTCTCGTTCTCCAGTCTCGCGACCATCGGTTTCGGAGACCTGAAGCCCGGACTGTACGCTAGCACGGTGTCTGCTAAGGCAGAGGACATTGCCATAGGAGTGTGCTGTATGTACATTTTAATAGGGATAGTAGTAATCGCCATGTGCTTCAACCTCATACAAGAAGACATGAGCACAGCGATAAGAAACTTTACCGCGCTTTGTACTGGAGGTTCTAAATCTCGAGCGGTGCATAGCGTCGAGAAGAAATGCGACGAAAAGATAGCTATGTCGGTAGTTTCTTGACACAGGGAGGCGGCCGACACGAGGCCCTCGGCGGCGTTCGCGAGCTGTCAGGAGAAACGTCAGCAGGTGACGTTCAAGATCGACAGCTTGAATCCGACCAAGTTCAACAGCCTGCCGCGCCGCAAGTCGTCCAACTGTGACGAGGGTTTTCAAAGGAACAGCGCGATTAGGCGGTCGGCGGGTCACGCGGAGAGATGCGTCGAATACTTTGTGCCGAGAAGTTTGAGCGAATTCAATCTGAGCGGGGTGGGCGAGCTGTATGAGCTGTCGCCTTTGGAGAAGAAAGGGTTGGAGCGAGGGCCGGGCGCGGGGGGTGTAGGCAGTGCGGGGGGCAAAGGCCGGGACAAGATGGTGACGTTTGAGGATGACCGGCCGCCCGGCAAGCCGCTGGCCGATGACGTCTTCATGTGACGACGCCGCGCCGCGCACCTAGCTATAGGTTTGTTGGTTTGGACACGGTTTGTTACGTAATTAAAATATAAACATTTTACACGTAACATTGTCTTTTATTCAACTTAACTCCACTTGCGTCGCTGATTGGAATTAGGCAGGTAAATTTATTCAGTAGGTATGTATAAAAGTCTGGAACTTTATAGTTTTTGAATTTAAATATTGTTTTCAAAGCTGAACAATATTTTAAGTTACAGCTGTTTCAAGTAATTATATTGTAAATAATGAGTGAGAAGAGGAAGCATACTGGTTTCACGAGCTACTAATAGTTATGGCAATGTTATTACATTAATCATTAGGCGAGCGAGTGATTGCGCGTCAAACTCTCAAGTTCACATAATCTCGGCAATAAATGGGGCTGATAATATTAATATTACATAAACATAGATACCGCCATTTCGCGGTATAAATTAAACTCCAACATAATCTCGAGGCATACATCACGGAGATCGATGGCTCCAGCGCGGCTCGTAGCTCAGCGGAGAACGCGGAGTCCTGTAAAAGCTCTACATACGTAGTTACAAGAGTATTTTATTAAATTTAATTATTTGTTCGCAACAAAATTTGCGTTAAAAATTATATAAACATTTAGTATTTTATTACTTAGAATAATATATTCCCAAAAAATACCTACCTAGAATAAAGTTTATTTTGAGTATTCAGACAGCTTGCTTGGAGTTCCTGACACAGCTACTTGATATAAAATAGGTAACAATTATTTTCTAAAGTTTACGCAAACACAATACATTGAAATGAAACCACTTTTACGGATCTCGCGTTTATTGCGAATCGTCAGGATACACATTAATTAAAAGTAATGTGTAAAATAAACGCTAGTTAATGCGTAAAAAATGTTTCATTTCAATAAATCAAGTAAGTTTTTCACAGATACAATAATAATAATAATAATAACAAAACAAATTATTTGTTAATAAAATTGTGTATAAAAACATAAATTAAAATAGAAATTTTATTGAAAATTACACTAAGTTATCAGAAGGGTTGTTATTATAAAGCAAATAGCTACAAATCAAAGGTTTCTTCAACAAAATAATTCGAATAAAAATACGTAATATTCTTGTACAGACGTCTGCGCATCAAACAATCCAAAGCTGTCAAATTTCTTAAATAAATATCCAACCGTATGCCGTAGACTTAAAGTTCAAAGTCTGTTGAGGAAAGTTGACAGTTTGCGGTAGTCTGATGTGTGTCATCATCATCATCAGCTCATTATATGTGCCCACTGTTGGAGCCTGAGCCTTCCCTATGGATGGATACGGATAATGGGTCATAAACCACCACGCGGGCCCAGTGCGGATTGGTGGTTGTTAACGACTGCTAATGCAGCCGCCGAGACCAACAGCTTAACGTGCCTTCCGAAGCACGGAGGAGCTCAAGATGATCAATTTTTAGTCACCCATCCGATGACCGGCCTTTGCGAAAGTTGCTTGACTTCAGCAATCGCAAACCGAGCGCGTTAACCACTGCGCCGTCGCGCTCCTCATCTTGTGCTCCCCGACTTGTGTACTCGTGTTAGAATCGCCAAGCTTGGATGGAGATGGTGGGTCTTGCCGGAAGGCAATATCAGGCTGGCCCACGACACCAACGAATGGCGAGATGGACCTAGCGTGTTATGTCTATTTCACAAAAACTAAAATATCTCGAGCTCCATCACGCTTCAGAATATGTCATTAAACCATTGTTGGTCCCAGTTGGTGTCGAAATGTGCCAATGCCGATGGCAATTGTTAAAAGAAACTAATTCAAATTTTACATAACCCTAATTTTGTATAAAATTACAAAATAATATTTATTTTTTATTATTTTGTAACTGTTGCGGAAACCCACAACACACACTATGCTACTGTTTAAAATTAAGTTACACCTTAAAATCTACAAAATCCACTCACAGTTCCATGCCGCTCCCGCCGTCCAGAACGGGATCCATATGGTCTGATGGGGCCGGAATCCGAGTCCGGGTCTTCTCGGGTTCCCTAATCACACCCAACGACTATCCCAAGTGCACTTTTCCCCCGAGGAAATACCTGCTTTCTCCAGCAGCGGAGACGCCGACATCCAAAACACGGATGGCGAATTGTACTCCCGATGCGATTCGCTTACGACGTACACACACACAAAACACAGGTTGCACAATACACTTAATTAGAGTAATACGGCTCCAAATGCCCTTATTACTGCTTAAAATCTATTTAATTATCAACACACGATAACCTATAAACCAGCCATTGTTGCCTTCCCGAGACAAGTGTACCAACAAAGAAAAAAAGAACAATTAGTGATGGGGCCATTATGCCACTAAATAAATTGAATCTCGATAATCGATTCCCAAATCGATCCGTCCATAATACAAATCAAAGTTTTATTTCCAACAAAAATAAATGCCTGTTTATTTGCAACAGTAACTTTATATAAAATTTATCATAGTAGTTAATGTATTCGATGATTTCAATTTATGTCATTTATTTGTAATTTTTTTAATTATTATTATTATAATTTAAATGATTTACTATTTTGTATTGATTATGATTGCATGCGGTGACGACCTATAATTAAAGTGGCACCTAACTTTCGCCGAAAAATGCATATTTTTATTGGCCGTCTTCAAATAATTAAATAAACCCACAAGAGCCCAATGTGCTATTGTTCACACGGGAAGGCTTGATCCCAGCCATGGAACGTTTAGGATTATTGTAGCCTGACAATATTGTTATAATGACAAAACACTTCATAATAACCGAATGAGTATTTCCGTATTTGCTTTCGGAGCTCCACCGCCACTTACTGAACCCCGCCTCGGTTTACAGAAGCACAGTTCAGTTATTACAGCATCAACGTATTAAACTAACAAATCACGTTACACAAGGGAGTTCCGTTTGATATATTTGCTGACGAGAATACATTCCGCACGATGCATATGTTGCTGTTTGGGGTTATCTAACTAACAACGGAGTTAATGGTAGTTTATCCTATCGAGTCTTGGTAGATGCCTATCGAGGCAAAAATGATTTAGTGTGAATGTGTTGCCAGAGCAATATTTAACTGCCTCAGTCAATAAATGATTTTTCTTTGTTCATTCTTTTTTTCTCTGTGGTCAAGACCACCAGTCGCAATCCCAGAGGTCCCCGGTTCGATTCCCAGCGGAGGTGGTTCCCATGTTTGTGAACTCGGTTAGGTTGGTGGTAGGGCTTGATTGTCCGCCTGATTAGATACCACCATCTCATCTAAATATGTCGCAAATATATAACATCAATGTTTGTAGCATTGTTGTGTTCCGGAAGCTACAGGTAAGATAGCCAGTGCCTCGCTAGTTGAGGACTCCTGGTGAGTGCGTTTCCACCATTGGTTTATCATCACTTGACATTGGATGAGATAAAGACACTGTGCTTAACTGTAAGATAAAAAAGTTAAATTTTGCGACAAAGTTTAAGTAGGCACTGAACTACCAAAGAACATTTTTATTTCGCGAAATCTACATAACCCTTTATGCATACATTTATTAAGCTCATTTATCTTGGGACTAAAGTGTCTCTGTCACAATACCGCAAAGAAAGTGAAGTAACATTGACAAGTTGGCTACAATTCAGTTTTAGTTTGTGGCTTCGCAGAGCTCCATATGAATTCAACATAATTTTGGCAAACTTCTTGCAAACACACACACTTATACGTAGCATAAACGATTCTTTAAAAAGCTACTGACAGAACCCTTTTTGGATGTTCGACGTAAAAGATGAGTGCTATAAGCTTGACGACCGTGACTGTCTGTCTGTATATTTGTCTGTTTGGTATTCGTAGTACTCATACGGATGAACGCCTCGGCTTAGTGGCTAAGCGCTCGGCCCGATACCAAAGGTCTCAAGTTCAGTTCCCAGGCCGGGCAAATGGTGTTTCGGATTTTTCGATGCATAGCCCGGCTTGTGATCACCAACCCGCATTTAGCAAGCAAGCATTTTGTTAAGCCTTTACCCATCAATTGAAGTGATGACTTAATTTCAATAATGGAGGCCTTTGCACAGCAGTATATGGATTAGACGGTTGTTAGCTAAATGTATTGGAAATTATCGTTTTTTATAGAAACAACCTTCTAGGAACCAATACTAGAATGAATTGAAGAAATTTCGGCCAACCTTCAACATTAAAAAGAGGCACTAGAAGAAGCAGTAATCAATTACACTAAGTTAATGGGATGAGTATTAAAGAGTTAAAGAAGATAAAGAAATAACGTTTTCTAAAGTTTACGCGAACACTACACATTGAAATGAAACAACTTTTACGGATCTACTCGTCAGGACAAACATTAAATAAGTAATGTGTAAAGTAAACGCGAGTAGATCCGTAAAAGTTGTTTCATTTCAATAAAGAAATAATTCAAAAGCTTTTGTTTTATGGAATCAAAGGTCATACAGTGGCTACTTCAATAGATACTGCATCAATGTAGTAAATACTCAAGTGAAAATAATATACGGATCCTTTGGAACTTGAGATGTCTGGTTTAATTAGTGTTACGATCCGTCTTGATGGATTCCTTGTAAATAGTTTCTTTAAGGAGTTTCCTAATCTATCTGTATTGTATATGGGCAATGGTTTTGAAATCCTCAAAGATCAGTGAACGAACAAAGTGGACCAAGGGTCGATTAATCTATTCAAAACTTTAGCATTCGGAAAACCAAATCTGTGGTCTTAATTATTTATACAGTTTCGCCAATCAAACTATAAAAATTATCTCGTTGATGAAGATATAGGATTATCATAATCTAACAATTAGTTCTGCTAGCCAAAGTCTGGTCACCGAAAAGAGAGAATTTCGTACAATGACGCGCTATACTTGACTCGATCGTAAGAATATATTGCCTTCGCAAGAGTTTCGTGCGTGACAATCAACATCATAATCAACCTATAAGTGTCCCACTACTGGGCACTGGCTTTCCCACAGTAACAATAACATTTGAAGGGACCAAGCAATAACCAACAACGCTTCCCCAAATACCACTCGAAAGTTAAGATTGTGGTAGCTATAAGATGTTCTATGTTATAATTTAAAACGGTAAGTATGTAATGATATTGTACCGTAACAGCTTAATACCCAAAAAAAACTTATAGGTGCCTTTACTCATAAGGATCCTTTCCGTACCAGGAATCGAACCCAATCCTCTGACATAGAGCGTGATGCCAATTTAACTTGAAGTTATGCCGTACCTTCGTAATACTACTTAATATACAACATAATGCCAAAATGTCCATATAAAATAACAAATTTTGCACATTATATCATTGAAATTGTAATATTATACCGGATTATATTTGTAACGGTACTTGAGTACGTCCAATACGCGAGGGCTTTGGTTAACCCGAAACCTAAATTATAACATTTATGAATAACACAATTAAACTAAATATAGTGATAAAGTGCATTATCCATTTGCCCTCATTGCTGTTCCCAGTAATTATTACGCGAATAACAACAATGAAAAGCGTTCGCAATTAGTGTCGAGCGTAAATCACCGGCGCGCAAACAAAATGGACTGCACAAAGTTATTTATATTATCAGCAATATTTGGTGGCCGCAAACAACTGCGCTGAAAAACTTCGCGCAACCACAACGGCGATGGCGGGCGGAGTTCTGGACGAATGGATAGGCAATCGTGTTGAATTACTCAACTGTTTGTTTGAATGAACCGATGGCGGTTTGTAAAAACAAGCTTCTATCTCTTTTGTTCTTGTTAGCCAGCTTATTCTTATGTTTTTATCACACAACGAGAAATAAGTTTTTGAGAGGCCTTTAACTTACCTGATGGTGGCATGATAAGGCCGGTGGTGAAGTGCTTGAATGCGCACACAACAATGCTACAGACATTGACTTGTCACGGTGACAGACTAATGTAAGATGGTGGTACCTAATCATGCGACAACCAACTAATCCTACTAATATTATAAACGCGAAAGTTTGTAAGTATGGATGGATGTTTGTTACTCTTTCACGTAGAAACTACTACATGGATTTGGATGAAATTTGGCAAACAGATAGTTCATTGGACCTGGATTAGCACATAGAATAATTTTTATCCCGATTTTTCCACGGGATCGGAAACCACGCGGGTGAAACCGCGAGCGGCCGCTAGCGGCCGCTAGTATAATATAGTGTGGTATAGGCACCATTTTTTATTGCCAAAAAATAGCATCGAATTTAATTGAAATGTTAATGGATGACAGTTAGTTAGGAGGCAGCTAAAGTCAAAAAACAGTTCTATAGACTAAAAAAAAAAGTGTCGATTGCTGTCGAACACGGGTGTCACTACCCTACTTCCGCTGGGGATCGAACCCTGGACATTTAGTCAAGAAACGCTGATCTTACCACTGCACAGGATTCCAGTACAAATAATACCAATTAACAAAACCAAGTAATAGTGTGCAGTGGAAACATTATAAGGAGGCTCGAGGGACCGCAAGCGCCGAGGAGGTCGTTAAATTGTAAGTATCACCACACAATAAAGGTATGAGAAGGTAAGCTTTATACACCAACTAAAGACAGAACACAAAAGATCCCAATGGGTCGAAGTGTTACTGCGAGAGGGAAACCGTGACAGGCCCCACTAAGATAAGATAAGAACACAGCATCTTTACACTACACACTAATGGTTGTTATATTTCACGCGGTTAAACGCAAACTACTTAGTATAGACTTAGGCATGCTTAGGATTCAAATTTAGTGCTAAGTAATTTAAGTTTAAACCTTTTTAATATGTGGTATGCAATTAATTGTGCTAATGTAAAAATAAAGATATAGGATAGGAGGATATAGGAGACACTAAAATGTATAACAAACGATTTGGATTAATATTTAATTTGTGGTTAAAGCATCAATTTATCGGTTCGGTTACGTACTTATAAAAGCAGAACAATGTCAATGTTACGATGATGAATGCCCGTAAGTATCATAAAACATTAAAATACTGTAATACCCTTTGATATTGAATCATACCAACAACATAACATCATAATATATTTACATTGTAATGCCAAAGCAACTTTTCTTAACACAAACCAGATTGTACACAGTTATATCATTAAAGGAAAGGTAATTCAGAAGTTACCGAGCGAACTTCGTCTTTGCAACTCATTGCGACACCATTTTATTGTGGCGCTCGATGTGACGCCAAAGTATCAAGTCACGTACATCCGCCTCAAGACAATCCAGAAAAGTATAAAAACAAATTGAAATCGCCCGGCTTATATCTGCGACTCCGACTGTGCAGTAAAAACAAGTAGGGCCGGGAACACGCCGCGGCTCCCCGGACAGGAATGTGTTACATAAATTACTCTCGTATAGTCCTACAGGAATATTATTTGAGACAGCGCGCGCCCGAAGATGGAACACGCTGCCTAATTTTCTTGAGCGTTTTATGTTTAACGCTTTACATAGCGTGATGTGTTCTGTCTTGCGACATTGTGTTTTAACTTAGCTCTCTCGACAAGTACTTTTCTGAACTGGATATAAGTCTGGGGACTAACTAGTGGAAACAAAGCCAAGAAAATATGTGTTACTATTTAAGCACGCTCGTTCTTAGAAGCATTTAAAAATATAAGTTTTATTTAATTATAAGAAAATTGGAGATAATTGTCAACTCCATACATTATATAATTGCTCTGACTGTGACTGTTATCAAAGAGCATTGATAACTAAAACGGAACAAATTGCAGAAATACTAACAAAACAACGAGTCAAAACTTAATAACTATATCCGATCACAGTGGAATGGAAAAATATAAAAAATTGTTCGTGCCCTAAACAAGCTCACTATAAAATGGATGAAAATTCCAATAGTGGAAATGTGCGGAATTTAATGCAATTTGCGGACGGTTGACTGGCACGTCTATTAAAAATGCATTGCAGTATATATTTTTGCAGCTCTGCGATCAGGTAGAGAGTCAACAGAAAAATACGCCATGTTTTTATATTCAACATGAGATTAAATATTGCGCTTTAATACTATTAAGCGCAATGATTGCATTTTCAAATAATGTTGTTTCAGAAACTAACACAACATGTTAGTCAAAATACCATAGCGTTATTGTAAAAAATATATTCAAAGACCAATAAAGCTAGCGCCGGCAGACTCACATCTCTGCATTACGTTTCCGGGCGCGACAAAACGGTAGTTTGACATATTTCCGATTCCCACTTTGGAAATAAACTTTTGTGGAGAAATGTGGTAAGATTTTATTTCAGAAAAGACTTTAATGCTTCGTCAACTTCAGCTCCGTTCAGGAGCACGTTATGAAACGCAAACGCTTCTATTTATTCGTATCTTCTATTTATATAGGAGCAGACACTGACTGATCATCTACGCACAATATATTTCGATGCAAGCATGAAATTTTAGGTAAGGATTTTTAGAAAGGGATGCAATTATTGAAAATTTAAAAAAGGTGTGGAATGTTTGTTTCGCTGTGGTTGGGCGTGTTACGAGCATTTTGAACAAACCAATGTTCAGCTGTAAACAACATTCTACTTGCAAGCCGATTCTAAATTTAAATAAAATCTTTGGTAGGTTACCCTCTTTGGTTGCCGTGTTTCAAAGTAAAAAGTTCGTTCCATTTTTAAATAGTAGGTTAGATATCAACTTACTTTTTCGGCGGCTACACACTAAGTACAGCCTACAGCTGAATGGATTCTCATAAAAGAAATCAACTTTGATATATTTGACCTGTACAGCAATTTCAATTTCCATCGAAGAAAGTTGTCAAAATGATGTCCCATTTCCAAGCATGTTTGAGAAAAAAATATGCTCCTCTTAAACGCACTACATAATCCTCAATCGCAGCTCACACCACCGAACCGGGCAACATTACGTCCCCAGTATTCAACGTACAAAAGAAACATTAAAAATAATAACAACAAAAGCACCGATTATTCCTAAACAGCTCCAAGGAGGGTTGATATTAAGCTTTATGGGCAAAGCTAACCGCTATCTCGCCACGGAAGCGGGATAGTGCCAATAAATGGAAATCGTCCTCTGGGGAAGCAACTTCGTGATTGAGCAACTTTTTAGTTGACGACATGTGTTGCTCGGCCCGCGTAAGGCCGTAAGGTTAGCTGGGACGGACCAGGTAATCTCTCATCTGTGGTTGATAGCAGGAGACATCGTTAACCAAGTCACGGTTACGTTTACATTGGTAGGCATTGGTATTTGTAGTTATCGAATCCTAACTAGCATTGTAAATACGGGAGTGAGTCTGTTTGTTCTTTCTTCACGGTAAAATAGAGCTATACACCGACGTCATTTTGAGCACAGAGATAGCTGTAGGATTCAAAAGGGTTCAACAAAGCTGTATTACACATTTTATTTTCTTTGTTAAATAAAATGTTCCCGCTGCAAATAGAATGTTCAACGGACAGATTTTTATCACCAAATACTGCTCAGGAGAAATCGCGAGTAACAGCTAGTAAATTAATAAGTTGTAATAAATATTCTGTAAACAATATGACAAGGGTACGTCGACAATCGTCAATGCTAAAGCCACTCTTGCAATGTCAGATTACCGGATCAGTGGCCAACTGTATTTATTTCTAACATCACTTGCACCTTTAATTTTCTACTTATTAATAAAACTGTTAAACTGTATTATTAGTTAGTTAGGTTTATTGTAACATAGTCATTAGCCGGATTAAATTAATCCTTAATATATACAAACTGTATATTTTTCCTGCCCGCACCTAATGGCATTCCGTACATATACTGAATAAAGAATAAACATACTGCTACGTTGCTAGCTGAAAAAAATTATTAACTTTTGTCGAATAGTTTCAGAATATAATATGACTAACGAATCTAAAAGGATGATATAGGTAAATTCATGTCCTAATCTTGAATTTGGCAGCTCAAATACACGACTGTATAATTATTTTTGAAAATTCCACAAAAAAATCACTATTGTTGAAATTACAACAAAATTACTTAATTTATACGCTTGGAAACCACTCAAATACATTGATAACATCAGTATTCGTAATTTAGTAGCTGCATATTTTGATAACTAAAACCAACAGTTTTTGTAAATATTTTTTTAGTTTCTATTAATTTACGGTCTCAATTGTCCCAGGTGCTGCTACGTATTTTCGACCATACTTATGACAGCGTTAGTAAGGATCAGCCTTTTTGATTGTTCTTAAATCGACGTGTCGTCTTAAATATCACCGGGCACCGGTACTAACTTCTCTGCAAAAGTAATTACTAATCGCTATTTATGTAACACTGCGGCTATTCTAAGAAGATTTACTTACAGCAGCGATCGGCCAGTGATCGAAATTCGACCATAACTTACAAAATATACAAAGTTTAACCAATGTAATGTAACACCTATTATACATTCTAACCGCATTGGTCTAGTGGTTAAGACCACCGGTTTAGACTCCCGGGTTCGATTCCCAGCGGGGGGTTCATGTTTGTGTACTCGGTTTGGTCGGTGGCCTGGCTACCACCATCTTATCTAAAGATGTCGCCATAACATCAATGTTTGTAGCGTGGTTGTGTTCTGGCAGCGGGAGATAAGATAACCAGTGCCTCAGTAGTTGAGGATTTGTGTGAAGACACGCTTCCACTTTTGGCCTTATCATCACTTAACATCAGGCGAGACAAAGAATAAGTGCTTACCCGTTAGATATTAAAAAAAATATTTATCTTTCTGCAGTTTTTCTATACAATCTGTATTGAATGCACTGTACAAACTTTAGGGGTGTATTCTACACTCAAATATGTTAATAAAAAAAAACGACGGGTTGCACTCCGGGAGTGCCGGCAGAAGTGAAAACTTTTGATAT
This sequence comes from Eudonia lacustrata, assembly GCA_947562085.1. Taxonomy (NCBI): domain Eukaryota; kingdom Metazoa; phylum Arthropoda; class Insecta; order Lepidoptera; family Crambidae; genus Eudonia; species Eudonia lacustrata. The sequence continues at coordinate 18,953,334 of OX387329.1, forward strand.
TTTGGAATGGTTAGGGAATAATTTTGCACGAATTGCTTCAATTATCAGTATAAAAGTACTATCATTTATGTGGTAGAATACAATATTTATTGACAGCCATCAGCTGCCGCTAAAGAAGTTTTCACTTCAAAAATGCTTAAAAAATTCCAAGCTCAACAGTTTTCGAAATGGCAGCCTTTTTTATTTTATTGTCTTCGAATTTTACAGGTGTTAAAAAAGGGGAAAATAATCCCAAGTAATAACAATCAGTAAAGTAGCCAAAAGTTCGAATATCAATAAGACGAAAAAACAAATATGTCGGTTTTCAACACCAAAAATGACGAAAAAAACACAAAGTAACCAATTACTAAGTGGAGTTTGGAAATTTTTTAATATTTTTTTATTATGTATGTTTGAGTGTGGAATCCACCCCTAAAGTTTGTACAGTGCATGCCAATACAGATTGTATTAACTTCCTTTTTGTCATAACTATAGCGCTAGTCGTGTCGTATCGCTTGTTTACATGCGATTCGCAGTCGGCTGTGATCCCAATTTAATGATAGCCGTTACGGAGACATTCGCCCAAAGGTTTATATGTTGGTAGCAATCAATTTGGAGGGCCATAGAGAGAGTCGTTAATTGCGACGAATGATAATTGTTTTACTGAGTGCTTTCCCAATGATTTGATGAGCATTGAATTTTTAATTAAACACTGGCGGCCCTTGCGCGACTTAGTCACCCGTATCCCGTGAAGGTTTTACCAAGTCGGTAAACGTCATGTGCTCAAAAATGTACCAAAGTTTTATCGGAATCTGATTAATGTTATAGTAACATAAACTTAACTTAGTACCTACCTACTTAGACTATATCTGCTACAACTACACGATTGCTTAAGTTAGACAATGCTCAAAACAAATGCTGTTAGGTACTTTTTAGCTACTATATTATATTATAAGACAGCGACACAATATTTTAAACACGTAGGTATTTAGTCATTTTTATTAGTAAAAGGGTAAGCCTTTTTATAAAGGGATAATCACATAATTTTAGTGATATTCTGATCATTAAAAGCCATATCGTAATAAACGAAAATTAAACATACTCTTTAGTTCCACTATTTTTTAATAAAATGGTTAGTCGTATGTTCGCTCGCCGCTGTGTACACAAACATTATAAAACAAGAGCCGACCCACCCAAACGTATGAAGTTTTAAACTTAGCAGTCGCAGACCGGACGCGTTCACCACTGCGCCAACGAGCTCCTCCTTATGGGCCCGTGCCCCAACAGTGGGGACATGGAATAAGCTAGTGTTAATTATTATTAATGTTCTGTTAAGTTAACTATAGTTAAGATAAGACAAGACAAAACATAATATCTTTCTGCTGACACTTACTAAGGATGAGCAGTAAGTATCAGCATCCTTCCAAATGTCTCTATAATCCTATTAATATTATAAACGCGAAAGTTTGTTTGGATGTTTGTTACTCTTTCACGTAAAAACTACTGAATGGATTTGGATGAAATTCGGCATACAGATAGTTTATAACCGGGAATAACACATAGGATAGGATAGGATTTTATCCCGATATTCTCACGGGAACGGGAACCACGCGGGTGAAACCGCGAGCGGCCACTAGTAATCAATAAAATGTCCTTGATAAGGTTATCATTGGATTTTTTAAAATCTTTTTAGGCAAAAGTAATTTTTAAATTATTTATGTGTGTAGGGTGTGTGAGGGTGTGTGAGGGTGCGTGTGTATGTGTATAGTGTTATTAGTGTTAACCCATCCAGAAAGCTAACGTTAGCTAATACGCTTGTGCTAGGAATGAGTTGACGTTTCTAGTGTATCGTGGCTATGGGGTTGTCGCCGTGATTTTTCGCATTCGATCCGAGCGTCCCCCATTCGGTTACGACGGGTCCAATTGAGTTGCTGGAAAACAAACCTAGTAAATTGACCGTCGACAAAAAAGGCAGCAGCATTGAATATCGCACTCAGCCTCCAAATATTGCGTTTTGAAATTCGCAAAGCCTATTTTTTCGGGTCAACTGCAGTGTTCGCTCATCGCTGTAAAACATTCATTCGATTTCCGTATCATGTTCAATTGTTATTGTTTTACAACTGTACGCTTACAGTTTAAATTGAACGTTCATTGTCAATGGAATTCTTCACCAGTGCCTACATCAGGGAGGGTGTAAGTTTTAATGTCCAGGCAAACATATTTAAAAATTTATTCATGCCTATACAGATTTATTTACTTATTTACAATGCCTAACTGTATGGCCTAACTATTTCTTCCTCCATGCAGTATTGTTTTGCATTGCTGTGTGTGTCGGCTAGAAGGATCCAGTGAAATTACAGAGCATAGAGCATGAGGGTAGGCAATAATAGTGTTGCAAGCTTCGATCAATAATGGTACTAGTACAGACCAAAAAGGTTTTGTAGCATTGACAGCTTAATATAAACAATCACTTCGATTGTCTTATTATTGATATGATATGATTGTCTTATTCTATTTATACTTTATACTGAAATCGACCTTCTTAATTTTAAATAAGACCGCTAAATAGTATCTGTGGTTCATTTCTCGATGTGTTTTTAAAGCACTTATCGGAAATCTAGTTTTAATATTTATCAAAAGTTGCACTGCGATGGGCGCTCTCCATCAGGCGAGCTAAACGAAGACGCGTTTGTTCGTTTGTCGATTCATAAGTTTATAAAAAAATAACTAAAATGTACAAACAAAATCATTATTCAGACTTTAAATGGCTGTTCAAATTGGCTTGAAGTAACGCTCACGTAAACCCGCTCGTGTTCTATATAAGCTAACGAGGCGATGTCTAACGTACCAAATACAAAGGAAATCAGTCGATTCCTTCTCAAAAGGTTCGTGCTAAAAGTCACGATGCGTAGTAATAGCCTATAGACTGTCCAACAGCTGGGCGACGACCTACATCATTGAAATGAAGTCATCGCTACAATTTATAGGTGTTGGTTAACCACCACGCTTGCCAAATGCGAGTTGGTGATCACAAACCCGGGCTATGAATATGTGGTCTAGTGGAAGACCACCGATTTAGACCCAGAGGTCCCGGGTTCGATTCCCAGCGGGAGCTTGTTTGTGTTGTTGTTGTGTTGTGCTACCACGATCTTATCTAAATGTCGTCATAATATAAATGTTTGTAGCATTGTTGTGTTCCGGCAGCCAGAGATAAGACTGGCAGTACAAACATTTTTTATTTACAAACAAAGACAACAATTATCTAAATTAAACTACTTGAAATCAAACTATAACTACTACTTACTATAAATAAAGAAATTGCCACAAATCATCCCCATACTAAAGTTAAATTAATATAGGTTCTGAATTTTTTTAAACTTAATTTTAATACCCACAGACAACAGCTGGTACAGTCAATGGCTTAATTGAGTGGAACAGCATGATGTCGGTACAGTCGTGCTCGCAGTGGTGATGTTCGGCAGCCGCTTCCGCCGGAAGTGCAGCGCTAATGTACTGCGCTGCCGGAACTCCTGAAACTTGCCTCAACTCGGCGCTTCGGAAATGGAGCCCGTTCAGTGGGAGGATATTTTTATATTTAACCCACTTACTCCTGAATTAACTTTTTTTGTAAGATTGGTTTGAAATTTCACATACTTATTAAATTGATGATAAATAATCCATAAAAAATAATTTAAAAAATATTCAATTTGGAGAAAAGCCGGAAAATGCCGTGTCTTAAACGAAACAGTAGAAGAATATGCTACTATGATAGCTTATTGGTCAGATTTATTACGGCTCCTTAATAAATTGACAAAAACGACAATAAAACACATGAATCTCAATAAAATGTTTTATTTAGGTATTTTCTGCATATGATATTCTTCAAAACATGTTTTCGGATGCAATCTTACATTGCATTTCATACAATAAACATTTGCACTAATATGACAGACACCACTATGCAGTCGAGCCTCTCTATATGATCTTCATGCCTATAACTGTCAGCTTTCTTGTTTATTTCAAGAACACATAGCGACATTCCTCCAAAATTTCAAATGATCCAACTGCCCACCATTATTTTATCTTGTATAACTGCCAGGTATCATAAGTGGCCATATCAAGGCAATGAATCATTAGTGAGAAGAATCACTTTTTCCCACGGACACTAGTCCTATAAATACCAATATTTTGAACTTTTAGATAGCTGTCTAAAGATAAACAGTCATCCTCACTAGCATCAGAAGAATCTTCACGTTGAATTTCAGCAGGTGCTCTGAGATGGGACCCAGGTAGATTTTGGAGCAACACATAGCCTTCATCTCTAGAGTCTTCATCTGTAACTTCCACGCTACAGTTTTCTGGCGGCATGTCAGTTATAGAATCTGGAACCTCGTTTTTATCATTTTGCTCCAACTCTTCAAAAATTTTATTCAACGACAGCGGGATTTTAAAATTCTTGTAAGAAATACATAATATTAAAGAATTATGCAATAAAAATAATAATTATTATTTTTAGGGTTTTTTAAATAATAAAAAGACGTGTCTTTTACGGAACACCTAAAGTAAAAGGCAAATACCATATGAAATATTATAAAATAACAATTTGTTTTTTTATTTTCTTACAATTTAGGAATAAAATATTGATAATCTGTTCTTACACAAATACAAATCGCGATAAAATATTATCTCAACTCACCCTGATTTACTCATTGCAATAATCATAAAATTCAAACTTATTACAAACAAAACATATTAAATGTAACTCATAGTTATTACTTCACAATAACCATGTATAATCTTGACTGTAAGATCCAACACAAAAAAAAAGAACAAAGTACCCACATAAGCTTTTATACTTTTTTAAAGTTGGTGTGTCGTTAAAGACACAGTAGGAGTAAGTGGGTTAAAGCCTTTAGGGACGTCGCTTTTGGAAATTAAATCAATTGATATGAGTTTACGATATTATTGACTGTCGTTGGTTCAAGGATAGTATATATTTCTTACACGCATTGTAGCGATGACTTGATTTCGATAAAGGAAATCTTGCAGTTTTTATCAGTGGAACAGTTTATAGGTTTTTATATAAAAACAACTTTTACGGATCCCTGCAAAGGGTTCAAAACGTCAGGATAAAATAATATAAGTAAGTCAACGTGTAAAATAAACGGGAGTGGATGCGTCAAAGTTGTTTTATTTAATTGTGTAACTAGTGTTCGCGTAAACTTTAGACATCAGTATACTCGTGTAGAGTACTTACTACTTTACTACTGATTTGTACAGGTCCAATTCTTTTAAGTACCTATGGAAAAAGTAATCTCATTCAGAGACAAACTGTACGTGTGTACAATAATCTCTCAGACACATTTTTAATTGGTTTCAATGGTTATTATCTTAATTCTCCTTTTAGTTAACGTTTTTAAAATATGTATTTTATTTAATTATATTACAGGTCGCATTGCTCGTCATCATAGCCTGAATGACGTCATTAGACGGGCTCTTGTCACCACTGGAGTACCAGCGGTACTCGAACCCTCCGGTCTGGCACGTGATGACGGCAAAAGACCGGACGGCATGACCCTTGTTCCTTGGAAGGTGGGACGGGCTCTGGTATGGGATGCTACTTGTGTCGATACGCTTGCACCGTCCCACATTCCAAGCACTTCTGGTTGTGCTGGCGCGGCTGCAAATCATGCAGAGAACCTCAATCGGCGAAAGTATGAGAATCTGACTGGGGATCTTATATTTGAGCCGTTTGGGGTAGAGACTTTATGGGGCCCGGGTGCTCACAAACTCTTTAAAGATAATTCTAAAAAAATAGTAGAAACCACCCGGGACCTCAGAGCTAGCAGCTACTTGGGCCAGTGTATAAGCATAGCTATCCAACGTGGCAATGCTGCTAGCTTACTGGGCACTCTGCCTGATGGGGATGATTTGGGGCAAATTTTTTATTTATAGTTAGTATAGTTTATAGTTTTTTGTAAGTTTAATTTTAAGTAGTTTTATTTTTATCTTGTTTTTATTGTTGTTGTAAATAAACTTTAAAATTTTATTACAAGTAATTAAATCTCCAAAAAACTCCATGAAAACGACCTCTTATTACAATTTTAAAGCCATCGTGCCTCTATAAACAGTCGATTTGAAATCAATAGGAGGCGAGCAACACTTCACCGATATCGCTCGCGATTGTTTACGCGTGTCCCAACTCGGGCCGGGCCGGCGCGGCGGTGCCGAGATTCGGGCGCGTTGAGATACGCTTTATTCCCATCTGACTTTGAGGACTTTAAGGCTGTATAAGGGTCGGATCATTCAACATGTCGATAAGTTTCATTAAACACTTGTGAAGTACTCACTCTTAGTAACTACTATTGTTCATATAAGTAGGATCAATAGTCAGTAAATCACATTTTAGCCCAAAAACTATTTATTTTATATTCTATTAAATGATTTGTCTTACACTTAAACGTCTTCCTTTCAAATCTTCCGTAATGAGTAACATCTCTCATCATCTAGCTCTCTATATCTTGCTCACACATTCATACGTCACACGCTACGTTATTTTACCTTTCCTCTTGCACTGTGCCATTCCCACATTTATATTTCTTGACATCTGTCTTGTACTCGCTACGATAACACACCTACATATTTTATTCTAAATGATAAGATGATATGACTAGACCTAGGCAATAACAGACTTCGGTCTGACATTACAAAATGGTTTACTTAATATTATCTAACCTAGGTAGTTGGAAATGTTATGTCCATGTTGTGTGCGAATTTACCTGTAAGTGTTTGTTACGCTCGGAAAAAATACTTGCGCATGTATTTCTTAATTGTTATTGTACTAGTGTAAACAAATGTTGGTAGATCAATATATAAATAAATAATCATTGCATAAACAGCATGCAAATCAATTCAACTTACGAATAAAAGCATACTCTTTAGTAAAAACTAAAAAAGTATGGTTTTCTTTGGACACTATATATTTATTCAAGTCAATTATTTTTGCATCATAATCATGTCCAGAATAAATAATTTGCGTTTGAATAGCGTAGTATTAAAAAGGTCAAAGATACAAAAAACATTATTATACGTATTTTACTAACATCATAGCTTAGTTATAAGTAGATAAAGTGGCCAAGTAAATTTGCATATCTGCGTTATTTTTGAACGCTATCATGACCTCCGTTGGCCATGAAGTTCCGTCGCCTGTCGTAAAATATTATTTCAGTGGGTTGCATACGAAACGCTTTTTAAAAGCACTGCCCGCCGCCCGCCGCCTCCGCCGGTATCAAGTTTAGCACGTTCCATTGGCTCCCTGTAATGGCGGATACTGCGTCGCAATCTAGCTGCGGGCGACTCCATTCCATAGGATTACTGCATTTTCCACCAGTTATTACTACGAGGGCAGTTTAGGAAGAGCAAATCGAAAGTGCCTACATTTTTACCAATTTTACCTTATATGAGTTATTCAGAAATTAAATAAAGGTCAATAGTTTTCTGAGTAAGCAGCAAGACTTAGCAGCAATCTTAGTAGTTTGAGTATAATAAGTACAGTAGGTAATAATTAATAATAAAATTTAAGCAAACCTTAAAATGATTATAATAAAATTTTAGTTATTTTTACATAAAATATTATTAATCTCTAATCTCTTGTGTTTTCTCTTTAAAATTTAATAATTGAATACTAGGAAACGTTAATGAACGGAGATGTTCTTACAACATTTTGTGAAAAGGTTTTACTTGATTCCATGAAAAGGTAACTCTTGGATTTTAGCTTTTCTGATGATAAATTCCATAAAGCTTAAGGCAAAAGCCCACTCCACCTGGAACGCTCAACCACTGGATAGATGCGAGTGAAGCTTAGTGTTAGTTAGTAGGGATTACGCAAAATACCAATCCATACATTGCCTCCTCTTTCGGAACATTGGCGTAAGCTTCGTATGTATGTTAAGTACTTAAATACCGTCAAGCATTATAAAGACTAACTTTACTTTGATATTCACATTTTAATTTATATTATCAATATGTCTTAAAAACCCTGTTAACTATCGCAGGTGTTGGTTAGTAAGAGTGGCGTCGTAAGTGTATAGTTATTGTACCACAGACATATTGTTATGTGTCATTGTGCTTTCGAAATAAAATAAATGAATGTAAACGTAATGAAAAACAAATAGTTAATAAATTGAAGCGGGTACCTATGTTTAGAAGTTAATTGAAACATAATAATAAGGGGTAATAAGAGTTTATTCTATTCAGATAATATTGCAATTGTATTGAATTATTTTAATCTTTTATCTCCCAGTGACTCCTTATGGAGGCAGTACTAGTGTAAACAAACGTTGTTGAATATGTAGGCACACGGGTCATATTGTTAAGTTCTTTCATCTTGGCTATGCATAAACCTGAGTGTGCCATTAAGAGGCATTGGGTGTATGTGCATGCACATATACCTAGTGCTTCGGAGGGGCATCTCAGGTATATGAATTAATACTCGTAAAACATAATAAATTCTTGATTTTATTTAACACTAACATAGTCTTTATGTTTCTTTGTTACTAACATACATAATATGGATCAGTGGTCTGAAATAAAAAAATATAAAAAAATATTTTTTTTTAATTTATTTTATTTATTTATTTATGCTTGGGCATATATTATTATATATTTATTTATGCTTGAGAAATAATTATGCAGTGATGTACAATCAACGGTCTATTTTGTAATAAAAATCATAAAGATGTAATTACAATTATAAAGATCTCACACGAGACTATTATACAAGAAAACCGAAACGTTCCACAGAACACGTGGTGCATGTGCCAAATGCAATACGATTATCCAACTTAATCTGAATAACGTGCAAACGCCATACTACAGCGATCTGTATAACGTCAAGCGAGCTGTCACTGGTCTGTAACTGCCAGTGTCATTCGCTTCACTATGGCTTGAGATCCATGGTATAATACAGAAGCGCCGTCAAATAATTAAACAAAAATAAATGTAATGAAAATGTTTGATAATTATAATGTATTTGTATAAAAAGATCTATGGATGTAAAAAGCCATCGATACATCGCGCCAGGCCGGGCGCGGCACTGGCTGCCGGTATTTGCGTAAGCTATTTGCACCGTCTTTGTTATTCCGGCCGGGACTCGCCCCGCATTGGATTGGCCCAATTTATTTACTCCGTAAGCAAATACATATTTTTAAATGTCCCTTCTTTTCGGCGGCGCTCCTTTTCCTCCATCGCGCCGGCATTTTGTTTGAGAGACTTTTCGGGCCGGTCGCGTTTGCGGGCGGAACTTTTATTTCTTTATCTTTGTACTTTTCAATAAAGACTTTAAAGGTTTCCCGAGAGGAGGCAGCAGCTGCGCCTGCGACGTGCAGGTATTTACTGCCATTAATATTCAACTCCGTAGCTACACATGAAATTGACACAGTGACAAAATGTTTGTACTCATTCCAATTTAAATATAACTAGGTAAGTATTCCATATTTTTATTATTTTTATTTTTGCACCCACAACGCCATGTGTAGTAACAAGTCGGTAACTTATTGGTCAGATCATTGGGCCGGTAATCCAAGGATCGTGGGTTCGATTCCTCGATATGTCAATGGGAAAACCTGTCGCTCCAACTCTCCTTAGGCAAGTCACTAGTTCAAAAATGCCTAAATCTCGCCTAGACGCTTGTTTCGTAAAGCTCTCGTTTAACTGTACTACGTTTCACCATATATTTGGCAGTAACATGAGCTACGTTGCCTACACCCGGTGGTGCAGCCGGCTCAGCCATGCTGGCTTTAAGCTGATGCGGCTTAACCGGCTGGCGGGAGAGCTCGGAGCACGTGCCGACTCATTGAATGCATGCGACGGCTACAGCGGTCATTATTGTTAGAACACGACACAAGAACTTGGTGAACGTTTTGGTTTGTTTTGACAAATACTTAATGTTTTTATTATAATTGAATTTTGCATTTACAATGCTTTTATAGTTACAAGATAAAATTTTACTAGAACAATCAACTCGCTTCAGGAAGCTCCAGTGGGTATCGAACCCGCGACCTTTGGATTACCGGTCTAATGAAAAAATGGCAAAATTTTATATGAATTATTATTTAAAAAAAAAAACCAAATGTTGAAAAAATTTCCACGAGCAAGATTTGAACCTGCACCCTTCTGACATACTGGGTCAGATGCTCTCGTCAAATCCTGCTTGTGGAAATTTTTTCAACATTTGTGTTTTTGTAATTTGTTCACAACAGAATTTGTGTTAAAAATTATATAAACAAAAGAAAAACATTTTATTCTGATCGGATGATGGTAGCTGTTGACCTTAGATGAATGATAGGTCTCGCTGCGAGACCTATCATTCATCTAAGTTGTTGACATTGAATGGACGCCTTTGGATTTCAAAGTAAAATAGTAAATAGTGTTTGTAAATAATTTCAGCGGGCTGGTTAAAACCACGATAGCTCAATTCGGAGAGCTCCTGACCCGGTATGTCAAAAGGATGCAGGTTCAAATCCTGCTCGTGGAAATTTTTTCAACATTTGTGTTTTTGTAATTTGATCGCGCGAAAAATTTGCGTTAAAAATTATATAAACAAAACAAAAACATTTTAATTATTATAGTAAATTTTACTTTTTATTTTTAAGTGCTTATTGCTGCACTGTAACTTGGCTCATAAGTATTTTATTATTATAGAGCATTGACTGGCGGCGCAGCTTTAAAAGCTTTAATGGTTTGATTATTTTTTTTTTACGAAATTGCAATTATAAAATTTATAATCACAAAAATAGATAACAACATGCCATATATAATCAATTTTGCTTTTAACTCTCTTTATGGGTATGTTCGTTGTCCAAAACCAAGCTTGAGTATAATTATACCAAGCTTGGTTTTGCAAGCAGAGCTTTCTATACTTTCTTTTAAGGATCCAGAGGTAAAATTGCAGTAACATCGTTTGTTTTTCCAACTGATACATAATTTTCTTTATTTACCTTAAATTAGGACCGCTAAATAATCAAGCAGCTGTATTCCGATTCTTGTTTCAACATTATATTGACAAAAATGTAACATCATTTTATGTCAATAAAGTGAAGTTACAATTTTTTTCAATGATGTTTTAATATAATAATAAAGGTGACCCTTTACATTAACCAGTCACTTATTTTTAGGATAGACTACTTTGTATTCCCTACCTAAAGTACCGTTTGTTTCGCAAAAGGTGTAATAGATCAACACTTCAATATTATCAAAGTACGAAACTAATGCAGGCAGACCAGTGACTCATCTAAAAGAGTGAGTGACGTCAAACTTTCACAAGAGCAAGTAATGAATTCACGCGCTGGTTTCAGCGAACCAGTCCGCCACTTGCATCCGCCATCCGCCACTCGCATCCGCAGCCCGCCACTCGCATCCGCAGCCCGCCACGCGCAGCACCCGTGAATCGACGGTCATTGTAACAAGCCGTGCGCGAGTTGAATGTTCTACGGAATTATTAAGTTGTAACAATTAGTCGGCGAAGCGACGAGTTGTTACTAATTTAATTTAGAGTTTGTGACAAAGTTGTATTTCGAGGCTCCTACCTATGTAGCGCGAACTGACTGTGTTGGTTCTTTGAGTGATCACGAGTTCATTAATTATTAATTCCAATTTCAGTACTTGAACTACGAAGTCCAACGATGTTGCTAATTAGACATAACTTAAATAAAGTATATGCCTTATTGCGACATTAGCTCTTCCAACTAAGCACCAGAGAGATCATACAAACCGGCCGCGTGTTAGAGTTCCGCATGATGTAGTCAATATTTATTTTATATTGAAAAGAGAAAAGCACTCTTTATCTTTAATCTTCCCAAGCACACGGTCCGAGATACATAAGTCCAGGGTCAGGTTCCCAGGCCCGTTCAGGTCGGGTTCCCATATTCCCGGTTTGTGATCACCAAACCGCATTTGGCAAGCGTGGTTTTTAAACCTTTAATGTCAATGATGACTTGATTTTATTGATATATGCCTTTTTCCAACAGTGGGACAGCCTAATTCAGACTATTAACTTTGCTATTTAGTTAAACTTGGCATTGTAAATCAAATTATAGCTATGATTAAACCGTTTTCTCCTAGAGACCTAGTATTAAGCATAGCAGCACCAAGCACCAAGAACATTGCACAGATTATGAACAATGAACATTTGTTCAATTTAGTTATCTTAAATATCTTTTATCTACACTAATGTTGTAACATTCTACTTATGTTTCCAATACTTGACTTATAATTATTACTGTTATAGCGCAGACAACAAAACACTCAATTTAAGCAATTTCACATGATGGTATAATATCCACATCGATATCGTAAAATCTCATTATAACATCAATAAAACGCGACCAATTAACCTGGCGAGCCTTATGTCAAAATCCTCATACAAGTTGTATAAAATTTTGATATTAGGCTGGCTTTTGAAAACAGTTGGGTTATACGTGAAAACTTCGTCAAAACTACTAAACTTACATACACAAAACTCTTTGGTAAGATCTTGTGCCAATTAAATAAAAAAAGAACAGCGCGCGCTCGCTCCTGATTGGCCCTGCGCGCGCAGCTGCGCTCTCATTGGTTAGATTTTAATGGCGGCAAGTTCACTGTGACAATACACGTACGCGTGAATTTAATGTTTCGCAATGTGTTTTGTTTTTAAAATACAAATTAAAAGTTAAAAATGGACAGCGACGATGATATTTGTACGCCTCCGGATATTCTAGAATTGGCAACAAATGTAACTCACAACCTTTTGCCAGAAAAATCTAGAAAATTATATGAAAAAGAATATAATAACTTTTTGGCATGGAAGATCTAAAAGAAAACTACATCATTTTCTGAAAATGTCATTCTTGTGTATCTCAAAGACCTCTCCGACAAATTCAAGCCATCTTCTATGTGGGCTAAATATTCTATGCTCAAGTCCACACTGAGTATCTACAACAATATTGATATCACGAAGTATTCAAAAGTCATAGCGTTCCTGAAACGCAGTTCAGAAGGACACAAGGAAAAAATGTCCTTGACGTTTACATCAGGTCAAATAAAAATGTTCCTGAAAGATTCACCAGATATTTTGTATCTTTTTGAAAAGGTAAGTGTATTTTAGTTCTGTTATTTAATCTACCTAGTATTTACGTACTACACACGCAAGTTATCTAGACACTCCGTTTAAGCGCTTTGTGTATAAATTAGGTAGTAGGTCCCTACACTTTACTACTTCATAAATCATAGTTTTTGCCTTGGCTATGTACCTCAAGCTTATTATATCGTTTATTGTTACAGGTTGCACTAATCTTCGGCATAATGGGGGCATGCCGAAGGCAAGAGCTATACAACATCCAGTTCGATGAAGTCTCTAACATAGACGACAGTACAATCATGGTGAAAGTTTCGAAAACAAAAACGAAAATAGATCGTTCTTTCGTTGTGACGGGCAACTGCTATGCCGTATGTAAAAAATACATGGAACTTCGACCCACCCCCTGTCGAAACCCTGCCTTTTTCTTGAGCTATAGATCGGGGAAGTGCGTCGATCAAAGAACTGGTATTAATAAATTTGGTGCTCTGGGAAAAACTATCGCAAGTTTTTTGAATCTGCCTAACCCAGCGTTGTACACGGGGCATTGTTTCCGGCGCACCTCGGCGACCCTTCTCATAGATAGCGGTGGTGATTTGACCGCACTGAAACGACACGGGGGGTGGAAGTCTTCTACTGTGGCTGAAAGCTACATTGATGAGTCTTTAATGAATAAAATTCAAGTCTCAAATACGATCTTGAACAGTATAGAAAACAAGACGAATGAAGTAATTATAAATATTCCAACTCCGTCTACGAGCTCTACTGCTTGCCCCGCGACCGCTACAGCTGCTGGATCAATAATTAACATTAACTTTCAAAATTGTACCATCCAAAATTTGAACAATTATTATAAATAAACTATTGTCAGCTTTTATTTCTTGTTGTTTGACTAATTGCATTAGTGAAGATAAAGTAGTGTATGCAACTGCATATAACACGGGTATTAAAACACGAGTGTGAGTTTATGAAACGAGCGCAGCGAGTTTCATAATAGTAACGAGTAACGACAACTTCATTATATGACAGTTGCATAAACTACTATTTTAATGTTTTTGAAATTTTTTGCTTGCAGCGTAAATCGAAAAATTCAACGAGTCTTCTGGGATCTCGGTAGCTCAGCGCTCAGAGCTTTGGACCGATAATGCAAGGGTCTTGGGTTCGATTCCCACTCGAGCTTCCTGAGACTGGTTGATTTTTTCTAGTATTTTTTTATATTAGTAAAATTAATAAAAACAATTTTTTTATCTTTTTTAAGTGATTTTAAGGGACTTTTGCTTCTTGACATGTCGATCCCAATATAGCTAAACTAATTAGGTATCTTAACTCTATAAAAATTATAGTCTGCAAAACTTCATTAAACTACACAAAGCTAACAGTAACATCGGAATATGGGTAATTTAAAATGCTTTGCCAACATCGATGCGGTTAATGTTAAATTTGTTAATGACTGATTCCAGCTCCTCTCGATCCTGGCTATTAATGTGACTTTGTTTTTGAATCAGTCCCCCTTGTAAAGCCACCAGTGCCGCTTGCATCAGTAATCTCTGTGAAATTGTTCAGCGAATCGACTGCGCCCGCTCATTTCCATTGACAAGATAAATGCCCTTTCGACATAAATAATCACTCCAATACTGGGTGAGCGGTTTGGCTGGCTAGGACACTACACAGCGCGACGCGCTTTACAAAGTTAGTAAGCTTTACGAAATCACGTTTTTTTTTATACAAACAGCTGTTGTCTTATTTAATTTCGCATAGATAGTTTTTGTAACAAACTACATGATTAATGCCTGCAATTTAGTGACTCCTTTCTTTGTCGCACCTCCAAAAGATATAATAGCTTCCCTCCTTCCTATGATATGGGGTCCTTCAAACGAAGCGTGAAGAGGCACCACAAGGCCCACGGCCCACCGGAGTGAGAGTAACTGATGCTGTGTTGTTTTCATGCTGCACCAGTTGCACATCCGGACCTTTCCATTTTCACTTTGCGAAGCTAATTATAAAAAATGTATTATTCTTACATATTCTAGCGGAACGTAATATATTCTTTGACCATTTTAAACTTTTAAAAGGTACAAACACGTTAACGAATCTCGATGCACGAACTACGTCAATAATAATTTATAAATTCTAAGCTGTCTTCGGAGTCGTGAGTGCACGCCGATGCTGTCTGTGCTAGTACTAGTATAAGAGCTGCTAGAAACAGAGATTGGGAGAGTTATTATAATGTCACTTATTTCAGCTCCATAGTCGTTTGTCGGGATTAGGGGCTCCATTAATCTAGATTGCTTTATCTGCGTAGATTAATTGCGTACATATTTGTCTGATTGTTTGTAGAAAGTTATAAGTAAAATAAAATAAAAAATAAATAAAAATATATTTACTGTCTTGTTTTGCTAGAAATAACAATTAATGTATACAGTAGCGTCGGTCAGTCAGGCGTTCGGACTAGGAATAAACCTGTATCTCGTGTGATGGGAAGCCATCGTAACTAAGGCATACGGTATTACTATACTTAAGCTAGCTTAGTGACAAGCATAAACATAACGAAATAGTATTTTAAACAAATTGTTACAGTAGTTCCGAAACTAGAGCACATCTGTTAATTTGTGCCTCATTTGTTTGTGTGTGCGAGTTTGTGTATGAGTGTACCTACTTGTTGACTCGAAAATGACTCGCCTCTGCCTGTACAGATGCGAGCACAACTGGTGAATTCTTTCTTACTAGCCTTCCTTGCTTCTTCACCCCTCGTTAATGGGAATTATTGAAGGAAGGAGGAAATACGTTCAGAAACGATAAGTGTTTTTTTTTGTTACTGAGCTGTTGTTTAGTTGCCGAGCGGGTTGTCTGGAAGAGATCGCTTTAAGCGATAAGACCGCCTTTGCCTACTATCATTTTACAATTTCCTGTTATTTGTTTTTGTGTATAATTGTGTAAGCAATAAAGTGTTTATCTATCTAAATAGTAAACGAGCGTCCGGTCTGCGTGATTGAAAGCGGATACCGCTGACAAAGGACGCTCCACGCCAAGTGTAGGTATGCGCAGGCGTTGTTAATACTGAAGCTTTAGTTCTCATGCATTATGCCCTGTAATTCCTTTCTTCAAATAACCCAACAATGCGAATAAACGCTGCTTGGCAACAGAAATAATATTACGATCGAGTTGATCTGAGACGGGACGGATTTTTTAAACACCCTCTTATTGTGGTTTAACTTTTTAATGCTTTTTCAAATAATACGTATGGTAGTGCTTGACACTTTAAGCCCAAAGTTCGACACAGTTTTCGTCATCAAAATATAACTTAGGTTTTCATTGAAATTTTGCGCGGTAACAGCTAGGATCAGTTAACAGAAACAGAAACAAACATTTATTGGCCACAAGCACAAATTACTCGTATTAGATATCACAGAAGATACACATGAGAAAAAATAAAAAAGCGAAAACAAATGAAAGCAAAAAATAAAAGTAAAATTAGATTACGTGCATGTGGCCAATTAGGTCCCAACCTCAGCTTGTGCTGCAACGACATAAAAGCCGCTACAGCGCTGGTATTCTGGTGGGACCCAACTTGGCACAAGAGATACAGGACAATAACGTGCTACCACTGTAATAAATAAACAAAAAAAAAACAATAATAATCATTAAGACTTATATAACATTTAGAACTAACATACTCATAAATAATAAGACTTCGATAACAAGATTACAGCATAAAACAAAAATTAAAAATTAAACTTAATCATGAATAAAACAAAACAAAAGTAATAAGTAAATTAACTTTACAACAATTTATGACAATGTGTTACTGATTTTAGTCCCTATTTTTATTGATCATACGAAAATAATCGGTGACTGGTTCCGGTGAAACACTGGTGCGACTACCCTAGGTAGTTAGATAACTGTCACACGTAGTTTCCTTCGGTGGTGGCGAATTGGCAGATACTTAACTATTATTGGTGTATCTATTGTGTTGGAATTAGTTTTTTGTTTGTACTTTTATTTTGACTGATATGGTTTTTAGCGCTAGGTTTTAAATTGCATATTTTTTTAAATTATTTATATATTTATTTATTTAGAAGAACATACACAATCCTTACAGGCTAAACCTAATGCGATGGTGCAGTTAATTATTTACAATATAGTTACTATACTAAAAGCTACATTTTTTTAAGTTTAAACGCAAAGGATTATAATGGCCATGAACAGTGAAGTTTCAACTAAAACATAACAAAAACAAGGAAGGGCAAAGACGTTTCCGAGCGGAGAAAAAATAGAGACTTTTAAACATAATATTCCAAGATATTTCCGGCTGACCTTTGACGAAGTTATGGAAAATATTCGAGCCGCGGAAAAAGGCGGCCAAAAATGTGGAATGGTCGCGTCATGGCCGTCATCATGGCTGACAAATTAGGGGCATTTTAATTTTGGACGAAACTTGGCGAACTTACACTCGAACAATTAGGAAAGTGTTTCGTCAGTGCCCGCTCTCCCCGCCAAAGACAAAGGATCACCCGCCGTGAATAGACGGGGTGTGTATTGTATACAATATTTTTAAGACATTGTAGGTCCCTAAATTTTTTAATATAAGACAAAAGTTTATTTTTAATAGGCAAAGGTTGATAACATGGAGCAGGCGTGTCAAAGCTTCATTTTATATTATATCATCATCATCGTCATCATCATCATTTCAGCTCGTAAGCCCACTGCTGGGTATACCCAGCAGCATATAATGAAGAGGAGGCCTATAGGCCTCCTCTTGATTATATGCTTAGGTAATTTTAAAATCTTTTGCTATGATTCAGCTGTAAACCAATTTTACCAATCTAAGCAAGGAAATCTAATGCATTGGAAAAATATATATGCGGGTCACCTGATGGAGAGTAATCACCGCCGCCGCCCCGCCCTCACAACCCCAAGACCAGAGGAATCGCAGACGTGCTGCCGGCCTTTATGGAAGGAATAGGCTCGTTTCTTGAAGATCTAAAGGTCGTAACGGTTCGGAAATACCGCCGCCGAGAGCTGGTTCCATAACACTGTAGTTCGAGGCAAGAAATCTCTTCAAAAACGCACAGTAGTTGGCCGTAAATATGTTTTTATATTATCAGAAAAAATTTTATGAAAAGTTTTTATATTGTCATAAAACACAAGTAGTTAGACTTTCATACTCGTATAATCAAACGGTATAAGTCAGACTGGTAACAAGCATAGCTTGCAAACTCGGGATTGTTTCCGCCGCTCGGATTGCGCTATCTTTTATGAGTAGCGGCAGCGCCGCGCCGCCGGCCGTCGGCGTGGTCCGCGATTTATCATTAACTTGTCGGGACTAGTTTAATTAGTTGCCTCTGTTTTGTTTAACGTTTAAATGTAGCAGTTGGACAGAATACTTTGAACACAGATCGCAGGATAAAACACAATTAGCTGCGAGAGCAATAACAAGTAGAATTGAACACGAACAAAAGTGTTCATACTTATGTATTGTATTATATAGATATTACACCATCATAAATGTGTTAAAAAACATAATATTATTGTAAATACTCCTTCTATGGTCTAGTCATTTCGTGCTTCGGAACGCAAGTAAAGCCGTTGGTCGCGGTTGCATTAGCAGTCGTTAACAGCCACCGCCCCGTACTGGGCCCACGGCCGCGTGGTGGTTTATAGCCTCGTTCTCCCTGTGCTATTTCCATCCATTCCATCCATTTTCCTCGTGCCCCAGCAGTGGGGACATAATGTCAGCTGATGGTGTGGCGAAATAGTCATCAGTCCTAGAGTGCCAGCAGAAAAAAAAATACAAGGCTCGGTTTGGTTAATGTTAGGGCTCATTTTTTGCCGCCTGGCTAGCAAACACCATATTGTATAAGTACGTCGCCATAAAATAACTGTTAGTGTAGTTAGTAGCATTGATGGATTCCATCGTCACTTACCACCAGGAAAGATGAAGAGCAAACGTTTCCCCTTCGTGGAATAAAAAAAAGAAAGTAATGTTAAAATACTGGTGCTCATGATACAGGATAATCTAGTTTGAGCAGTTTATAATAGCCACGCAATATCGGAGAACCAACAGCGTTATTGTAATATTATAAAACTAAACGGAGCTTTAGCAAAAAGGAGCCAATTACATCAAGTTCTCGTGAATAGTCTTCTATTCTTGTGTGTTTTTATGAGCCAACACAACGAAGCTTATATAAACAATTCGCTAACCATCAAAATACAATCTTTCTCGAGTTTCTTAACTACATTTTACTTATATTTGATGCCTGGGAGAAGTCTCAAAACGCCCTTGGAGTGTTTTGCGACTTGTCCAAGGCTTTCGATTGCGTTGAGCACAAAACTCTGGTGATGAAGCTAAATTACTACGGTCTCAAAGATTTCGCACTAAATATAATTCAGTCGTATCTTAGCTCTCGAACACAAACTGTCGATATTAATGGAACTAAATCATCTGGTTCTCATGTAAAAATGGGAGTTCCACAAGGGTCCATTCTTGGTCCTTTTCTGTTTTTGATTTATATTAATGACTTGTCATTCTTTGTAGAGAACTTCTGTGAAATCGTATTATTTGCAGATGATACTTCACTCATTTTTAATGTAAGTAGGTGTAAGAAAAATTACGACGATGTAAACAAAGCACTCTCTGATGTACTCAGTTGGTTTACTATTAATAATTTGCAGCTTAATGCTAAAAAAACAAAATGTATTAATTTTAAATTACCAAATGTCAAAAATGAACCAACCGATATAAGAATAAACGGTGATCGATTAGATTTGGTAGACTCAACAGTTTTCTTAGGTATAACCCTTGACTCAAAACTTCAATGGAATCCTCACATTTCGAAATTGGCCGGCAAACTCAGTTCTGCTGCTTATGCGATTAGAAAAATAAGGCAGTTAACAGACGTTGAAACTGCTAGAACAGTTTACTTTAGTTATTTTCATAGTATCATGTCGTATGGCCTCTTACTGTGGGGAACAGCGGCTGATATTGAAACTATATTCATTTTACAGAAACGAGCAGTAAGAACAATCTATAGACTAGGTTCACGAACTTCTTTAAGAAATCTTTTTAAAGAAATTGATGTCTTGACAGTGGCGTCTCAATTTATTTATAATTGTATAGTTCTTGTACGTTGTAATATCAATTCATTTGCTAAACACAGTGATGTACACAATTTTAATACTAGAAATAAGTCAAAACTTGTAATGCCACTGTTCAGGTTACAGAAGGTGCTTGGTTCTTTCTTGGGGCAAGGTATACACTATTACAATAAAATACCAAATACTGTACTAGATTTACCTTTAGATAAGTTTAAAAAACATGTAAAGTCTTCTTTACTTAAAAAAGGTTATTATACAGTCAAAGAATATTTAGAAGATAAAACAGCCTGGCTATAATAAAAAACATATACATAATACTACTTATAAATAGTGTCCTGCAGATAACAAAATAGCGTTGCATTGAACATTACAATTAGTTTTATTTTTATTATTATTAACTATAGTTTTTTTTACTTTTACTAGTACTGTATGATATTGTAAAAAATTAAACTGGTAAATTATGTTTTTGCAGACTTAAATATTTTATTTAGTTATTTTTTATTTTTTGTGTTTTTTTACATGTTGTGATTGTCCTTTACATTTTGTGTTTTTATTTGTGATGGAAAGTGTCCTTTATGATAGGGCATTTTCCAATATTTATGACGCTGTAAGGGAGAAAAGAGCTGGACACTTGCTGAGTTTCTTGCCGGTTCTTCTCAGTACAAGATCTCCCGCCCAGAGTAGATAGACTTACGAACCGATGGCTTAAAATGACGTTCATAAGAGCTATTTGTAGCCTAAACTGAATAAATGATTTTGAATTTTGAATTTTTTTGAATTTTATGAATTTAGCAGATAATATTATAGAAACTTGTACGAGAACATACCACTGTCATTCTCCATAAAGTTGTTACTTACATTGAATCCAAAGTAGACTCATCAAGTTTGTTTGAGAAAAATCGAACGTATAAACTGTCTAAGGAACTCCCTATTCTAAGTGACTATTATAACATGAAAGCTACTGGAGGAGCGCTGAATTAATTTAAGCGTCCAGATGACAAAAGGGCCTTGAATAATGCATGATCGGGGAACTCCGTAGCCAGCGGCACGTCTTCACTGCATACTACGACGTCAAGACTGTCACTAGAAATCATAACTGAAAACTTCAGACCGTAGCTGCGTGCCTTAGCAGCGAAATCTACGGGCTTGGTCTACAATTTAATTATTAATGTATGTCGTAAGTCCGTATGTCAGACGAATTCTGAGCAAAGATTGACACATCATGGATCCCAACAAACGGAAGACAACGTGGAAGGCCTAGACGGAGATGGCGGGATGTGGACTTCTACTTGAAAAATTGGCACAAACTAGCTCGGGGTAGAGATAGGTGAAAGGAGGGAGGGGAGGCCTTTTCCCTGCAGTGGGAAAGTATTGACTGATAATAAAAGTATTAATAAATAATTTTACTTAACTTATCTTATCTTAGTGGGGCCTGCTGAAGTTTTCCTCTCGCAGTAGCACTGCGACCCATCGGGATCTTTTGTTCAAAAATTTTACTAATTCTGTTTCGTCCCACTGCTGGGCAAAGGTCTTACTTAAATCTGTCCCATTATGTCGTACTTTGGCGGCCTCTCTCTAATCTCTTTTATAAAAGTCGAGCTCGTTCCTCCATCGCTATCTCAGCCGACCGCTACTCCGCCCTGTCTTCAGGTAAATTTAATTTTCATAATTAAATAATTGAAATGGAACACTTTTCATTAATTAAATAGTGTTTAATTGTACATAATACTAATGTAATATATTTTTCGACACTTTGGCAAATAAAGCATAAAGTTTAGTGTCTCTTATTTTGCACAAAACCGGTTTGGAGATTTTTCAGGAAGGCCTTTGTCTCAGACGACGATGATGAAATAAAAAAAATATTTATATTATATAAATATATTTTTCACAATATGTTATAAATATTTAATTCAGCTTAAGTGCAGCAATTAGAACTTAAAAATAAAAAAAAATATTTAACTTCCTTATAACAGAGGGATCTATGGGGGTGTCAATCGCAATACAAGAGGTACATCAAAAGTACCTGTCTAGCCTCTGCACCCCAACTCCCCTCTCAAAGGTGAAGATCTGCTGCGGGCCTTCCCGTTACGTTGAGCAACCTTATGGAAGATAGTGGTTAAAATCCCTGAGGGGAAATAAGGTCAACAAACTGACGAGAGAAAGGAGGGGCCATTAAGGCGTACCACGGCTTCATGGTCTGGGGGTCGTCAGAGAAGGACGATCTTTCAAGAGTTGGTAGCGGAGGAGTATTTTCAGAAGACTAACGGTAGCACCCACAGTCCTAACCAGCTGGACTACTTTTCAATCACCAGGACGCCTTCGGCAAGCGGGTGAGTTAAGATGCCTAACCCCTTCAAAATATGCAAACTGGACTTCGCCTTTAAAATGAATCTCAAGGCATCTCACAAAACCCGCAAATATGACCAGTGTGTCCTACCAGTTCTTACATACGGAGCAAAAACCTAGGTTTTTTCTACAAAAGATATTTTGCAAAAACTAAGTGTGGCCCAAAAGGCGATGGAGAAACGCCTGGTAGGGATATCAATGAAGGAAAGAAAGACAAACGAGTGGCTACGCCAGCAAAGCGGTGTTACGGATATAACCAAGCGAATGGCCATACTTAAGTGGGAATGGGCTGGTCATGTCGCACGCAAACATGGTTCATGGTGCAAGAGGCTCGTAGTTTGGAGACCCTGGGGAGAAAAACGCCCTCCAGGCAGACCTCAGATGCGCTGGTATGATGACCTGAAGAAAGTGGCCGGCTTCAAGTGGATAGAGAGAGCACAAAACAGAGAAGTATGGCAAAAATTTAAGGAGGCCTACATCCACAGAATTGAGAAAGGCTGAGAAGAAGAAAAGAAGAATAACATAGTATAAAGAGTCATTCCTTGCTAATAATTATATTAATGCTAATAATTTACACTAAATGCAAAATTCTAAATTTAAAATTGAAAATTTCATTATAATTTATTCAGTTTAGGCTACAAGTAGCACTTAGGAACGTCATTATGCCATGCATTGTACTGAGAAGAACCGGCAAGAAACTCAGCATGGATATTTTTTTTCTCCCAGCATAAGAGTTTTGAAAAATTTTGCCGCTGAAGAAGGAAAGAGAATTGTAAGATAACCCCAGTGTGTAATTTTAATACCTGATGAAGTTTCGCTCAAACTTAAGTACTATTACATGTGTTGTTACTTATTTTTATATTTTTTTTTCCTTTTAAATACATCCTATTTCTGTACGACCATCAAAACATATTGTTCAAAAATGAACAAAATATTTTATTTCGATTTCATAGATATATTTAAACTTGATCTGTCAATTCACAAAAGTGCTAAAGAGTTTTTCGATGTTTGTCCATTTGTTTCTCACAGTAAATGAATTTCGTGTATATTTTAGACTGGACACAAGAATGTAACACGAGTGTTTTGTGAACAAAACAGTTTAGGGTGAAGTACCTCTGGCTAAATAAAAGGCTCAACCGGCAATTTGATAAAAGGTACCGCCTGACGAAGGTCGCAGCGATATTAATACAACGCACCACGTATCGGCGTAACACGAGCCGTTTGGCGGCACGGTGTCTCCTCGCTTTATATCTGTAATAAAACGGAAAGGATCAAAAGTCAGAGTAATAATATAAACACGAAAATATATTTACGCAGAATAAATAGAGACAGAAATAATCATTTTTTGGAACGTTCTTTTATTTTTAGATTGTTGTATATATACCTAACCTTTGTCTTGTTCGTCTGTATGTCACAATCACTTTGTTAGCAGACAATCAATGCGTGAAGAAGCAACTTGCAAACTTGCAGGTAGGCAGGATGAGGACGGCTTCTGGCCACAATCCTGATTCAATCTTCATTTGCCTACTACTCGTAATAACAAACATAAAAATATCTCGCCGAGATGATATACCTATATCAATAACATTACAATATTATGTAATGTGTGTAATGTAATAAATGAATAATGTTTAGGGCACCTTCTCAACATGAAAACCGAAAGTGAATATTATTAAAGTAGGTAAGTATCTCTAATTTATTTATAAGATATTCATCATCTCAGCCAAAAGACGTCTACTGCTAGATAAAGGCCTCCCCCAAGGCAATCCACAACGACCGGTTTTGTGGTGCTCGCATCCAGCGGTTTCCCGCGACCTTCACCAGATCGTCGGTCTACCTTGTTACAGGCCTGCCCACACTGCGCTTTCCGGTATAAGATATTAGGTATATTGAGAGTTTCTTAATTTGCAAGATCGCACCAAAAACGCGCAAACCACTGCGCCATCGCGCTTTATACCTATAGATCTTGAACTTCGTTCGGCTATTAATTTCCAAACTGACATTTTTATAGAAGACTCGCTGATCACAAATTATATTAAAGCTGGAAAAAACGGCTTGCTTCGTAGCTAGCGTAGCTCCGACAGCCTACTGACAGATCCCACCAACTGTTCAGCCAAATGTTCCGTAATATTTCACCAAAATTTTCCTAAAAGTTATATTATAATCAGCCACAACGCTTTTTATCGCCCCCAGCGCGCCTGTAACTCCCGCCCTCCACATCAGCTCAACTTATTGTGTAAGCCTGATGGAGCACCTATGTGCTCGACTTACTATTACTAACGCTTGTGGACTTAATTATGTTATTTAGAGGTCATTCCGCAGGGTCCCGAGAGGAAAATACATTGTAAGTAGGTAGGAAACGCAATGGCAGAGAATGAGTATGTATGCGAACGAATATACTTTGGCACAAACATAAACTGTCTGCTCTTCATTAGCCGGATGCAGTGATAGTTAGGAACGTTATTTTTTATATTGCAATAACTTTTGAACAAATTTACCTAACCACAAAAATTTACCAATCACCAAAACTGGGTAGATACGCAATCACTTTCATATGAATTGCTGCAAGTTATATGTGATTTAAACTAGTAATATAATATCGAATAACAAACAAAAAGATCTAATGGTATTAATCATTTTAAAAGGTTTACATTCGTACTCAATATTAAACATCTTGGGTACCTAGTACTATTAGTTATTCTGTGCATCTAGTACAATTTGTTGGTATTGTGAATATCTCTTTATCAAAGTATACTCCGAGAGTATCTCGTTAATTACATATCCCTATTTCAAACTATATTTGTAGTAATAAACATAGCCAATAGTAATAAGAGCTCAAATCAAACGGCAGCCAATCTATCGCCGCCAGCACACAGCATCTCGTTAATCGCATGCACTAATCATCGTCGTTTCGCCGCTCTTCAAGTTCCACCGCTACTCCGGTGCGGGGGGCCGCGTCGCATGCCACTGCTGTGGAAGCGATGAAACATTAATTGTGAGGTTTCTCGCATGTGTGAATGTTCTGTGTGGTGCATGTTGGGGTCTGGAATATGGGTAAGCATCGCGTAGGGATGTTGTGAGTACGGCAAATATGATTCGAGCGTATGAAGTAAAAGAGTTCTTTTGATATTGTGCGTACAGTTTGAGGTGTAGTACACTTAAATCTAAAGCATAGTTTAGTGTCGCGGTTTTTTTTAGGTAAAGTAAACATAAATGTGTTTAAGTGTGCATATGATTTAAAATGGTTAATGTCATGGTCATTAATTATTATGATATTTAGTGACATTTTCTGCTAATACTTAGATAAATAGTAATTAAATTGTATTTGCATGCTATAGGTATATTTAAATAAGTAAAACTACTTACGCAATAAGAATTTTCTACCTACCTGTAACCTTGTTGTATCTACCTTATTTAAATGCAAATAAATGATTACTTTTTTCTATTAATATTTCTTTTGCGAATCAGGCCATCCATTCCATCCGATCTCACAAACAATTTTTTCAAGTGCTATTTTAATTTTCGATATAAATACAAAATATCAATTTTAATATGATTGTGAGCACAGCATTATTAGCAGCTGAATATCGATATGCAAATGGCCGGCCATCCCTCGGGCTGGATCTCGATTGGGTCGGTCGCAGCGATCGCGTTAGCCGGAGCACTGACTTTATGAAAGTTGGCGCGTCTGGGAGACGTTGCGACCTAATTGCTTTCAGGATTAAGCAGATGTCTCCAGATATGCATATCCACGGTAGCTATGCTTTAGTTTAAGACCGGTCTTAGAGCCGTTGCACTATCGGGTCTCAAGAGACACTTTTGGAAACTAATGTAAATCGTTTTAAAGAAGCGTTTCCAGGAATTATACACAAATCGTAGAAGTTTTCATATTATAACGAAGCATGCCTCAAAGCATGTTGAATATAACTGTACTAATTATAGAAATGGAACATTTGATGTTACTGTATTCTGGCAAATAAACTTACTTACTTACCTATGTACTTACGACGTTAGAATGATCAGTATTCACAGTATTTTATTAGTGATGAATCTTAATATTCGCTGGTGGAATTGTGTCAAAGTTGAACTTTTGCTCAATTTATTTGTTTCATCTATCTTCTTCCAATTAGTAGAGGGGACGCCCCTACAACCTTGCCTTCAGTTAACTTTTCTTGATTTAACGGTGTTGATGAGTGGTGATTGATGGATAATAATTATTTGTTGAATGAAGGATGATATTCCTCCGAACTCTTTGAGTTGACCTACCTATAAAAATGTAAGCCTTTACATCTTATGTATTGACAAGTGATGATAGTGTGTTGAAGCAAATATTTTTAATAGTTTTTGTTCCGTTTCACAAAAGAAAGCTAAAAGTATATTTAACAGACTATTTATATTCTTGCCATGCCTATGATGGGATACTATACTAGGCAGGTGAAAAATATAATAAATCAAATTATTATTTTATTCTCTCGTTATCACAGGAAAGTAGGTACAGATATTATTCTATTACACAAATATACTCCTCCTTCCTATGAAATAGAGTTCAAATGAGGCGTGAAGAGGCACCTTGTTTGCCGGCAAGGTGAGGGTGACTGGCGCTGCGTTGTTTTCACGCTGCATCAGTTGTCTTTGCGTCTGGACTCCGTTTCCACTTAACATCAGGTGGGGAGTGGAGTCATTTGCCGAGCTAGATATAAAAAAAAAACCATAATAGCTAATTATGTTAGAGCTTGCAAACTCATCGTCATCATCATAAATCAGCTCATTTTGTCCCCACTGCTGGAGTACGAGCCTTTCCTATAAATGGATAGGGAGAACGGGCCATAAACCACCACGCGGTCCCAGTGCGGATTGGTGGTTGTTAACGACTGCTTATGCAGCCGGGACCAACAGCTTTACGTGCCTTCCGAAGCACGGAGGATAACAAAGCTCGAGATGATAAATTTTTGGTCACCCATCCAATGACCGGCCTTTGCAAAAGTTGCTTAACCTCAGCACTTGCAGACTGGGCGCGTTAACCACTGCGCTATCAAGATCCTCCAAACTCAATATTTGTAATTATTAAGACAACGGCAAGATATTAAAACTTATCCACCATCGAGCTAATTTAATACAGAGCTAACAACAACAGTGCGTATAATCTAATTTGCTCAACAAAAGTCAGTTATTATAATATGTTTGCAGTTTTTTTTTGCATTTTAATCTCGAGCCAATCTTTCGTTGCTCCCTGTATATTGAATTTTTAACGTTCAATTTTATTGGCTTTCCACAGACAGAAGTTATTTATTACTAGAGTTAATTATTCGTTATCGCCATCTCCGACTAGTGACTGAATATAAATGAATACACTTTGAAACGTTCGCGTTAGATAGGCAACCCGAAACCAAGGCCGGTGTAATTCGGTCGAAAAGTCGGTATAAGGTTCTGTAAAAATAAAAATATGAAATCTATTAAATTGTCTATTGTATTTAATATCTGCTAAGCTTGTTGTTTTCACTCTCACTCTCTCGTTCTCACTCTGCCAAGCATCGGGACACATGGCGACGCATCGCGAGGGAAGCGGTGAACGGGGAAGTGACCAAGACGTGACCACGACCACTCTGTCAAGAGTGAACGACTGGGAAGAGAAGCTTGTTGTGTGAATAATAAAATTATATTCTTGCTTGTTTAAACAAAAAAGACCGTACCATGCACGGCACGCACGGCACACGTGTAAATTCAGTCTGTCACAGAAGTCTACATCCCGTGACCCGTACATTGCATTATATCGGGACAAATAAAAGTATATTTCACTTCCAAACTCGCCAACTATCTCTGTGCAAAAATCGCGTCGATCTATGGGTCGTGTCCGTTTTCCGTCCGAAAAAGTAAAAAAAGGACAAACAAACCAAAGCAGGGGATTTTATTTGTTTTCCTTTATAGATAAAAAATTGATTCGAGTTTGTGACGCGATATTTCTACGTTTTCGTGTGATTCAGCTCTCTCTAAAAATCTTATTAATTAAAGAGGTTTGAATAATAAAAAAATAGATAGTTACTTCACAAACGCGGAATAAAATGTGAGTTAAGCCGTGCCAACGGCTTGTCTGAAATGCCTTTGTGTTTGTCGCTGCTGGCACGGACAGTTTGAATAAAAAGTTTTATTTGCGATTTCCGAAATTATTTTATTTATTTATTTATTTTATTAGCTACACAAAACGGAATTACAGCGTTTACAAAGTAATTTTTAGCTAGTGCAAACATTGGTAGACTGCGCTTCCAAAGTATGTGCAGACAGCATGCATAAAACACATCGAGATCAAAAAGAATACAGCATAAAACATTATTTCAAAATAGTTACATAAGATCACATTAATAGTTGCTAATTCAAAATTAATTACAAAAAATTACATATTAATTAATAATTGCTAATTCAAATTAAATAAGGACAGACAAAAACATAACATACAATAATGACAATAATGACAATAATTTCAATTAATAAAAAAAATCATTCAAAAATTTTGCGAAGACTATACTTCCAAGCGCCTAGTGATGAACCATGGATGTCAGGCACTCCATCCACTCTATTTGATAGTGTGTTATATTCGCGACACATTCTGTATATGGGGTTGTGAAATGAAACATTGTTATTGCAGAAAGGCACCGAAAAAGAGCAATTATGTCTAGAGGACCTAGATGGGATTTTAAGGCGTATATCCGATAAAAGCGAAGTCGTAATAGAGCCATTCAATATTTTATACAAACAAGTTAAATTATGTATCTTACGCCGGAACTCCAAACCTTTAAAATTAAAGTATCGCATGCGTGCGTCATAACATGTGAGCTCCCTCTTCCTACCAAACCTCAATGTGACAACCCTGAGAAGACGCCTTTGAGTAGATTCAAGCATGTCCACGTAAGTGTTATATTGAGGTGACCAGACTACGGATGCATACTCGAGTTGCGTTAGGACAAGCGATCTATAGAGCAGTAGCAAACTTTTAGGAGACTTGAACTCTCTGGATACACGACATATGAAGCCCAACAGCTTGTTGCACTTCTTAGATATTGTTTCATAATGATAGTTAAAACTAAGCTTATCATCGAACAACACGCCCAGATCACGAACCACTGTCGACCTCTCAACCTTTGTCCCCTCAATGGCGTACTCAAACTGAATAGGGTTCCTCTTGCGTGTGAAAGATATAATAGAACACTTCTCAATGTTAAGACTCATGTGGTTGTCTCTACACCAACCTGCAACGGTGTCAATATCTCTTTGCAGCTGTAAGCAGTCCCTAACTGTTTCAACCCGGCAGAAAATTTTTAGGTCATCTGCATACAGTAGTGAGGTATTTTTGAGTTTTGGGATCAAGTCATTTATGTATAAAATGAACAACAGGGGTCCTAAATGCGAACCCTGGGGGACACCAGATGTGATAGAGACTGGTTTTGAGAGATATCCTTTCAGAGCGACTAGTTGACTACGGTTCGAGATATAAGACTTTAACCAGCGCAAAAGACAACCATGTACGCACACACTCTCAAGTTTGCAGAGTAACATTCCATGGCTGACTTTATCAAATGCCTTCCGGAAATCCGTGTACACTGAGTCCACCTGTTCATTGAAAACCTTACATATAAAGTTGGCGTACTCCAGCAAATTGTTAACGGTAGACTTGCCTTTAACAAATCCGTGTTGCTGTTCATAGAGATACGGCTTGAGGTGATGATAAAGCTGATCATAGACCAACAACTCCAACACCTTCGCGAAGCAGGACAGGATGCTTATGGGCCTATAGTTGGAACAGTCCGCAACGTCACCCGTCTTGTGTATGGGCACAATGTGTGCCACCTTCCATGCACTTGGAAATACGCCCAACCGTATGGATTTCCTAAGAATAATGCAAAGTGGCACGGCAAGTGGAGCGGCACAAAGCTTTATGAAAAAAGGGGGAATTCCATCAGGTCCAGCCCCCTTATTAGAGTCTAGAGTTGACAGTTTTTTGTAAACATCATCCTCGGTAAAATTGAGTGCAAATAAGGGGTAATTGCAGCGAGGCTCCGTAATCAGGCGTGAGTGGCTATTATCAGGCTCAAAAACCGAAGAAAAATATTTTGAAAAAAGTTCAGCTATCGCCTCCCCACCCACCACAGTCTCCCCGCCAAACTTAACGGATTGGGGTATTGTGCGACTACATTTTTTACTTTTAATAAATGAGAAAAACAACTTTGTTGAATCAGTTAAAGAATTTTCAACATTGGTAATATAGGAATCGTAACAGGCTTTTATTAGTTTTTTTGACCTGGAACGCAACAACTGAAATTCGTCGTAATCCCTTGGGTTTTTATATTTTTTAAATCGTTTATGGACATGGTTTTTCTCTTTAATGCACGCTTTCAAGGGTATTCTTTCTCAATAATTTATTCTTAAAATCTTAGGGATGAAAATACTTCATGCCCCTTTTAAAGCAAATGCGCATACGGAAGAGCGTAAGTTTTGGTAATAGTTACAGTTTATATGATGGAATTTCGACCGATGGGCGACCAGTAGTAATTATTATTACCAAAGATGAGATCGCCACCCAATTTTTTTCATAATTTATGAATAGGTATACTTTTTACTGGTAAATATAATGACTTGCTAATCTGCTAATCATTCTCGTACGTATTTTCATTTAATTTTCGTTTCATTTTCGTTTCATTTTCATTTCATTTTCATTTCCAGAAGAAAGAAAATTCATCAATAGTAAGAATTCCAAGTAAGATTATCTTCCACTTTTGGCCTTATTGCCAATTTTTTGTTTTTTATTTTTTATTTGAACGCCATTCTCTTACTAAATAACAGTAAATTCTTAAGGCTAATACAATTTTGTTAATCTATTTACATACTATACTATTTAAATACAAATTGCTTACCTACTTAAATTTAAAACACCTTATTATTATATTGTAACACACATATTTATACACATTTTTTACACTTACTTAACTTACTTACTTACTTATTGCCAATTACCGCCAGGTGAGAAGAAGGCCAAGAGCTTCCCGTTATTTTATCTGATAACTCAAAGTATCTTAAAATTATGTTGCTCCAGACAAAATGACTGCATCAAACATTAAGATGCTACATCATTGATATTATAAACTAATATAATATCATTGTGCTACATGCAAACACTGTTAGGAACATAAGCGGCACATCAAAAGGGATCACAAACACCTAAGAGCGGCGCGATGGCAGCTGCCGCCCAATTAGAATGCTAATTAGTGGGTGTCCAAAGAAAGCCTCCTAATAAGACCGTGGCTCGAGGCCGGCCGCGGGAATGTCCTGGCTAATTGTAGCCGACAATAATGTGCTGCAGTAGTGGGCTTGCACCTTAATGATCGCTGCGTTTCAATATTCTGTTTTAGAAGTTCAACGACTTTAAAATTGATATGGAAATTATTCGACTTCATAAAAATTGGTTTTAAATGTTTGATACTTTTGAATTACTTTTATGAAATGGCTGAGTGAGGTTTGCACATTAGTCAACGTCAAAGTTGGCTAAACATAGATAAGATAGTTAGGTAGAGCAAATTCGTTGCTTAATTATCGATGGTAATGATTGATGATGGATGTTGGATGATAAATGATATTCATTATATTCCCTCCCATAAGCTTTAAGTTTCAATAAAAATGTGGGACTTCATTGAACTCACGCGGACTTCTTGAGAGAATTAGAAATGTTATATTTTACGGGTAAGCAAAGTGCATCTGGCAGGCTTCACCAGATGTGAAGTGATGATAAGGCCAATGGAATAAAATTTACCTGGAACTACCAACCAAACCGAGTACACAAACATGTACCCCCCCCCCCCCTCCTTCTCCCCGCTGGGAATCGAACCCGGGATCTCTGGGTCTGAGACCGAAGGTCTTTTTTTTATATATAAAATTTCCTTTAATATAAACCTAATAGTCCCCTATGTTACGCATAATATAAAAAAAAAACATACAAATAATTAAAAACATTAATACTTAGCATTAATAAACATACCCCTTCCTTGCATCGTATTCCTCAATGCTCCTCCAGGATATAACTTCTCCCTCACGATGTTTCGTCATTTTTTCTATTCGAGGCGACGTGGAGGGTCGTAAAATTTGGTGTCGAGGGTGGTGCGGATCTGCCCCCTGACCGCCTAACCGATAGCTTTGACTACGTGTATAGTATATGACATCATCTTGCCACCTCGCCCCGCCTATGAAAGCAATATCAAAAGCTAAAGGCTATAGCTTTCGATATTGCTTTCATAGGCGGCACGAAACGACAAGATGACGTTTTAAACCACACACGAAATCAAAGCGATCGATTAGGCGGTCGGGCCCCTGATCAGACCAACGCATTGGGCTGCGACCTCTTGGTCTCTTGCTGATTTTGCCAGTGAGAAGCAGTGGCGGTACATTCATATAAGTCGAAAAGCCCGGCTTGCCCATACAAAAACTCAATTCTACAACTGCTGTAAATCGCACTGAATAACAATCACGTAACATTTTTTACGAATGTTAATTTTCCTTGTCAACATTCAAATAATCAATTTTAAATTAAAAAATCACTAATAAGTCGCTAAACTCAAATCTAGAACAATAACTTAGAGGTAGAAACCGTACGAGTCTTTTCGTCTCTATAAATAACTACATATATTATTCATAATTTTAGTTTTTATAAATTTCTATACATTTGTTTTATACTAATATATTCATTTTTATAATTATAGTTTTTAATCATAAGTGTTAAGTTAAAAATGCGACTCCACTGAAAATCAAATTGCTACCAGAAACGAAATGCTACCAGACAAAGAAGGTTAGGTTAGGTTAGAACTGTGATCCTTGAAGGCCGACGCCCCGTATGTCCCGGCGCGTCGGCGACCCGTCTCACCAAATGACGGGTCAAGCGTGTCCGCCCATTGTTTTCGAGGGCGGTCACCCGCCCCAATCAGGGGCGGAAGAGGGGCTCGCCCAACTACAGGGCGAGCAGTCACCGACGGGGTTGTGGAAGTGTCCGGAAGGGTTCCCATGACCTCTTCAGGCTCCACCATGCCGGCGTTCGATGCGTCCTCCTCAGATGAGGACGACGCGATGATCGCCGGTCTGTTGGTTCCAAGGTGACGAGAGGACATCGGAGTGGTTTTTACCGAGTCGGCCTTGACTCGCTTTCTAGAGAAAGGCTTCGGCCCTGGAACAGAGTCTAGGCCATCCTCGGACAGCCAGCGGGCAAGAGGGGTCCCCTCTTGCCCGCTGATGCGTCTGTTTGCAGATTTTCCACAGCGTACCAAAAAAAAAAAACTGTGACCCCAACAACGATAGAAACTTATTTTTGTTAGAAAAGTAGACAATTTTAATATCTACTAGGTACTTTCCTAACCTACCTACTACTTACTAATAAATTTAAATTATTTTCAATATTTACTATTATGGAAAATGACATTATATGAGTTAATAAAAAAAATATGATCACTAACTGTTATGAGCTCCGTTGGTAGTAATAAAAATGTATGAATAAAAAAAGTAAGAAAAATAAAATTATGAAGAGTGATAATTATGAACACAAACCGGTAGTAAGACAAAGAATAGGATTTAGAATTTTTTATGAGCCAATATGGACCCCAACAAAATACTATCAATAAACATGACACTGATGTACGTATCTATAGATTCTAAATGTACTAAAAGTTGCACCGTCATATTCAGTGATGAAATTGGAAGAGGATTGGTTCAATTGATAAACACATTTACGGAGCAAACTGTTTACAATTGGTTTGGTAGATGACTTTACTGTATGCCTGGTTACAAAGACTTAATAAAAAAAATATTTCATATAACTTTGAAAATATTGAAACTATAATTATATTAATTGGAAAAAAGGGGAAATGTGAACAAAAAGTGTTAATTATCTTTTATATCTCATTGTCTTTATTACAGATTGCAAAAATTATTATGTTCACACTTCCTTACGTTAAAAGTTTGCCATGCGAAGAAAATAATCTAAGACATCAACTGAACCTTACATTAAATATGTCTTTTTAATAAGCATGTAAATTTAATTGGCATTAATAAATTATTAGATAATAATTTTATTTTCACAAAATTAACAACTATTAGATAAAAAAAATATTTTGACAAAAGATAAATATTATCTTAACAATTATTTTAAGCGACAGATAGCTAATTTGCTATCTTTTTATTTTACATACTTAGCCAGTTGCATAGCTAGCCCTGTAGCTTCTATTGAGCTGCAAAATATGACAAATCAAATTATGTCAAAACAGCCTTTGGAATTTGTTCCAAATATTTATTAGTTTCTAAGACAATAGAGAATACCTCTAGCAAATTATTAACAAAAGAAAACTCTAATTACCTTAACATTGTTCACCAAAACATACAAGGTTTTCTGGCAAAGAATTCGAATTTAAATTATTATTACCTTCTTTAAAAATTTACATTTTATGTGTTACCGAGCATTGGCTTAAAGATTATGAATTAATTACCGGTTTTGAAAACTATAAAATTGTAAGTTTGTTTTGCAGGTTTTCAGTCATAAGAGGGGGCTTTTTAATTATTATTCAAAACTAGTTTAAATGCAAAGAACGTACAGACTTAATTGCACTATACTATAATATAGAACGAACCATAGATACAAGATCTCCCGCCCAGAGTAGATAGACTTACGAACCGATGGCATAAAATGACGTTCATAAGAGCTATTTGTAGCCTAAACTGAATAAATGATTTTGAATTTTGAATTTTTGAATTTTGAATAGAACTGTCATGTGTCGACCGATCCGATCCGAACCCTTCGGAGAATCTAGTAGGGCACGGGGACGCGCACTTTTAAGTGTGCGATGCCGTTCCCTCTAGAAAACCTCTGAAGGTGATTCGTTTCAACACGGCTTGAGGTACCCTTTACGTACCCCGCCACCCCTAAAAAAGCCCGGTGACGCTGAAAATACCGTTTGAGGCAATCAGCAATCTCTCTCTCAAAAAAAAATGTCATGTGTTGAACTGGATGGATGTAATATGAATATAATACAGACCCCCAAAACTTCTTACTGTTTGAGTCCGCTATGGAAAATGTCTTAAAAATAACATGTAAAAAGTAAGAGAGTGGTGGTATTTTAATGTGTTAAAATTTTAGAGCCGTCTTTAATCTCCAGTAGGTTTATAAATTTATTTAAATCGTTCAATTTAGATCACATTTTTGATGAACCTACGAGTCATCTTTTGTGTTGCCGACCTGAAAAAAACCTCTTTACACCCCTTTTAAAAGAGCCCTTGTCGTAGGTTAATGGGAAAACCTCGGATGGCAGCTCATTCCACAGTTTGATGGTACGTGGAATGAAGCTCCTCTGGAAGCAAACCGTTCGAGCGAACAGCGGCTCCAGGAAGTGTGCGTGTGCCCTGTTCCGATGACGAGCGGTGCGATAGTAGAAGGAGGAAGTGGGCACCAAATCAATAAGTTCTTCAGAGCATTTTCCATTATACAGGCGGTAGAACACACACAATGAGCCGATATCACGTCTCAAGGCTAAGGGTCCCGGTCTGTGAGCTTGGGATCGTTGACCAGTCGAATGGCGCACGCTACAAAGATTCTGGAGGGTCAAGCTGCTATTTAGGAGCCCCGGACCAATAGTGAGAACAGCACTCCATGTGAGGTCTAACTTGGGCTTTGTACAACTGTAAAAGCTGGTTAGACGTGAACTCCTAATTTCAGTGATGCTATCTTCGCTTTGTCCTCTAGATACTTGCGGAATTGTACATCACTGGATATGTCAACACCAAGGATCCCAATGCAGCTTGAGATGTTATAAGTGGAGTGCTCTGGAACTGTGGTGCTACGACGAATGGATCCTTTTTGGCACGCAAGAAAACACGCAAACCTGTGTCTTAGAATGGTTGAACTGAACCAGATTCAATCCGTCTAATCCCAAGTCCAATCTGCCGTGCCACCCAGTCAGGACCCGGAGCATACTGTTTATGCCCGTGAGGAGATCCCGGGCAATGAGGCCCAGACCTCGCAGCCCCAACCGGCCCCAAAGCAAGGGCCGAAGAACTCAACATGACATAATGAACATGAAACTCAAAGAAAACAAAGTGCCTAAAATTTTCTTTACCAAATGTAAGACAGGTCAGCACACAAATAAAAATGAATAATAATATTGTCGATTTTGTAGATTCCACTGTATTTCTAGGCATTAAACTTGACCAATGCTTACAATGGGACCCACATAATGATGCCTTGACAGGAAGACTTAGTACCGCTGCATACGCAGTTAAGAAAATAAGGCTTTTAACTGATGTTGAGACGGCAAGAGTAGTTAATTTTAGTTATTTTTATAGTGTTATGTCATATGGCTTGTTGTAGTGGAGATCCGCTGCTGATATTGACAATGTATTTATTTTACAGAAAGGAGCAGTCCGCGCAATACGACCTTAAGACTAGAGAATTACTTAAAGATTTATTTATATCTTTGAAAATATTATATATGTCAAAAAATTTCATAATACATTTGTTAAAAGTTGTGACCTTCTAGTTTTAACACTCGCAATAAAAATAAACTTGCCGTCCCAACTTTAAGGCTTCATAAAACAGGTGGCTCGTTCTTGGGTAAATGTATAACTTTTTATATTAAACTTCCATAAAATGTTGTTGAAATGCCCTTACATAAATTTAAAGCACATGTCAAAAAGGCTAATGAGTAAAGGTTATTATTATAAAGTGGAAGATATGTTAATGACAAAAATGTATGGATACCTATATAGTTGTACATAGTGCAAATTAAATGTTAATGAATATGATATAATTATTGGCTTTTTTTAATAAACTTGTATTGTAACACAAAAGAAACAGCCCTTGCCGAGTTTCTTGCGGCTTCTTCTCGATACAAGGTCTCCATCGTAGGGTTTACGAAGTCATGGCTTTGAATTGACGTCCAAAAAACACTTGTAAAAGTTCATTATGAACAAAAAAAAATTTAATTTTGAATCATATGAAACATTTACAATCTGAGAGAAAGCCAGCTTGCCAATGAAGTTGGCAACAGTTGGAAAACAACACAGATACCAGACATAAAAATTACAAGAACTTTTTCGTTAATTATTAAGTAGTATTTAAGTGGTATAAAATGAGAAACTACTAATATTATATTACATTATAAGTATTCCGCTTTTTTCTTCAAAGGTTGCGTTTTTGAAGAATTGCGAATTGCGATAGTATTTTATTTTTCCGCCTGGCATCACGCTCACGTAGCCGTTTTGGTTTTATTGTTGATAACTTTGCTTTTGTTTAGGTACGTTTGAGTTTGATAGTTTTAGTTGTGAGGTGTTTTTCAAGGAATCGTGAAGTTGTTTGTGGTTATACAAAATGAGTTAAAGTGCAAATCTTCGCTTGATGGTGTTCCTTGTGAAGGACTTTAATGTGGTTGGTTTTATTCAAGTTTTGTGTATTTCGCAAACTAGTTAAAGTCATTAAAGGCATTTTAATAGATCTGTGTTCAAAACTCAATGGATTGTTGGTTCGCATTCAAAGAGATTATTATGTTGTTGGTGTTGCATTCTTTTTTCGAACGTCAAGAATGCTAAGAATAACCTCTGATTATGACGATTTAAATAATTTTACTTTGTTTGAGCTATTGTTATAGTTATCAGGTTAAATTTATAAGTAGATTAGTTACATAAAAGCTTTTAAATGTGACACAGCAAAATTTTATTTATTTATTTTTTATTTATTTATTTAGGGATTACAAACAAATGTGTTACATAAATTGGCTTATTAATAGACTTACGTAATATAAATGGTAACACATCCCACCACGTAATCCACGTGTAGGTATAAAAACTATAATGAACTCAGATGCGAGGCAAAATACATACTTTTATACTTATAAGTTCATAATATAAGTGTCATGATTAGCTTAACTTTAGAGGTGAAAATATTATTAACTTCGACGTTTGAAAACAAAATATAAAAGAGAGAAAAACAAAGAAAAACAAAAACATGCATGTAAGTTAACTTAATTAAACTTAGGCGAGCAGAATATCTACAGCAAGCCTTTTAAATTATGAAGGACTCTGGGAAAAATCGAGTTCATTGAATTTCATGTTGAATTCAGACAGCAATCTATTCAACGGGGCTCGTTTGCCTGCGTTGGTTTTACAACAGTTTACATGAAAGGTTGCTATTTTGCGCGTGCTTCTGAGTACAGCCCGTCTAGGGACGTTGTAGTGGATCAAGTTGCAGAGGCTTGAGCAATCGATTCTATTATTTTTTAGATTGTAAAGAAACATTACAGACAGGAGTAACCGTCTAGAATCAAGTCGCAGGATTTTAAATTTTGTTAGAAGCTGTTCATAAGGGACCCGAGAGCGACAGCACTTAAAATTGACCCTTCGTAAGAATTTACGTTGGACTTTTTCAATGGACTCGGTGTACTTTTTGTAAAATGGATTCCAGACCGGCACAGCGTACTCCAACTGAGACCTCACTAGCGAGCAGTACAGATGTAAAAATGTTTTAGGTTTTTTAAAGTTATCTGCAGATCTGGATACGAAACTATACATCTTATAAGCTTTGCCAACTAACGAGTTGATATGGATATCTATGTGAAGTTTGGAGTCTAGCAAGACGCCAAGATCGCGAATTACTGAGACTCTATTCAAATTATTATTATTTAGCTTATAATCGAAGATGTAAGGGTTTTTCTTTTTTGTAAAACTTATACAATTACATTTGGGGATGCTTAGGAATAATTTGTTAGCCGTGCAGTATTCGGTTAGTGTGTCAAGGTCCGATTGAAGAAGTGAGCAATCATTAATAGATTTTATTTCTTTATAAATTTTTAAATCGTCGGCATACAACAAAATTTTTGTGTTATTGAAGCATTTTTTAATGTCGTTCACATACAGAAGGAATAACAATGGGCCAAGAATAGATCCCTGGGGTACACCCAAAGTCACAAGAATACTAGCTGACTCGAGTCCGTTAATGACAACCCTCTGTGTCCTGTTTGATATATAGGAGGAAAACCAACGCAAAAGATCGCCACGAATCCCATTAAACGCAAGCTTCTCTAGAAGCAGCCTATGGTCCACCTTATCGAATGCCTTTTGGAAGTCCGTGTACACTGCGTCGACTTGTGTCCTCTTATCCATGCTTGTGAATAAGTCGTTCGTAAATAAAGTTAAGTTGGTGGAGGTAGAGCGGCGTTTGACAAATCCATGTTGCTCTGGTATTAAAACGTGATGCAGCAGCGGATATATTTCATTATGAACCAGTCGTTCGAAGACCTTAGACAGGGCAGATAAAACGGAAATGGGCCGGTAGTTCACAACGTTACGCGCGTCGCCTGGCTTTGGGATAGGAGTGATGAAAGCGCTTTTCCATACGCTAGGAAAATGTCCCTCCTGTAAACATTTATTAAGTATAATGTGCAAAGGGGTACTAATGGTTTTACATGTACGTTTCAGGAATAATGGCGGTATGCCGTCCGGACCGCTGCCTTTGGAAATGTCAATCGTATTTAATACCTTTCTAATGTTGTCGAGGGAAAATCTAATATTAGAAATAAGAAGATCGTTATCTTTGGTATCTGAGTACTTTGTCTCCTCAAAAAGGTCGAGTGTCGACGGCTCGTAGACTGACTTAAAGAAGTCAAGAAAAAGACCACAGATCTCCCTGGGATCATTGGGAACATTGTAGACGGGTAACACGAAGTATTTTTACGATTCCTTAGGTAGGACCAGAAGAATTTCGTATTGAGACCTATGCTGTTTTCAACGCTATCAATATACTTTGCGTAGCAAATTGAACATTGTTCTTTAAATCTCGATCTATATATGGAGAAAGATTCATAGTCTGAGATATTTCCAAATAATTTCCATTTCCGCCAGGCTCGCTCCTTGTTGTTGTATATGTGTTTAAGAGCTGGGGAGAACCAAATAGGAAAACGGGAAGACTTCACATTTGTCAAAGGTATGTGATTCTTAATAATTTCATGAATCTTTTCGTAGAAAACAATAACCGACTCATCAGCAGAGAGGCCGGACATCATTAACTCCCAATTTAACTCTTCTATAGCAGTATTAATATCCTCGTATAAACCTTTATGGAAGTTAGGTTTGGGAGAGTGAAACCGAGGCATGTGTTTAGTTTTTAAATTTACAGAGGTAAGCGCGCAAAATGGAGGGTGATGGTGATTCGGGGGTACTACAGGGGAGCAAAGGGTTAAATTACTTTCTGTGTTTGATATAAAAAGGTCAAGAATACGATCGCTACCATTTTTGAGTGAGTTGAACTGTCTGGCGTTTAGTGAAGATAAAAAATTGTAGAGGTTATAACTAATGGAGGAAGGTACGCATGTGGGGGCATCTAGTTGGAAATTTGACCAGTCAACGTGGGGAAGATTATAATCACCTATAATGAAAAATGATTCTGTGTTTTGGTTGTTGACGCAGTCTCGTAATAGATTGAAGTGGTCTAAATATGTATCTTTGGGGGTTTGCGGCGGAATGTAAACAGCACTAATGTAGTGCTTTTTTACTGGATCAAAGGCAGGAATGGATACTATGACATGTTCAATCACTGAGTAACAGTGGTTGGTCGATAAATTGACTGGTTTGAGGTCCCTTCTTATAGCTATAAGAACACCCCCTCCCTCACTTTTATTAGTTGCTATTCGGTCACGATCGCATCTGAACACGCTGTAACGATTGTCAATGAATTCGCCATCAGCTATTTCGGGTACAAGCCATGTCTCCGTCAAAACTATGACATCATAGGCCAAAGAAAGAATATTCATATAAACTGTGTGCAGTTTTGATCTAATTCCGGTGCAATTTTGGTAATATATGGTAAGATTGCTATCCATTCAACAAGAAAAACAAATTATATAATCGTGCTACTGAGAAAGTTTTCAATGTGTATTTTTCCAAGAGAGATAAAAACAATATGATGTAAAAATATACCGCTGAGCGAGCAAATTTAATTTTAATTTATCACGTCACAATAGCAAACGACTTAACTTTAGCAACGTTAAGTATTATTTGCAAGATTTGGAGCTTTGGGTTTGCCCTAATCTCAAGCCCTGGGCACGCCACTGGTGACAAGCAGTCTTTCGAGATGGTCCCCGTTTTTCTATGGCCATGCTATATGGCCGAAAAACTCAAGGATCCTTCGAAGGCAGATAGTGGACAATCTCTTAGTGATCTTCAGCTCCTTGAGTATCGTTGGTCCGATGTGCTGTTCAGGGTATCCGCAGCATTTTCCTCCAGCACCACATCTCGAAGGCGTCAATGCGTATGCGATCGGCTTTCTTCAAAGTCCAAGTCTCAGCACCGTACAAAAAGATGAATAATACTAGAGTGGTCACTAGTTTGGACTTAGTATTTATGGAGATATTTCTGTCCGCCCATATTCTGTGCAGTTGCGACACAGCATTCTTCGCCATTCCAATTCGTATGCGCTCATCTTTCTCGCACGATCCGTTATTACCAATGTTAGAACCTAGGTATGTGAAGTTGTCAACTATGTCAAGATTAAGTGCGCCGGTGAGTTCTAACTTGTTCGTTCGGTTTACCACCATGTCTTTGGTTTTGGCTTTTTTTATGGAAAGGCGAAGTTCTTCACTTATTCTCTCCACCCTGTTTAGTAAAATGACATACAGAAACAAAATAAAAAACATACCAAGACAGAAACCGAAAAGTCATTACAAGGCTCTATGGACTTTACCACTAGACCACAGAGACGGTTGTGTTTCATTTGCCAACTGTCATGCACGTACACGAACAACTAATGTT
This sequence comes from Eudonia lacustrata, assembly GCA_947562085.1. Lineage (NCBI taxonomy): Eukaryota > Metazoa > Arthropoda > Insecta > Lepidoptera > Crambidae > Eudonia > Eudonia lacustrata. Next base: position 18,995,677 of record OX387329.1, read on the forward strand.
TATTTGTGCACCATTAGTTCACAAAAGTATTTGGAAAAATTTACACAAATTTCAAAATACAAACAACGTGCACTGTTACGACAAAAAGTCTGTAACTATTACTGTGTAAATCAAACTGAATGGCGATAGACTATTGATTTTGATGTGGCTAATCGAAAGCTATCGTTTTCTTTTACAACGAACAGTTCTAGACAAATAGTTCGCTCACAGCACTTGGCTTAGTTAGTGGCAACGAAAGAAAATCATGTTTATCGCGATCGGCACGGAGACCGACTCTTAAGCCTTCGCTCCGGTCATCCTCTTTCAATCCAGGACGTATTTCTCCGGATCGACTACTTCAAACCGAAATTAAGCGCTGTAGCGCTTTAAGGTTGGCAATAGTTCAGCTCTTATCTGACTTGAGCGCTATTGGCGCTGTGGAGTCAATGATATTCGTTTTGCTTGTATTTGCGGAAACCGGATTACTGTAGCTGAAGCCCCCAGCAAACTTAAATGCCATTTTACTTTTTATTTGACATCAAGATTTGAGACTTCAATATGAAATAGTTAATCGTTAGGAGCTTAGTAGATTCCAGGTGCGCTTCCAAATAATAAAAAGGGCTAGGTACTTCCTTTTTCATTAAACGTAGCTTAACACCTTGCAATCTGAGGTTTTCCAATTTAAAAAAAAAACATTTTATATCCTTCAAAACTACGACGCGACGCTTTAAACGGACCCACAGAAACAAATAAAAGTGGGGTTCCTATTACTAGAGCTTTTCATGTAATATAACTAATCGTTTTTGCAAATAAACGTAAATACGTAAGACACTCCTTTCATTTACCTACCACTTGCCATAATCCCGGTTCCATCTGAGAACCCCTCGGAGAATCTCGGGAACAACTTTTGCGTATTGCCATTCTAGAAGTTATGTTCACGGTATCTTGATCACACGGCTGTTCCTCAAGCCTTTAAGTTTCTCGCAGCCCCAAAAAAGTCTGGCGACGCTGTAAAGCCCGTCTGAGGCTAACAGCAAATTCCCAAAAAAATCGAATAGCTAAACCATTGACACGAGTAGGGTCGCCACCCGTACTTTATTATAAAGTATTGTACGTTATTTCGGGTACTCGTACTCTATACTTTATGATGACAATATAGTACGCAAAAATACGCAAAATACTTCTTTTTACATATAACACACAAAAAGTTGCTGTGCAACTATTTAGCAGTGAGAATTATTTGTTAAAAGTTGCTGAAAGCAATGAGAAGTATGTTTTAAAGCAAAATAAATAATCGTACTTTATTTTAACAATATGCACTTTATTTTCTCACACACATTTGTCGTGTACTTATCTATTGTATCACCTTTATGTGAAAGACAAATAAATGACCACTTATTTGATTATCTTATCTTATCTTTTCTATCTTTTAATAACCAATGTACTTTATTTGGACAAAAAAAAGGGTGGCAACACTAGACACGAGACCTACGGTAATATGACTTTACAAAGGGTTCCATCATTTCCATCTTATAACATACCTCTATTCACAAGTCTTAAAAGATAAAATTATCCATAAAATGCGGTTTACAAAGCGCCACCATGAGCCAGCGCTGACTGCGCGGCGGGCGAGAGCGCTTAATGGAAAAATAATTGAATCGGTGACGGCGCCAGGGGTGCACAACATTCAAAAGACTGGCGTAAAAGAAGGGAGGTACTTGTGGGAGGCACGTCATAATCCTGGCCACTTTATGAGCCATGATTGGGTCACGTGCTAAGATAGTATCTTGCAGCACGATGAATCTTAGTTGTTGTTGTAGTTAATAATAATTAAGTTTAAAGTAAACGTCAGACTTTATAGCACAGCTTTTGTTAGAGTTCTGAGCCTTCTACCTAAAGTTTATCCCTTAAAGAATCCATTTTTTTAATTGAAAATTAGCAAAACAGGCAATCAAAACAGAGTTGAACTTGACCATTCAGTTTTTATATTATTGTAAGTGTATTAAATAGCACATGAGTAATTTACTCATGTTATAAATAGTACACATCGGTACTTCATCAGGTAGTATCAAATTAACAGTCATGTTTGCATAACCGGCCGCATTATAGCTTTTACAGTTTAGCATATTCGAACTTTTAGCTCGACAGCTACGCAAAAGTAGTTAAATTATCACAAAATCGTAAGCACTATTAAGTTATAACTATTTAAACTATCACTATTAAGTTTTTCAATTATTTCAAATAATTTTTTTTAATAATAATATTTTTTTTTTTATTTACAATGTGTTTCTTGGATTAATGTATATACTTGAAATTGGAAACTCTGTTGACTATACTTGAACATATTATATCAACAGTTTCCTCACAGCACTAGACTGTAGCGAGAACCAATGATACACTCCCTTACATATTCAATAATTATAAAGCTTACGAAAACATTATTTACAAAGTACTTATGATTAAAAAATCATAAATTTTTGATTACCTTCTTTCGTTCTCATATTCTCTGGAAAGGTTATTAAAAAACACGTGATGCATGCAAATGAAGTATTAAATTGAACCTTTGATGTACTTCATACGCTTACGGTACGGGTAATCGTGTTTACTTAATTAAAACATAATTCTATATGAAATAAATACAGGCAGCGCTCAGGCAACATTTCAAAGTTGCCACAACCCCTATAAGAAGTCTTTGTTTGCGCGTCACAGGTCATATTGTGTCTAGGTGTATGTCACCATACTATATTATACTCAATATCAATTTATTGCATTCTATAATAGTAAGAAGATAGTAGATACAATTACAATAAGTACATTGTAGACCCTAAAAAGAACACAGCAATTATATTATAATACATTGAAAGGACGACTTACTCTTTTACAATAATATACATTAATAAATAGTTAGTATTACCTCAGCGTGAAAATGAAGGAATATGTCTTAGTAGTTATTGTCTTAAACCATTACAATAAAGGTTAGGTTACTTACCTATTGCTTCGTGTTTTGTACTATATTGCCTTACACGGTAAAGCTTATATTTGCCACCCTGAAAGTTTGTATACCTACGTGTAGGTATTAATATCAGAAAAGTGTTTCGTCAAGTTCTATTGTGAGAATAAAACGCTGCCTCGCCTGTATAAATCGTGTAGTTCTAAAGAGCAACGTACCTATTTTGAGTCGTCGACAAAAACGAAATAGTTCCGCGTGATGCGAGCGAGAGCTCCAAAGCTCTTAGGATCGCGAGCTTTTGCTACGAAATGAAAATATCGATAGCTAAATAAAAAGAACTGAAATTCCCATGCGCCGTTCTGGCAATGTGCATTCTCGATCCAGTCAGAAACAACTATAAATGCTCGTTATTTACTAAAAAAGGTTTTTTTCAAAAATTTCAGACACATTTCGGTTTCAGCTATGTGGCTTTAGACAAATGTGTGGTGAATGTTCTTTAAATTTAAAAAAATTATTTTTGGTAAAACAACATAACTTTTTAAATACTCATCGTTTTTTTTTTGGAGAAAGATTGCGGATTGCCTCGAACGGTATTTTCAGCTTCACCGGGCTTTTTTGGGGGCGGCGAGGTACTTAAAGGGTACCTCAAGCCATGTGAAACGAATCACCTTCGGAGGTTTTCTAGAGGGAACGGCATCACACACTTAAAAGTGCGTGTCCCCGTGCCCTACTAGATTTTCCGAAGGGTTCGGATCGGATCGGAGACACTATCACACAGCCGCATTCACAGACGTTTCTCACTATTGTTGCTTTTTGAATAATTCAATTCAATTCAATCGTTTATTGCTCTCTTTTTTATTTATTTATTTAATGCATCTCTTTTCATCAAAAAATCTCAAACAACAACGTGCGAAGAACTTTTTTGGAATTAACAAACTAGTAACTAAAAGTAATTATTAATATAAATGGACGTTACTGAGTACCGGAGCAACACCAAATTTACTAAAGCAAAGCTCTTTTTTTCTAGTTGCAAGTGCAAGTATGATGCATTGCGCAGATTATTATGTGAGTATCGCTTTTAGACATTTCTGTTGTGCTACTCGTAGAAAAATATGAAAAATAAGTGTACAAAGAATAAAATTGCACATGATACACACAGAACCATGCAAGATGTATAGCAGCAGGCAAACCTTATAGATAAAGTAAATGAAAAAGCTTGCCTTTCAACGGCTCGTTCATCAAGAAAACACGAGCTAGCAGAAGCTTTATTATTATAGTCGTCGCCCATTCATCCAACATTATATTTTTAGATTGATTACAGAGTGGCCCTTTCTCCGTTCATCAGTAATCCTTTTACTTACTACTTCGGAAGCAATAGCGAATGAGAAGGCAAGTTCGCGGGTTAAAGTAGGCCGGGGCGGCGCGTGCCGAATGAAGCCATTTGTTCTTCGACTAATTACAAACGGAATACATCGGGCGAGATACCCCTAATGAGGTTTCGGCTCGTAAAGGCGGCAGACGCAACTCCTATCTACATGTGGAGCGTTTCATGTCTCAACGGTACCTACCTATCGAACGTGCGAATACAGAAAAGTTTTGTTAGGAAGTAGGAGCTGAGTGCAAGAACTTTGTAATTAAAGACTACGAGTAGATACGAGACAAACGACACATCGGTGACCGAACAGCGGAGCGCCCGGCCCGACATACGGTCCTGGATTTTTTTTATCAACAAGTGTAATCAAAAATGGCATTAACAATTTCATTTCATTTTTTACGACCTCCTTGGTCGAGTGGATTACACTCCGGTTTTCATGGTGTCGCCATCTCTAAGGGCCCAGGTTCGATCCCCGGTCGGATCAATTTAGAAATATGTACCTGTTTTTCTAAATTGTTTCGGGTCTGGGTGTTTCCTATGTATAATAAGTATGTATTTAAGTATATTAAGTATGTTTATCCGTTGTCTAGTTAACCATTTCTCGAGTTTCTTAAGGAAGCTATTCTTGGGGCTAGATAATTGTGTGAATGTGGGAAACATTTATTATTATTTATTATTTATTTCAAAAATAATATATATTTAAAATAATTTTAAAACCTGAAATTATATTTAAACTTCAAAAACTACCTCTCTCAAATACTATCAATGCTTCTATTTCTCATAAGTGTTGGATAAAAACAGCTATAATCGCTACGTCGGAAACTGAACGTCTCAGAAACTTCGTTAACTCGTTAACTGTCCGAGCGGGCGGCCGTGCCTCGAGCCGCGTCGGGCGCGCTCGGCTCTCGTCGGCCGTCGTCGGCTGCCGTCGGCTAAGCCGGCCAAGCCTTCAAAGACGGAACTGCATCAAAGGGCTTTTGTATAGTGCCATTAATGTTTAGTCTTTAAACCGAATAGATTATCGTTAGGCGCGATTGCGGTCGTTAAAGGAGCAAAATGGCGGTAAATGTTAATCTGAATGGCGCTCGTTTGGGTTCTCACGTTAAGGGAATCGATGAATGCCTTAATAGAATCCACTCATTAACTTAACTGCCAGCCCATTTATGCGGTTATTAATATCTCTTAGGTTCCTCAAACCTAATACAGAAATGCTAGCTTAATGTCTAGGCCGTCATTGAGTATTTGAAGAGGTTTACGAGTATCTAGCGGTTTTCTCATACTATTTACGTATTTAAGTATTGGCAATTAGTTTACTGTTTCCTTAGTATATTGTCCAGATACTAATGGATGGTTGATACAGCTCCGTACGATGTGCCGTCAAGCGGAGGCCGTGATTGCGTCTCAGCTGGCATTTGCATGGCGGCCGGCTCCAAACCCTCGAGCCATTATAGCGTATTGTCAAGTCAAGCGGAGTATATGTTACAGTACAATAGTTACTTTATAACGTGCTCATCGATAATCGCCATGTAGGAACAGTCGACGTAAAAACCGGTATAGCAGTTTTAACAGAACTGCCTTGAGAATTTAGTGAAAATAGACTATAGTCATAGTAATATATACTACTACATGCCGTGGCAGCTTATAAATAAGACAACAACTATAGCTGGTCATTTTGAAGTGTATCAATGCATTGTTTTGGTGTATGTTTTTGCTAGCTGTCCTTAAATAAATCCTAATAATATTATAAACGTTAATTGCAACGAGACTGCTCTAGTTGCGGTGGATTAATTGGTATTACGGACACAGATCGGTCAACGATCGCTCGCTAAGTGCATTAGCAATTAAAATGTAAGTAATCCTACTAATATTATAAACGCGAAAGTTTGTAAGTATGGATGAATATTTGTTACTCTTTCACGTAAAAACTACTGAATGGATTTGGATGAAATTCGGCGTACATATAGTTTATAACCTGGATTAACGCATAGAATAGTTTTTATCCCGATATTCCCTCGGGAACGGGAACCACGCGGGTGAAACCGCGAGCGGCCGCTAGTAAATAAATAAATAGCGTTTTAAGGTGTGCGTTCTATCAAAATATCGGTAGTAAGTGGTAGACGACTTTTTTGGGCGACCCAATATGTAAACTGCAGTTAAAATTGTTTTTTATATACATAAGTCCTAAAACATACCATTGTCTTAGCACAAAACAAAACATAAACATAAAGCCCGCGATATGCTACTTCGCAAGCGATCGAGCACACAAAAATGTGCTATATCACCAAATCAAATAACATTTCACTTTGTCACAACAATATAATAAGACATTGATTGACAGTTTGCGATTTCAAAATATGTTTATACCCGAGGTGTTTGTGTAATAACACGTGGTGCAAGACTTTATTTTTAAATCCATCTACATTACAATTCTTGGTTAAAGTTGGCTGGTCGCTGGAAGAACCTGGATGCAATCAGCACAAAACTTTAGGGAACGGCATAACATGGAGGAGGCCCATGCCCAGCAGTGGGTAGATACGGGCTGAAAATGATGATGAAGGTCAGCTCTGTTCAGATCCAACAGCTCGTGCAATGCTCTTCCTGAATTCAATTCATCAATTCCAGGATGCTGATATATTCCCAGACACTGCCTAGATTGATAGATAACAATGCAGGATGTACTTATCTTATCTCTAGACTAAGTATCTTATTATTTCTGTTTTTTTTATGTTTGGCTATATATTTTTTATGTGTTTGTGTTTTTATATTGTTTTTCTACTAATTCCTGTTACTATTAGTTTATCTAGCATAAAAGCGTGTTGGCTGAACAGGCTGTATATGGTACATATTCAGTAATTGTAGATTTGTCTTGTCAAGGTGCGCTTTGAGAGCGTGGCTGTCTCGAGTATTCGTGCAGGCGCTCGGCCGGGAGGCTGTACGGTGTTTGATACGGAATAGGCTCCGGCGGGCCTGTTGCATCTAAATGAAGGTATTCCCGGAATTCACACAATGGTTGAGACAAGCGTTATGCTAACATTGAATAGTTTGGATATTCCAATTCTCAAAGCATCCTAATTGTATGTAACTTAAAACGACCCACAGCATTTATACTCGTACGAGTTACTTATGTTATATTGTAAATTGTACACAAAAATGCAATTGAAATAATATGTAACTAGTGCTACTTCTAATTAATGGAATCAGGCGTTATTTTGCGGAAATCCATAGTACATAAAAATGTAATTTAAATAATATGTAGTGTTAATTCCGCTAACTCACTCGTTTATACAGCTTGGATGCAGTACGCATGCACCGCCCTCCCGCCCGCAAAAAGTATGCACATGCAGGAGATACAATGCGTGCAAGCGAAAATGCACACCAACACCGATACCCGACACGTGTTTCGCCCCTCCACGGGGCATCCTCAGGAGCTGTTGACTGGTCGAGAGCTGCGCACCGACTGTTACGGCTACGCAGCTCCCGGCCCCTTTTATAAAGCGCCATCGTTTGACATTTGTGACGTACTACCCGCGACAATACGTAATAATGGGGCCATTAGTGCTACTTCTGCTAAGTTATTCGTTCATTAAGCTTGGATGCAGTTATAAAGCACTGCCCTACCGGCCTTAAAAAAATTATGCACATGCAGAAGGATCAATGGATGCAAATAGACAAGCACACCAAAACTGATATCCCGACACGTGTTTCGCTCCTACACGGGGCGTCCTCAGGAGCTACGCATCGACTGAAATGTTTTTTCAGTCGGTGTACAGCTCTCGACCAGTCAACAGCTGTCACGGATTTCCTCAAAGTAACGCCTGATTCATTAATTAGTAAATTGTACTTTTTGTATAATAAATGATACTTTGTATAAAAAATACACATAAATTTAGCTTAAGAGCGTTTACGCCGCACACTAGCGCCGCCAATGAAAAAAAAACACATCTAGTTATTAGAGATAGAAAATCTAATTATGCTCAACAAACTATTTGAATGAAGTAATTTAGCATTTTTACGTCACCTAATGAACACCTGACATGTTATGGTTTAGTTAAATAAGACGTTACGGCCACTTTTAACTAAAACGCCATGTTTTTTTTTCATTAGTGGCTTTAGTGTGCGGCGTAAACGCTCTTAAGTGCAAACCTACAGTCCCCTAAAAATGTTGACACAGCTTTCAAGTCTGAAACGCACGGAAACATTAACTTCAGATGACAAATCAATTTCTATACACCATAAGAAATCGCCAAGGCAAACTTTTGGCGCCAAGGCACAATTCTGGTGGTATTTGTGGAAAACAAATACCACCAGAATTGTGTGTATTATTATAAGCGGGGTCTAATTTGCTACGTCAAATATTTGTCCGAGTTATCAACAGGCCATCGGCCGGCTAATCCCGCGGATACACCAACTATCGGGAAACTTATTTACGAGTTGTTTCCTTTCCCTCTCCTCCTCCGACGTTACTGTTTCCAATTAGCAAGTTGTGGGGATAAACTCGCTACACACCCAACAGTACGACGCTAGCCTTTTTATACGTCAATTAATTAGTTAATGCGCATTGCTAGAACGATGTGTAAGTGTTTGGAAGTTAATAAGTTTTGTTTAAGATTACATTGACACTTCTTAGTGGAGTGTATTTTCTGATAACCTTTACAGCTTATACATGTGTAAAGGAGTCGAGAAAATTGATGGCTCTTCGTGCTGTTGTGTGTGACTGTTCGAATTTAGTGTTTGTTATGAATTTATTCATATTTACATTATAGATTTTACGCAAATTTTGTTGCGAACAAATTATAATTTTAAAAATTAAAGTTAAAAAAATTGTTAAATACATACATAATTATCATTTCCTTCTCCCTATACAGGGTCTAACAAAATCAATAAGCGAACGTTTAAGGGCGGTATCTATACATCATTCTGAATACAATGACAAAAAATGGGCTCCAGTTTTATAGTGATTTTTCAAAGTTATGTTTTCTAACAAACTAAACCAATTAAAATAATGCACATCATGAAACATGCTGTATCTTTACTAACACGAACGCAAACGTCAATAAAAAGATAGCGTACAGATACACGCACACAATTGACATGTTCGGCTATCTTTGTGTGCGTGTAGTGCAGCTGTAAGGGTTTGGAAAGGGTGTACTTTTTGGTAAATTATGATAATATTTTGTTGATTATCTCGGTAACGAGCCTGCAGTTTTGGACCAAATTTGGTGAGCATGCTCAGTGTAATGTATAGATGCTCCTCTTAAACGTTCGCTTATTGATATTGTTAGACCCTATACATGAGTTAGACAAAGCATCGAAATCACCAACATAATATATATACATATACATTAATAGCGTAAGCCGATTTTTGTCCGAGTGATTATAGGACGATAGCTGCACTTAAAAAATCCAGCAGTAGATGTGCAGAAAAATAAAGAAACCTGTCATAGGTTTCGAAATCCAAAAAAAATCTGTTGAATAAACGCGAAGTTTAGCGGGCGACCCACTAGTATTTATTAATGTCGTTAGTGACTACGACGCCACGTTTAGCATGATCAAAGTAAGGCTCCGAGCTGGAATAGATGACACCAGCGATGAGTTGCTAGTCGACCGCCTGATATGCAAGCGTCTTGGAACCCTTGTCCCTTAGTCGGCTCCTACGTCATGCACGAGAAGCGAGCTGATACATTAATTACACGTCAAATCAAATAAAATCAATTGTTTATTTGCTAGAATACATACATAGGTTAAAGTTCTTAAAGATAAACAAGACAATGTATTCAGCCTTCATGCAGGCGTGCAAATATTATATAGGTAGTTATTTTGAAATTACAGCAATGTTTATATATTTATTACGATAATTATTATATTTATATTAAAATTACATTAACTAGATCCATATTATTATTATTACATAGTCAAGTTAAGTCAAATTATAGACGTAATAGTTATATTATAAGAGTTTTTAATGAATTCAATAGTACTTTTAATCACATCGACGTATTTCACGAAAACATCTCTCGTTTTCGTAGACTGTTAAGAGAAACCTAACTTTAATTCAATATGTATATTTTCAATTTTCCTGATTTTGATGTTAGTTTTTTTTAGTTTTTTCTAAATTTTTGTTTCGATATTATGTTTTTGGTTTTTTTTCGTTTTCTGTCGCATTGTTGTTCAACAAGCACAAGTTTTTGTACAAGTTAGCAATGGAAACTTTAAAGGCTACTGTATTATATTATTTAAATTGTTTATATGTATGATATAAAGCTGTTTGTTTCCTTAATAAAATAAAATAAAATAAAAATAAAATAAAATAGTATTAATCAATTATTTATTAAAATTAGTTATACCAAGTGATTTATTTATTATTTATGTAGTTATTTCAAATAAAGATTTTTTTTTATTTCTATTTCTATTTCTAAATTCAAATATTCACTAAGGCTATAAAACAATTCTGCATTAATTCAATTGCAAAACAAAACAAATTGCAGTTCAGTCTGAAGCAAACTGTCAAGTACTACACGGATAAAAATACGCCCATTGTTGCGTGTTTTCTCGACTTATCGAAAGCGTTTGATTTGGTTTCTTACGATATTCTATGACAAAAACTACATAAAACATCGATGCCCGAGGAGTTAATCCGTACTTTTAAATATTGGTATGGGAACCAGATTAACGTTGTTCGGTGGTCGGGGGCGTATTCAACACCATACAGGTTGGAGTGCGGCGTGAGGCAGGGGGGGCTGACATCGCCAAAACTTTTCAATCTGTATGTGAACGCACTTGTGGAGGAGCTCAGCAGCACACATGCTGGCTGTCATATTGTTGAAGTCTGCCTTAATAATATTAGTTACGCGGACGACATGGTGCTGTTGAGTGCCTCTGTAGGTGGACTGTCGCAGCTGCTTAACATTTGCGAAAATATGCCAAACAACACGGTTTGACTTATAATGTTAAGAAAAGCGAGTGGATGATCTTTCAGGCTCGGGGAAGGGCCCTAAGTCAAACACCTAAACTTAGACTGAATGGCTGCCCCCTTAATAGAGTAGAACAATTTAAATACCTTGGGCACATTCTAACCCCGGACCTGAAAGACAACGCGGGCATTGAGAGGGAGCGTAGGGCGTTGTCTGTCCGTGCGAATATGATAGCCCGCAGATTTGCTCGCTGTTCTAGAGACGTCAAAATAACCCTGTTCAGGGCATTTTGCACGTCCTTCTACAAGAGCAGTCTGTGGGTGAGTTATACGCAGAAGCAGTACGGCGCCTTACGCGTCCAATTCAATAACGCATTCAGGGTTCTGTTGGGGCTGCCCCGCTTCTGTAGCGCATCAGGGATGTTCGCTAAAGCGTGCGTGGATTGTTTTGCCACAACCATGCGTAAGCGGTGCACATCCCTGGCGCGCAGGGTGCGGGCCAGCCCGAACAAAATCCCGCGCGCTTTCGCCGAGCGTTTTGACTGCCAGTACGTGTATCACTGGGACATGGTACATGTACTGGCAAATAATGTAATATTATTTTAATTTAATTTAATTTAATTTTGTATTATTTTAATTTTGATTTGATTTAATTTTATATTATTTTAATTTATATTATTTTTAATTTATAATAATTTGTAATTTGTAATTTTTCAATTGTAATATATTGGTCCATTTGTTGACTTTGAATAAAAGTATAATAATAATTCGGCGTGGCAGAGGGAGTCTCTCCACAGCCTGGATTGACTATAAGAAGGCCTATGATTCGGTGCCGCATTCATGGTTGGTAAGGATTTTAGAGTTATATAAAATTGATATAACTTTAAAATCTTTTTTGATGTCATGTATGCGGCAGTGGACCACGGTCTTATGTCAACCAGGATGTCGAGATAGTGTTTCTGCCACGCAGGATTTTATAAGGATAGAGCGTGGCATATTCCAGGGCGACAGTCTGAGTCCTTTATGGTTTTGTCTAGCTTTGAATTCGCTCAGTACTTTGTTGAGAAATTCAAGGTTAGGCTGTCGACTGCGGAGTGGGGGTGAAGTTATGTCGCATTTGTTGTACATGGATGACCTCAAGTTATTCGCACCAAACCGCCAAGACTTGGTGAAACTGCTGAAAATTACTGAGACTTTCAGCAGTGCCATCAAGATGGAATTTGGGGTAGATAAATGTGCGGTTATGCATGTACAGCATGGGAGAGTAGTAAATTCAACCAATTTACAACTCTCCGATGCGATAAACATCAGATCTCTCTCTGAAGTTGAAACATATAAATATCTTGGTATGTCACAGGCTTTGGGTGTTGATGACGGGGACATAAAGCAGTCATTACGGGAGCGATTCTTTTGCCGCTTGAGAAAAGTACTTAACAGTCTTTTATCGGGTGGCAATAAGACTCGTGCCTTTAATGGCTGGGTTATGCCTCTGCTCACATACTCCTTTGGCATACTAAGGTGGTCTCAGACCGAATTGGACGCCTTGGATAGAAGAGTCCGTCAAATGCTCACGACTTCCAGAATGCTACACCCGCGCTCATCTGTTATGAGGCTGTACATCCCGCGGAGATGTGGGGGTCGGGGCTTTTTAAATGCCAAGAACCTACATAACCGTGAGGTGTGCAGTCTCAGGGATTACTTGCTTAACAGTGAGTGCGGGATGCATTTGGATGTCGTGGCAGTTGATAGACACTTTACGCCGCTCTCCTTGGCAACAGAAAACTGGCGCAAACCAGTGGTGCTAAGCACTCTCGATCGCAAGGATATATGGAAGAGCAAGGTGCTACACGGTCGCTACTATCGGGCTCTAACTGGGCCTGATGTAGATTTGACTGCCTCGGTGAACTGGCTACGTTTCGGTGAGCTCTTTGGGGAAACTGAAGGTTTTGTCTGTGCCATTGAAGATGAAGTTATTAAGACGAATAACTACCGGAAATATATTATGAGGGACGGTACGGTCGACATCTGTCGAGCATGCCGCCGTCCTGGAGAATCACTCCGACATATTATTTCTGGTTGTTCTCATCTTGCTAACGGAGAGTATTTGCACAGACACAACCAAGTAGCCAGAATAATTCACCAGCAACTTGCTCTTGGATATAGCCTTGTTGAATCGGAGGTGCCGTACTATAAGTACGCACCTGCGCCAGTACTCGAAAATGGTCATGCAACGCTCTACTGGGATCGCTCTATCATTACGGACAGGACTATTGTCGCCAATAAGCCTGATATCGTGGTGGTCGACCGATCCCAGCGCCGGGCAATACTGGTTGATATCACCATACCTCATGATGAGAACCTCGTGAAAGCCGAGAAGGACAAGCTCAGTAAGTACCTTGACTTGGCTCACGAGGTTACCGCCATGTGGGATGTGGATTCAACCATTATTGTACCGATAGTCGTTTCGGCAAACGGTCTTTTAGCCAAGAGCCTCGATCAACACCTTGAGAGGCTCTCGCTGAAAGGTTGGGTCAAGGGTCAGATGCAAAAGGCAGTAATCCTTGACACGGCACGTATTGTCAGGAGGTTCCTCACTCTGCAGCCCTGACCACCGGTAGTTTGGGCCCTGCCTCGCTGCTGGCGGTACTCTAGGATTAGGTTTTTATAATGTTTTATTGCTTTTATATTAAAATATTGTAAAAATCTAGTTTTAAGGAAAAAAATGAATAAAGAGTATAATAATATGTTGTTGTTGTTTGTTTTGTTTTTTAGAAAATATTTAAAAATGTAAAATAATATGTAAAAAAATAAATAGAGAGATAATAATAATAATAATTAACCAATTATTAAGCTTTTTGCTAAACACACTTCCTTTTAGTACTTTCAGTTCTTCAGGTAATTAGTTATGAACTACTATAGACATATTATAAATATTTCTCTTATATATATCCCTATGGCATGAAGGTATATAATGAAGGTATAGGTATATAGTAGGTTTTCAAATTTTGCGTCTCAGACCAGCATGGGAAGTTTATACCACTAAATATACAACATGATTGTTATTATATTTGACGACCTCCGTGGTCGAGTGGTTAGCGCGCCGGGTCTGGCGTCGCGCCATCTCTGAGGTCCCGGGTTCAATTACCGGTCGGATCATTTTAGAGAAAACTGTTTTTCAGAATTGATTTCGGGACTGGGTGTTTTTCTATGTTTATATATATTTATCCGTTATCTAGTTTAACCATATTAACGAGTTTCAATAAAAGCTTATCTTGGGCTAGATAATTGGTGTGAGCGTAAAAAAAAATATTTTATTTATTTTTTTATTACTTATTTGATTAGAATCACAAATTAAGTCATGCTTTATTGACAATGGTGTGCAGTACTTCTAGCTACCGATCACTGCCGAGCAAACCCGCAGGTGATTTAGGTGACCTAGCTAAATGCGGAACTGGGCTATCGATTGCTGCCTTTTTAGCTCTGTTTGGAAGTGCCCCAGCTGAATACCAATGAACTGCATTTTCAGCTCTTATGAATTACTAACATTCCACTAAAGTAAGATTTAATTTGATTTAAAGGAATCATTATTTATGCATCGCGCTTTCGTTCGTCATTTTTATTTGACTTGGCATATATTATGCTAGAACTTTGAACTTAATTAAAATACCTAAGCGTCGCAGCACAAAATTGGATACGACAGTAAACTTTGAACATCCGTAAAAAATATAAGCACAAAAAAACATAAAGCTAGACAACATTTAGTACACGCTACATAAAATTGGATACGCTAGGCAAAATTTAGAAAATGCTTGACAGAATTGGATACGTGCTAGATAATTTTGAGCACTTGCTAGATGGTGCTGCAGTCTTCAAGTAGAAACAGCCAGTGCAGCATATATTCTGTTCGGTTTGAGCTCAAGACACCGGCTGAATTCATCAATACTACCAAGTCGTTAGTTCATTTAATTCTCAGCGTAAGTTTACGTGTACGTACGCTCATGAGCTCAAGCGTATCGCTGATCGTTTAAACATTGACTGCTGTTCCAATTAAAAGGATATCATTGCCATTTGCTGGTGCAATAACGTTCACTTATTATTAAATCCCGGTGTGGTGCTGGGGATAAAGAATTACACCACCCCATCTCTTCCCGTGGGTTTCGTAGATGGCGACTAATGGTATATTCTAGACGATGGGTAGCAGCGTATCTTTGTGATTATTCTTACTATACTGCGTCCGCAAACCGCCTGCCAAACGTAGCAATTTTGGCTATTTCCCCTCATTAAATGTTAATCCTTGGGAGAGGCCTTTGTCCAGCAGTAGGCGTCTTTTGGATGAGATGATGATGATGATAATGTGTTTCTTATTATAACAGCATTATGCTGTTTGCTGCTATTCAAATAATTTTATTGTTGAACAACGCTTTCGGCATCGTTTTACATTGAAACATAATAGTGTCATGTCTTAATCTCTGACAATGCTCCAGTTTCCGAGGCTTTGGGGAATGAGATCAAAGCAAACCGCGGCCGCGCCTCAAACACAACCCGAGGACGCCTCCGCCTTCAAATTGTAACGAAAATAGACTTGAAAGCCTTTTGAGATATGAAAAGGTGCCAATATTTTAATGAGAACAATTTCTTTATTCCACTGCGGGTGAGCGTTTGTCCTTCATCTCGCCTGATGATAATTGGCAATAACGGCGATACCTGATGATATTGAGATCGAACTCTGAATTTTCAATTGCTAAGGAGCCTTGCAATTTTATCTAAATCTGTCGAAACTCGGAACACAGCTTTGATGTTATGCTTATGTTATGGCAAAATTAAATGTAATGATGGTGACAGCTATTGCTATATAGGTGGACTTAAAACAAGCCGTACCACCAACCAAACCGAGTACAAGCATATACCGAAAGTAAGGAATTGAACTCGAATCCTCTAATCCATCATGTTTATGTCAACAGTAAGAATTGTGGTCCCAGTGTTCGCAATTTTAAGCCCGGCATTTTACAAAGATTTCGTCGCCAAAAATAGCATAGACCTTCATTGAAATGTTAAGGGATGACAGCCAGGTGGCAGGTCGTCTGTATTCCATTGTTGCTAAGGACTGAAATCAGTGGCTGACTCCTCTATTATCAATGATTAAAGGAAAAAAACATGTCGTTCACTGATTCCTTTCTATCACTCTGTGCTAACATTAGTGCCATTACCTACCGTTGTTCGCCGATTTAAACTTCATAAATTTTTGTTACATGCCTACAGTTAATATAATTTGGGGTTGAATGAACGATGGACAATAAACACTCGAAACAGTATCGAATCGGTTGGGGCGCGGTCACTGCTCTTTTTAGAGTACAAACGTTTAACGCCGAGACTTGGTCGCAAAAACCAATGACCACAAAGACAGGTCGCGCCGCTGTGGGCGCGAAGACGAGGGTGCGGCGGCGCCACGACCAACTTCAACATTATTACACCACGCAGGTACTTGGTTGGTGGATCATTCGCAAATACAATAATTGGTCATCTTCTGTTAAAAAAAAGAAATATATTACATTATTATTTTCTAACGGCATAACGAACGCCTCGATGGGCGAGTGGCAAGGCGCTCGGAAAGATACCCGAAGGTCTCGGGATCGATACCCAGGTCGGGCAAACTGTGTTTCGAATATTATACAGCCCAGGTTTGTGGACAAAAAAGAGGACATTTGGTAGTCGACTTTAGAGTTGACGACCCGAGCAGTGGAATCTGCGAGTTGTGCTCTTAGTGCAACGAGAAGTGAGCGAGTTTACAGCTCCGTTAACCTATCTGGATATTAGGTAGTGGACTATACGTGTCCACGGGGCGACTCCTCAAGACACTAGTCTTAAAAGTACCGGATGAAGAATGCGCTTCGGCGCGTCCTGATCTGCCGTTATGACCTGACGTAGATGGTCCCTTGTGCTTGCGCAAGGATGTCTGACACCTAACTTCATGGTTGGTGGGGGTTGTCAGTATAAACTTTAAAGTCGTGTGTAGTCCAGGTTTGTGATCACCAACCCGCATTTGGCAAGCGTGGTGATAGAGCCCTTGCCCATCAATTGTAGTGATGACTTGATTTCAATGATGGAGGCTTTTGCCCAGCTGTGGAAAAGCAATGGGCTAATTTATTTATTTTTACTGGTGTGCTATGTAGTTTTCCACCTCATTTGAAGAATATCAAGATATTCAAATGAAGTGGATTACAAGTAATTAGTTGTTAAAATAAACAACGCGCAGCGGGCTGGTTAGAACCACGATAGCTCAATTGGGAGAGCACCTGACCCGGTATGTCAGAAGGGTGCAGGTTCAAATCCTGCTCGTGGATTTTTTTTCAACATTTGTGTTTTTGTAATTACTTAGTTGATAATTTGTAGTTCGCGCAACAAACACGTCTCCTCTAAGTAGGTACTGCAATGAGTGGGTAGCGTAGCAAGTGGCACTTTGCTCGTAATTAGTGTTCGGAGATCTGCCCTTCACATACCTTTTGTTGTCCTTTCCCGTATTGAGAATATAGGAATATTTGAAAAGGGCGACCCTTGTGTGGGTTAAATAGAGCACGAAATAATACGAGCTTAGTATTGTGAAGGCACATAGGTACGTTATATACTTTGAGTTTCTTTCGCTGATTGAAGACGGATGAGTGAAGACATGTGAAAGGGTTTATTTTTATACGAAAGAGAACAAAGCACAATAATTGACGTGACGTTTCGTGAAATCGAGTTTTGAATAAAATGGAGGATCCTTCAATGCCCAAAGGCTCACAAGTCTGTGCACATTACTTTACAAGCGTCGGTGTAGCCTCTTCCATTAATATAATTCTTTTACTTCTTTATAGTAGGTATATATCTACGACTAACTTCATTTCAACTTTTGTTTAACAACTTTTTTCTATGCAGTACATACATAATGACATTGATTGGGGATAATAATAATAATTTGGAGCTCGATGGCGCAGTGGTTAACGCGCCCGGTCTGCGAGTACTGAGGTTATGCAACTTTCGCAAAGGCCGGTCATCGGATGGGTGGCAAAGAATTTTTTTCAGTTATTAGTTTATGACCTGCTCTCCCTATTCATCCATAGGGAAGGCTCGTGCCCCAGCAGTAGGGACATAAAATGAGCTGATGATGATGATGACGAATAAAAAACATGTTGTATATGTAGTGAGTTGACTCAGGCGGCGTGTCCGCAGGCAGTCGGTTAGCGTAAGTGAGTGGAGTAAGTGCGTCCTTTCAACGGCGGCCATTGTGTCGCGACGCGTTTTGTTATTTGTCCGAAATTAGCCTTCCACCCTTCCATTGTGTCACTCGAGGCTCGCGCTGTATTTCTCCTATTGTCCAAAAAAAGACCCACATCTCAGTCTATTTTCGTATAAGACAGACGCGCTATTACATGGTAGGTACATGTTTTTATAATAATTACAATGTCATATTAGAATAATGACACAATAAAAGTATTATATATCTACCTTTCTATCTACCTATTTATCTAACTATCTTTCTACTTTTTAACCTATCTATCTACTATCTACCTATTTATTTATTTATTTATTTATTTACATACCTACACAAGACAAATTACAATTGTTACAAAGTTATACAATTAAAATAGTGGTTGTAATCTAGATCGTAATTCAAAAATATGTGTACACCTAAAAACTAAATACAAAAAGAGCTGGACGTTAACATAATTTAAAGTTAATTACTACAAATTGTAGGTTTTACATGCTAAATGTGCACATCCGCAAATAACCATAGGTTGTGCAAGTGCGCACACTCAATATTTTGGTTGGGAGAAAGATTCGACCTGAAACTATTTGGTTGGAGCTGATAGCCTGGAGTGGGGTACAGGATATCTTTAAGTGTTTTAATGAAAGATGTGAGTTTAGAAGTAAAGATGTCTAGCTCTAAGTATGTTATCTATTGCTAATTCATTATACTGACGAGCCATCCTAACCAGGGGATTGTAATAAAAAATAAGAATAAGAATAAAAAACATTTATTGGAATCACTTAATAAAACACACAATTAAACATATTATTATAAGTCTGTAAGGCAAAATGATTTGATATAACTGACCTACGCGCTTAAAAGTAAATTGGGAAAGTAATTCAGGAGTGATTAAAAGAGAATTTATGATTAACATACAGGTACTTATATGAATTCTAAATGTTTTCGACGGGTCTCTAGATTTCGTACATTAAATTTGACTAAACTAATTTCATAATTATAATTGGTTCGTCCCAACTGTAAGCGGTCTCTCATGAGCAGTAAAGTGCATATTTTAAAGTACCTACTACAATATCAACGTGACTAAAACACAGAGCATTTCGTATAGCCTATTACTTACCATTTTCTAAGATTTGGGCGAACATTACAGTTACCTACACATTGAGGTGTAACACTATCTATTTATCTACTACCCATCTATCTATTATAAGCAGTAAAACCCATATTTTAAAGTACCTAATAGATCATCATCATCATCATCATCAGCTCATTTTATGTCCCCATTGCTGGGGCACAAGCCTTCCTTAAAGATGGATAGAGAGAACAGGCCATAAACCACCACGCGGGCCCAGTGCGGATTGGTGGTTGTTAACGACTGCTAATGCAACCGGGTCCAACGGCTTTACGTGCCTTCCGAAGCACGGAGGAGCTCGAGATGATAAATTTTTAGTCACCCATCCGATGACCGGCCTTTGCGAAAGTTGCTTAACCTTAGCAATCGCAGAGCGGGCGCGTTATCCACTGCACCATCGAGCTCCTCTAAGCATCCCATCTATTTCTAACCATCCCTGTATTAAAGTATTGACGTGACTGAAACACAGAGCATTTCGTAAAATATAGCCTATTACCATTTTCTAAGCTTTTCAGTTTACTAAACATTGAAATGTTAGTACTTAACTAAAGAGTTAACAAAATAATGTGTAAAATACATATCTTGTGGGTGTGCTTCGTGGAATACTTTAGGTGTGCTTCGTCTGGGTGTGCTTCGTTTGGGTGTGCTTCGTGGAATACCTCGTTCAAAGATTCGGATATGTATTTTACATATTATTTTGTGTCACATTGTTATCGTGACCATCAGCTTAAAGTGACTTTTGAAGCAATAAAAAGCTCAGAAATGTTTTATCTGATCCATTGCAGGACCGCCATTGTAAAAGTTTCGCCGTGCCCCGAATACGCCGCGCCCGCGCTAACGAGCAAGCAGCTGTAACTTCTAATATATTTTTTATTTATTAATTTATTAGTGCAAATGTATAGTGTGACCATACATATTTTATATAATACGAGTTATGGTAACGTACAAAAAAGATTTAAAATAAGAGAAAGAGAAATATAGAATAAAGTAGAATGGAATACTTTACTGTACTGTAAGGAGTTTATGTGCAGCTCATAGTAAAGTTAGTTTAATTTATTTGTATGTAAACCTATTTAGTCTAGATGAGTATTTAAATCATCGAATATGTAATTAAAAAAGTTTGCAACAGTTTGACACAGTCGCAGACAGTGGTAGTCAGGAGATAGACCGGCCGGCTAAGAGCCGAAGTGCTCGGAGATCAGTTTGAATCTATGTAACAGTTTTAATACAATACACAAAGTAAAGTGAGTTATCAATTACACCCACACCACAGTACACACAAAAAAAAACAAAAATACAGACACGTTAAAATTAAATAAACATAGGCGAAGAAACCACATTTGTTGTCCAACACTTATTAAGAAACCGATCCGACCCGAAGCCCCCGGAGAATCTAGTAGGGAATGGGGACACGCACGAGTGTGTGATGACCATTCCCTCTAAAAAACATCAAACATCATGGTGTTTTGTTTCCCAAAAAAGTCCGGTGACACTGGCAATGCCGCCTACTCTCTCCAAAGAAAACATTTTTGAAAACTACTTTTCTTAATAACAGATATTATATGACTTCATGAGTGTTGTAGTAGCACCAGTGTCCAACACAGTGATCCAGTGTTTAACACCAGTGTTTGTCGCTTAAAAAATGATATAGAATTTCATTGAAATTTTACTAAGTGTAAGTTAAGGGTGCGCCGACCTAAAAAGGCCAAATGTGTAGTCACGGTTAAGTTGAAGTATGATGAAAAAACTGTCGTATTACATAAACAAAATATATATTTAGTATCAAAGGGAACGTGTTTACATTAGTCCGATCTATAACTTCATAACACACTACCTATAGTATTTTCTACAATATCATTTAAAGTTAGGCAAAAATCATGAAAACGAATAGCGGCGTTTAGTTGATATCTTATAGTTTATCTAAATTATTACACCTCTAGTTATGTCTAAACAATCACCAATGTCTTAACTACAAATCGTCCGTCGCACATTTTTGATATATAGAGCGGTTTTTTAAATTATTATTTTTCAATTAACACGTTAAATTCCCCATACAAAATTATTATGACCGCGCGGCATCAAATAAAATAAATGACACCTGTCAGTTCCGGACGGCGCACACATAAGTGTACAAACATAGTGGGAGCGGCGCGGGAGGCGGAATCCGCGAGCGGGTGACGTAAGCACATTATAGCTCCTTAGGCGTGTGAACAAAGTAACAGTGGCGCGGGTGAGCGGTATCCGCAGCGGGGTAAGGTGTCGGCGGCGCGGGAGGATGTGTTTCCCGCTAGTGGCGTCCGATTGACATGATAATGCAACGCGTTTACGCTGAGACGCCCCGCGAAGTACTGTGTTCACCAGTTAGGAATATGCGTCATCCGCCCTTCCCGCAGCCACTCCCGCCTCCCGCGCCGCACCCACCGTGTTTGTACACTAAGAAGCAGGTGGTCTGACTCAACTGTTGCTGAGCTCATAAACCTGTTGTTGACCCCTATTTTTAATGAGTAAAGGAAACATGTCGATCACTGATACCACTACCCTGTATAATATATTTATGATAGCATTTGAATCAACCTCGTAATCACTTTGAGGTTAAAATGTATCGCTCGGTCAAGGTGAGCTTCCATCTTACGTGCCGTATGGGTGCCCCCCCCCCCCAGCCCCCAGTGGTGGTATGGCGTAACTTAATTACCCGTCGGGCGTGACGGTCAGATAATGATCGCCACAGCCACCCCTAATCTGGCCGAATGATAAATATGAGCGGATCAGCGGGATTGGAACCGGTTATGACTCAATGGATTATGTGTTACGACTACGAGTGTTGTGTGCTCATTTGGTGATTATTTCTGTGAGCTGGGTAAATTGAGCTGTGCTAACAACCAATCGTAACGCATGTACATAAGTTATAGGAGAAAATTAGCTCGTACTTAAATCAATTTATACCAAATAAGAGTTCGCAACTACGTTTACTGATGCATTGTCAGTCAAAGATATATTAACTTGTGTTTAAAAACCTGACTAATATGACTGACAAACTGATGACTGATAACTGGCTGAATGACTAATATGAATAACTGTCATCTTGTAACTTTATTACTTTATGGCGATTAAAGAAAATATCGTATATCCTGTCGTATTTATTATAGTATTTCCTGGTGTAATGAAGTTTAGTAAAGTTATACCTTATATCCTGTCGTATTTATTATAGTATTTCCTGGTGTAATGAAGTTTAGTAAAGTTATACCTTTATTCAAATCAGGACACAAAAAAGACTCCAGTAACTATCGGCCGGCCCATTTCAAATTACTAGCGCTAAGTAAAACTTTTTATAAAGATTCTACTCGAACAGTTGATGTGATATTGTAACACAAACAACCTTTTACATAGTAAACAATATGGTTTTTACTAAGGGTATATATAATTATATATCTTTATATATAAATCTTCTGTGCGTGTGTATGTTATTGAACTCCATCTAAACGGCTGGACCGATTTACTTGAAATTTTTTGTGTGTGTTCAAGTGGATTCGAGAATGGTTTAGATTTACAATTGGATCCGGTAGGTGGCGTTGCAATGGGAGTCCATCATGGGATATAAGCGGACGAATGATTTGTTTGTTCTGTTGTCATGGAAACTTTCAAAGCGGTACGACGTCCGCCGGTCAGCTAGTATATTGGTATATTTGCGTAAAATTATATGTAAATAATCATAAATATAGCTTGCCTAATTTTTAACTGATCTTTCAATATTTGTAAAAATATTAAGATCGGATGTTGATGACGTAGTTAAATAGAATTGAATAGGGCTCCTTTGGCTTATAAAGTAAAAGTAGATAGTGTTGATTAATTTCGGCGAGTTGGTTTGAGCCACGATAGCATAGTTAGCAGCGCACCTGACCCGGCATGTCATGGGGTGCGGGTTCGAATCCCGCTCGTGGAATTTTTCCAACAATATGTGTTTTTTCAAATTGTAATTTGTTCGCAACAATATTTGCGTAAAATGATATGTAAATAATCATGAATGATTTTGAATTCTGAATTTTGAATTTTAAATGTAGGTACATGAATATTCTGAAATTAGCATGACATAATTAAAAGGTTCAAACATAAATTTAAACCTGGGTATTACAAGTGTTAACTTTTTTATCATGTTGCTCTTAGAACAGATAGTTATTAAATAAATTACATTGTTTTGTGTGCATTCCTGCATGCATCGAGGTAAATGAATTTTCATGAAATAATTGAATTGTTTCAAATTATGAGCGCACTATCCAGCTAATTACACTCAATTTGAGCACAGAACATGTCGCTAGATAGCTTTTTGCAAGCTAAAGGCAGGGGGCGGGGGCTTCTCATTAATGCCGGGGGAGAGATGCCGGCCAGACGCGGCGCATTATGAACTTAGCCTTAAGAGATTTTAGATCTAGACAGTTTCGGTTGTGGCAGCTCTTTAGCATAGCAAAGCAATTTGGAAACGCTACAAACATAATCCAGATGTTATGATTCAAATAATTACTCAGCTTTCAATAGTAGGTAGGTCAAGGGTTTTTGTATCCATTTTGAGGACCTGATCATCATGACGTGCATTTAATTTACATTTAACTATTACAAAAACACAAATGTTGAAAAAATTTCCACGAGCAGGATTTGAACCTGCACCCTTCTGACATACCGGGTCAGGTGCTCTCCCAATTGAGCTATCGTGGTTCTAACCAGCCCGCCGAAATTATTCAACACTATTTACTTTTTACTTTGAAAGCCAAAGGCGCCCATTCAATGTCAACAACTACCGTCATTAACATCCGATCATAATATTTTTACAAATACTAAAGATCAGTTAAGTAGTAGGCAAGCTATTTATAAAATGTTTTTGTTTTGTTAACGCAAATTTTGTTGCGAACAAATTATAAAAACACAAATGTTGAAATAGTATTAGTAGTAATATTCTTTAACTATATTAAATTTAGACTTGTTCCTAAGTTTAAATGCAAAATGGATAAAAATAGACAAGTACACTAACATAATTGTGTGTTTTCGCTTGATTCTATTTCTCTATTGGACTAACATTAAGGTTCCTTTATAGGTGAGAACGGCTGTTAAAGCGACGCATTGGTAATTTACGTGGCGGGGATCTTGATTTTTCCCAATAATTACAAAACATATGAAAGTGATATTTGATGACATGATTTTTCATTTAGTTGACTTCATTTTGCTAGTTGCAGAAACACAAAATTCAAAATTCAAAATTCAAAATTCAAAATCATTTATTCAGTTTAGGCTACAAATAGCTCTTATGAACGTCATTATGCCATCGGTTCGTAAGTCTATCTACTCTGGGCGGGAGATCTTGTACTGAGAAGAACCGGCAAGAAACTCAGCAAGTGTCCAGCTCTTTTCTCCCTTACAGCGTCAAAAATATTGGAAAATGCCCTATCATAAAAGGACACTTTCCATCACAAATAAAAACACAAAATATAAAGGACAATCACACATATTTAAAAAAAAACAAAAGAGAAAATATAATAATATCTACATTTGCAAAACATCAGTTACCAGTTAAAATTTTCACAATGTCATACAGCACTAATAAAGGTCAAAAATTTGACAAAATTAAACTATAATTAATAATAATAAAAATAATAGTATGCAAGAGCAGACCAGCCTCCACAGGCGGCACCCGTTCACGAGTATGACATATGAATCAGCCATCGCTTCACTCAACCATATCTTAGGGAATGTAACGACCCGACGCACACGCATACAGATAGTTCATAACCTGGATAAAAACATAGGATACTTTTTATCTCGATATTGCCATGGGAACGGGAACCACGCGGGTGGAACCGCGAGCGGCCGCTTGTAATATATAATATAATATTGCGTTAAAGTAAACTATGTGACGTAATAAAACCCTTAATACAAAAGCATAACTCGAAGGAAAATCGGCAACACAAAACTGAATGTTAACCTTTCTCTCTGTAGATAAAGGTAAGAAAGGTTGCGCACTCACCTTTGACTTTGAGCGAACTCGGCGCGCACCATGGGCAAATGTTGAAAGTGTTAACAAGATAAGATAACACTGATTCCTCATCGGTTGAGGATGCCGGGTGAAGGCCCCGACCTTCGGCCTCATCGTCACTGGCCATCAGGTGAGACGAAGGCCAAGCGCTTACACGTTGCAAAAAAAACACAAATACTTGCAAAATGCAAATAAATATATGTGGTGTTAACTTTGTGAATGTGCATATATTTGCGGGCGTGGTGCTGCGTACTGCGTTGATGCTGCTCCGTTTCCACTTTACATCAGGTAGAGTGGAGTCATTTGCCGTGATTTTTTTTTTGGTGGTATTAACACAACCTAATTAAATTACATTGAAGTTGCATATTTGTATTTTAACATTAATAACTGGGATCGTCGACTAGTTTCCTTAAAAAAAACCTAATAGGAATACTATTTACGCGCACGCACAGAAGTCTCGTCATAGTGTGTTTTTTTTTAAATTCTTGTAATCTTGATAGGTACTTCATGATTATGATCAATAAAAATTTACATATTTTTCATACAATTATTGCTACTCAGCACATTCCAGTAGCCATACCTTTTGCACACCGATTTGGCCGAGCATCGTCTCAATATACAGCTTCTCTTCAACGCTGATAGATATGGAGGTCTTAAAGGCATTTTTTGAACCAGGTAAAATGTTGTCTTACACCGGGGCTAGGGGCGTCTCCGGTTTATGTGGGATCTTCCCTTGTCCAGCTACGAAAAGCTCGTTGAGAAGAGGAGAGGCCTACCCACTCAAAAACCTAGTACGATGTAAAGTGCAATTATTGTTACCTCTGTGGTGAGGCTATCACACTAATATTATAAATGCGAAAGTTTGTGTGTTTGTATGTGTGTATATTTGTTGCTTCTTCACGCTGCAACGGATGGATGGATTTGGATGAAATTCGGCATACAAATAATTTGTAACCTGGATTAAAACATAGAATACTTTTTATCCCGATATTCCCACGGGAACGGGAACCACACGGGTGAAACCGCGAGCGGCCACTAGTATGACAATAAAACAATCAACACTTTAAAGCACAGGTTATTTTTAATTGAATATAACAACAATAACTCTCTGGGGAACGAACACCTTTATTTATTTATTTATTTATTTACATACACCAGACAAATTACAATTGTTACAAAGTTATACAATTAAAATAGTGGTTGTAATCTAGATCGTAATTCAAAAATATGTGTACACCTAAAAACTAAATACAAAAAGAGCTGGACGTTAACATAATTTAAAGTTAATTACTACAAATTGTAGGTTTTACATGCTAAATGTGCACATCCGCAAATAACAATAGGTTGTGCAAGTGCGCACATTCAACATGGTTGGTTGGGAGAAAGATTCGACCTGAAACTATTTGGTTGGAGCTGATAGTCTGAAGTCAACACAGAGGTTGAGTCCAGACTGACGGGTTTGGGGTAGAGGATATCCTTAATTGTTTTAATGAAAGATGTGAGTTTAGAAGAAAAGATGTCTAGCTCTATGTTATCTATAGCTAATTCATTATACTGACGAGCCATCCTAACCAGGGGATTGTAATAGGATATATTATTTTTATAAGTCTGTAGGGCAAAAAGATTTGACTTATCTGACCTACGTGCGCTATACTTAATATTAAAAGTAAATTGGGAAAGTAATTCAGGAGTGTCTAAAAGAGAATTAATGATTTTATACAGGTATATGATTTCTAAATATTTTCGACGGGTCTCTAGCTTTTGTACATTAAATTTAACTAACCTAATTTCATAATTATAATTGGTACGTCCCAACTGTAGGCGGTAGCACAACATCCGCAAACACTTCCTCTGTACTCTCTCCATTTCATCAACATGTACTTTGTAGTGCGGTGACCAAATAGGGCTGCCATACTCCAAGATACTTCTGGTAAGAGTATAGAATAGGTATAGCAAAGAGTGGGGCTTCTTGAAACCTCTTGTAGACCTAAAAACAAATCCAAGAAGTTGATTTGCTCTTGTTGTTATGTATCGATAGTGTGCCCGAAATGAAAGTTTCTCATCGAACAGAATGCCCAGATCCCTAACAACATTGGATCTTTTGAGACTAAATCCATCAATCGTGTAATCATTAACGATCCTATTACGTTTATTTGTAAACGTAATTACAAAGCATTTGTCGATGTTGAGATGCATACAGTTTGTCTTGCACCAGCTAGATATGTTATTCAAGTCCCCCTGCAAGAGATAGCGGTCATTCGGGGAAGAAATAGTTTTAAATAATTTCAAATCGTCAGCATACAACAAACACTCGCAATAAAAATGTTCAAGCTGTTTTTGCCACACTTAAGGCAAACAATGGTATGAGGCTTGGTACGCTGCTGCAGAGAGTGAGATTCAGTTCTTCATCTCGGACAATATACACACCAAACCTCTGCGAAAAACTTTTTGTCTGTGAGCAAATGTTGCAATTGTTTAAATGATTGCGCTTATGGCCGCAGCACCTGCCCGGCTCCGCGCTGCCCACCCACATAAAGAACCGGAAGATTAATTGAACAGTTCAGTTTGTTCATTTATTCGCCTCTGGTGTCTTGTGGTTAAATCACCGGCACCGGTTGTAGACAGATAGACAGATAGATAAACACTTTATTGCTTACACAATTATACACAAAACAAATAACAAGAAATTTTAAAATAATAGTAGGCAAAGGCGGTCTTATCGCTTAAAGCGATCTCTTCCAGAGGCATAGGACAGATTAGTTTTTTTTCAATACAATATTCAACACGTTTAGGTAACGATCTTACAATTACAAAACCAGCAAGGAGGTACAAACAACCATAGAGACAATTTTACATGCCTGAACTGGTTGAATGTAACGGCGGTGGTCACTTCGAACACCTGCTAAAATAAATTAAAGTGTGTGAAAACAATGCATTTCATTCATTTCAGACATCATGTTTAATAGAGCCATTTACTGCTTAAAACCTACACAATCGATATCTAAATAGAAATAGTGTAAGTTTATTTTTTCAAAACAACCGGGTTCGATTCCCGAGCTGAGTACAGGTTTAAAAAAATGTATGACTGCAGTTTTTGACATGACATGGTTTCTAGGAACAGATCTTCGTATGT
Source organism: Eudonia lacustrata (assembly GCA_947562085.1). NCBI lineage: Eukaryota > Metazoa > Arthropoda > Insecta > Lepidoptera > Crambidae > Eudonia > Eudonia lacustrata. Next base: position 19,024,418 of record OX387329.1, read on the forward strand.
CTTATAGTGTCAGACTTTCCCATACTGACCGATTTAAATGAGACACCCTGTATATTGTTATAATAAACTACATATACCTACACACGATACAGTTGGTGCAGACTAAGACCTAGCTAAAACAAATATTGATTGATCGGTTGTATTTTATTTGTTGTTTTTATTCCTTACGGGCAAACACTTAACCGTCGTATCACCTGGTGTTAAGTAACGACAAGGCTGGAGGTGGAAGCGCACTTCACCCGGGATCCTCAACTAGTGAGGCACTGGCTATCTTATCACTAGTTGCCGGAACACAACAATGCTCGAAACATTGATGTTATAGCGACATATTTAGATAAAAGATTTAAATAAATGTCTTAGTATATTTACAAAAATTCACATAGTATAAAAATATGTATAACTGAATGGCTGAAAACTTTAACCTATAGCGAAACAGAAATTTTATTAAAGTTTATAGTATAAAATACACATGGATACACACACACATTCACACATGCATGCACGCACACACATACACACATATTCTTTTATGCCAACAGCAATTATTTAATTTTAGCTTTTAAGTACTTTAGCAATTAAAACTAGAAATATTATAAAGTTATGATTATGGAAGAGCGGAGCCTTCTGTTACAGATATTTTCATGTCTAATAGGAGGCTCCAAGTGATAATATTGTTACAATGTTTCCAGTGCTGAATAAAAGTTTTTTTTTTTTAACATTGTGGTAGCTAGCCAGGCGCACCCACCAAACATAGTACACAACCCTGCATGCCGGGACTGAGGCCGTTGCTCTTAACCACTAACTAGATTTAACGAGTAGCAACAAAAAAATCAATGATTGATTGCCCGACGGCTAAGGGGTATGCCGGGACAGCGACAGGGACCATCTCAATGTCATGTGTAAGAAAAAGATTGGTGGGAGACCCTTATCAAATTAGTTTGTATTATACGCTTTATAGGGCGCCCTCCGGCCAGGTGGGATGATGACCTGCGAAAGACTGCAGGCAGATGCTGGATGCGTCAAGCCGAGGACAGGGCGCTATGGCGCTCATTAGGGGAGGCCTATGTCCAGCAGTGGACTAATATAGGCCGATGATGATGATGATGATGATGATACGCTTTATTACTATTATAGTATTATAATATATATATGTATTAGGTCTTATGTTATCTTATCATATCTTAGTGGTGCCTACCAACCTTTTCCTCTTCCAGTAGCATTCCACATATATATATTAAAGTATTATAATATACAATTAAAAATAGTTTGTAAACTTGTAAGCATTTATGTTTGATTGTTTATAAATAAATACGATTAATATTTAACAAGATTCAACTAACGAATCTCTAAGATCTTTAGGTGAACCTACCTATTCCTTGTTAACCAAAACATTCAGAGCTATTAGTGTTAATGACAATTGGACCGCATTAAAAGCATTTTAAATCACTACGTGCATTGTCTTATTCCCCCACAAATCTAAATTTAATGGTAAATGAGTTTGAATGTAAGCGCCTGGGCTGCAGGGGAGGTGCTGCCACAAATCTTCGTTCATCCCGGGGGCGGTTCAGCTCAGACCAGGCTGCGTCGCGGACGCGGCCATTAGAAGATACTTAGCAGTTTTATAAGCCCGCCCTTTGGATTTATGGCCTTTTTATTTGTGCTAAAGGTAGGTAATTAAATTGTGTTACGAGTGAGAACGGAGTGTTTTAGTATGTTTATGGACGTCTTGTTTTAGGGCTTGTTGTGAGCACGTTATGTCTCTTCCGCCCGATTCTCAAAATGCCACTAAACATTCACCAGGTATGTAACACCCCTTCCCCCTCTCCACCCACGATGGCAATATGCTAAACCGGCTTATGATGCGAAAGAGGCAATCAGCAAACTTCTTAAAAAAACGTTGTGTCTCTGCTACACATCATGCAGCCATGTTGTTTTTTTTCGTAGGTAAGCTAAGCATCTGAGTAGAAGCTGTCGTGACTCCGTCCAACTTGTGTAAATGTACCTCTTCCTCCTTCTCGCGTAGTGTTCCTCATTACTGAGGGTCGTGATGACGCTTCTCTATCTGTGCCTGTCCTTGGCGTCATGGAGAGCATAGTGCAGCTTGGTGTTCAGTGTAATTTTGTTTATTTCACATATTTTTTTCACTTTATAATTGTTTTAATAATTACGAATCTAATTAAATTTACATCATTAAAATAGAACATATTATAGAAGTATTTTTATTTATTTTTTAAATAAAAGGTTTCCGTCAAAACTTCCTTGTCTATGATGTTAAATTTAAGAAAAATTAAATATTATAATATTTAAAAAAAAACATGTTTTAATTACAGAGTATATTCTAAATATTTATTTTAATATAAATATAATAGTATATAAAAAATAATGAAAATTTTAAAAAGGCTTAAAGTTACCGTTTCGTTTTTGATATTCTATGCATTTAAGGGTTAAGTTTTTGTTAAACTGTTGTTTTCCTTTTGTTTCCATTTGTGTGTGAACAATAAAGAATTTATTTATCTATCTAAGCCAAAGGAGATTTATTTATAAATTGAGCATATTATAGAAATAGAAATAGTAAATATCTTTATTTGGTACAATGCATATTATATGAATTTATATATTATACCAGTATAGTTAATTGTTTACCTGGGCGGTTCCATACCTGAATGCCTGCACAATCAGTACCGCAGTCAGAACGGCCTCAAGCTTGTGGTCTGTCCTCACACGCACTATTTATGAATGCAAATAAACATTCATAACACAAGCCACTCCGGAGAATGGTGAGCCCGGCGCCACAGTTTATTGTGGTTTATAGCCTGTTAGTGCTGCCGCGACATCGGAGGGAAGAGGTGTGGTGGTGGTACGTTTTGGTTAGCGTTGCTACGAGTACTGGCTACCAAAAACGAAAACGCAGCTTTCGGTAATAGTACAAATAGTTTTAAACATACCATTTAGAGTGAAAACACTACCAACATTGGAAATGGAAGAATACCTGTTGAAAATAGCGAGAAAACACAGTTTTAAAATATGTTTTAAGCTCTGATTTGAAATTGAATTTGTAAACAAAATGTTTTAACTTTGAATAATGCAAAGCAACTGATACAATTTACAGCACGGAGCATCTGCAATTTGAAAAAAGGGTCGCAGAAGGGAAGAAAAGTCGTGCTCCAATTTATTATTGACATAATCTTTTTCTCATTATTTTCTGAAGAAAGTTCTTTGATATTTAAGATAGTTCATCTCGCCACTTAATTCTTTCACTCTCTACCGTCACTGACAATCGAGTTAGCGTACCTGCACAACGTACCTACACGTTACAGAAGAATCAATTTCACACATAAATTCATCAAAACTCTGCTCCAAATATAACCCAAAATACGAAAACGGTGCCTCCGGGAGCAGGCCCCATAAACGCGCGTTCTAGGGCACCCATTAGCCCGCCTGATTTATGGCCCAAAAAGAATTAGCGGAATATCACTGGCACTTCGGTGTTCTCATAAAATTCAGGAGCGCATTCCGAAACTGCCAAGCGTGAGGCTGGAGCGCGGACGCGGTTCCACTGTGACTCTGGCGCAAAGCTTCAGGAGGGGTAAAGGAGTTAGACTAGGTATTGCTCTTTCAAAAATTAGTGTAACTATGAAAATTATATAAGGTAGCGGGTACCTGCTAGATGCGAGCAGCACTAAACCGATCGTTGTAGACATCTTTGTGAGTTTGTCCACCAGTGAACGGTTATTGGCTGAGGTGATGATGAAATTACATATCGCTTTTTTAATATATAAAACGGGCCATTAACCACCAAGCGGGCCCAGTGGTTGTTAACGACTAACGACGGGACCAGCGGCCTTCCGAAGCGCGGAGGATAGGATGACTAGTCTTGGTGTGCTTAACTTCAGCTATCCAAGATCAGCGCGTTAACCACAGCGCCATCGAACTCCTCAGCTCAGATCTTCCCATAGACAATAATATCACTAGCACATGGGGCCATAACTCACCACACTGGCCCAAACAAACATCTTACAAAAACCGGGACCGACATCTTACATGTCTTCGGAAGCACGGATTATTTTGCATACCATTAAAGAACGATCCCTAAAAACTGGCATCGATGGACTAGAGCAGAACTGGGGGGTGATCCAGAGAAAGGGTAGTCGTAAATCAGACAGCAGCCATGTATCATGCAGATAATACGCTGTGATTAAACAGTATTGGATCGACAAATAAACTGTACCGGCGCAAAAGTGCTGCGGCGCGGCTCCACTGCCGCACGGCAGCGATCATTCATTAATTTCGCCAATACATTTTCACATAAATCTATAATAATATTATTTACTTTGTTTTTTCTTAACGCACTTGAAATAAATGTAATGTAATAATACTGTTGAATTAGTGCTTGACCGTATTACTCTAACGGGCTCGGCGTTTGAGGTACGTTGGTTCTGAACTAATTTAGGTATGGAGAGAGCGCTAAATGTTTAAACTGTCTATAAGTTAAAATAATAGGTATAAACTTAACTGAATGTCAATGAGTCAATGATTGAAATGAGATGAGTGGTGAAAGTGACCTTTGATATTTCTTTCGAAGAATATGATGGACAGCTGTCGGAAGTCTGCTGCTCCAAACCTCCAAAGGCGTAGTCTAATAATTTAATAATTAATGTATCTAATCTTACTCACTTCTCCTTTAGAATCTCTGTAATTATTATTAGATAGACAACATAATACCAATCAAAACACTTAGTTAAATATCCCTTCCCATGTTTCTTTAAAAGATAGAGACTTACATCATAGCGAAATAGAGAACGCTTACTATATAAATTTATATGGGACTATTAAAATAATATGTTCAAGAGCTATCTCTTGACAGCGAAAATGTTGGATAGTTAATATTCTTTTCAATCACGTATACATCGCGGGCGTGGACACAAACCCCCCGTTCTAAATTGGACGCGAATCGTATGACACACGACGCTGCCCCGCGCTCCGCAATATTCCCAGCCATGGCAGCGGTAAGGTACACAGAGGAACCACCTCAATGACCCTTACTGCATATACCTTTAAGGTCGCTTTTGTTGTGTCAAAGCGACGCTCCTCCTGCGGCCGGTTGTGCCGATCTAATTCCATTTGGTGAGGTACTCTCTGTCAGTGAGCGATTTATTCCGTGCACTGTCAGAGTGCAGCTGCTACAAAGATATGCACTGCTCATATTTGTGCTTCTTTATAAATCGGAGGAGCTTTTATGATGTTCAAACAAATTATTTACATTAGGAAAATATATTGGGTATAATGTATTTGAAGTAGCTCGTTGCATTAAATAATTAGCGTTTGTGTTACAATCTCAAATAAGCAGTGCAAAAGTAATAAACTTTAGGTACTTACCTAATTCAAAATGAAATTCTGGTGCTCAGAATCTGACTGATAGCGATCATCCTAATACCTATATCTGCCACCAAGCATCAATATTTTAAAATACTCTGTTTCAGTTTGTAGAGTACTGAATCCAGTGAATATGCATGCATGCATGAGCATGGAAACAACAAGCTTGGTTGCGATAAGCGCTTTTCATCAAGCAGGCCGAATGCTCGTTTGCCTGCAGTAATAGTACAGAAATAATAATAGTTAAGCTCTACCCTTGTGTCATCATCAGCTCATTTATATGTCCCCACTGCTGGGGCACGAGCCTATGGATGGATAGGGAAAACGGGCCGTAAACCACCACGCGGGCCCAGTGCGGATTGGTGGTTGTTAACTTCTGCTAATGCAGCCGGGACCAACGCTTTATGTGCCTTCCGAAGCACAGAGGAGTGAGAGATGATAAAGTTTTGGTCACCCATCCGATGACCGGCCTTTGCGAAATTTGCTTAACCTCAGCACTCACAGACCGGGCGCTTTAACCACTGCGCCATCGAGCTCCTCAAATCCCACAAAATCCACTCTTGTGTATGTCTTATAAAATGTGCGATTCATAGTGTATTTCCTATGTACAATATAGGATTAATGTAAAGTTCATAGAGTGTCTAGGGTAATACGTGGGGCAACTAAAAGTTTCCGGAATCAATAATTAAAAAAAACTATTAAAGGTCAAAAATGAATTTATTGTTTCTCAAAATATTCTCTCTTTGCGTCAATGCACTTTTTTATACGATTGAACCAATTTTGAAAACATTTGTGCCACTCCTCCGTGGTGACGTCAGATATATGTTTTTCATACTCTTCGACAGCCTCTTCTGGTGATGAAAACTGTTGATCGAGTAATTGGTTCTTGATTTTTGGGAACAGAAAAAAATCACACGGTGCCAGGTCAGGACTGTATGCTGGATGACTCATAAGTTGTACCTTTTTCGCCTTCAAAAACTCATTTGTCTGTCTGGCCGTGTGGGAACTTGCATTGTCGTGGTGCAAGATGATACGGCGTTTACCGTTATTTTCACGGAGTTTACCGATAATTTCCAGGAAACTAATGGTCGTGTACTAGTCACTATTCACGGTACGACGATTTTCTAAAGCAACAGTAGCCACGTGTCCAGTTTTATTAAAAAAAGAAGCAATCATCCGCTTCGAGGCACTTTTCACGCGCGCCATTTTGGTTGGTTTCGGGTCATCTCTATAGACCCATACGCTCGATTGCTGCTTCGTTTTGGGATCATAGCTGTAAATCCATGTTTCGTCACCTGTTACTATGTCCCACACCAAATTTGAAGCCCCTTCGTTGTATCTGGCAAGCATAGCATCGGTCAATTGTGTGGGATCCATCGAGAACACAGCTTTCTCACACCCAAATGTTTGTGGAGGATTGACTGTATTTGACTCATGTCTATGTCCAAAGATGTCCGGATCTCGTGGTAGGTCACATGCCTGTCTGTTTCGATCGTAGGGCGCACAGCATCGATGTTTTTGTTATTCAAAGCGGTACACGGGCGACCTTCACGAATTTCATCATGGAGATTGACACGACCGCGTTTGAATTCTGCAAACCAGCTATAAATTGTTGACAGTTGTCTTGCATGGTGCTTCTTCGCCAAAAGCAGATTGAAGCTGAACGAGGCTCTGCTGAGCTGTCAAATTACACTTCAAATCGTAAAAAATCATGCAACGAAAATTTTCCCGAGATAAATCCATTTTATTGTAATCACGCCATTTTTAAAATGACGCCATAATGTGAAAACAATTGACAATCAAATGAAACAAATTGTATTCCATGGCTAAAGAGTTCCATTTTCAAATGTAGTAATAACTTTTTAAATATTGGTTATGTAAGTGGCCAATTCCGGGAACTTTTAGTGTGACCTATGTATGATATAAACTATTTGTCTAATTGCTTCGTAATTGTAACAGGTACGAATGAATGAATACCAAAATGTTTACTTATTTTAAAACTCCATATTGGCTTTAAGCAGACATTTCATAAAGTGCAGATATTTTTCCAGATTTACACCAGATAAAGCAGTCGTTAACCACTATTCGCATTGGGCCTGCGTGGTGGTATATAGCCCGTTCTCCCTCCATGCAAAGCGAAGGCTCGTACCTCAGCAGTGGGAACTTAAATGAGCTGGTCATGAAAATTACTATGTATCTGATTAAAGAATAATGAAACAAATTACGAACATAGAGATACCACTAGAGATACCATGGTAAAGTGGTCCTAAGTGTAATCTACGAGTATATATTAATATGTGAAGCAAAAACTTTGTACCCCTTTTTACGAAAATTGCGTGGACGGACGGATATGAATTTTCGCACACTTATACTTTATATAGAGAAAAAATGCAGAATGCTAATATTTTTAAAAAAAAAAATACAATATATTACTTACATTTAAAAAAAAAAATCAAAAATGGAAGAGGAGCGGCCCAATTCTGGCAATGCCCAAACCAAACTCACATTCTATCTTTTTTAATTTTTCATTGCTTAGGATACGATCCGTGCAGCCTTAATAAAATATTGTTTAGTAAACAGCTTTTTATTAAAACTACGGTCGAATTTCGACCACTGGGCGACCACTAATAACAGATAATTCGTCGAATACATATTAATGTATTATAGTGCCTCCGTAATTAATGTCTATTTCCGTGCCACAATAGCGTAGTTTCACTATAATTTGAAATGTATTGAATCCATTAATGGTGTCGAGTAATAACGTTGTTTCGGAGAAACTTGGTTGCGTCTTGCGCCGCAAGCCTATTCAGTGTTCATGATTCAGGATACCACATAGTAATATATCATTAACCATTTGAAAAGTAAGGCGTTAAGTATTTACTTCTTTACATTACATAATCATCGTTAATTCGCTTAAAATGTGATACTGCTGACTTAAGGCTTCCCATCGACAAATAATATCACATAGGGAGGACATTGGACTCTGACACCACGTGGCTCAATGTGGGTTGGTGGATGCCCTCACACGACAACCATAATAGCTTAACGTGCTCGAGATCCATAAAACATCCGAAGCACGCAGGAGCTCGAAGAATATTTGTCTAACCGGTGACCCAACATTGCTAAAGTAACTTTACTTGCAGATCATTGTGTTATCGAGATCCTTACACTCGTAGTGTATGAGATTAAGGTGTAAGATTATATAAATACAAAATTTACTATTTAACAACACGATAAATGCTGAGCTCAGATACGAGCTAGAATGTAAAATAGATGGTCTAGTCGACCAAAACACAGTTAGTGCTCTGATCAAAAATAAAATATTTAGAAATAAATAATATAATAATAATAAATAATGACATATTACATTATTTATAGGGGGTGGTTAAAAGTGCCAATGTAAGAAATAAAAAAAATAGTGTAAGTGATTGTGTAACAACATGTTGTGTTGTGTTTTAGTAGCCAAAAATGCAAAAATCTAAGTAGAAGATAAAAAAATGTATATTCCGAACTAGCAACGTTTACTATCATTTAGTAAGAATGGCAATATAATAAAATAAAATAAAAAATAATGAGTCATACAATTGAACTCCTTTTCTTTAAAATAACGAGAGGATGAAAAACTTGAATACAAATCTCATCATTGCAGCATATAATTTAAATGAAAAAAGTTACGCTAAAAAGTGGTGATGTAACGTCACCGTATCGAACGAGTATGATTCCTATTCATCGGATGTATGTAATTACAATTCGCTTTAATTAATTGCAAAATGTTAGGAACTTTTGAATTAATCTTTTGACTAAAGCTAATTACGCAACTTTGCGAGGCCTCGCTCATACTATGTACATCGCCTCGGGAACATACTCGACCGGGATTTAAAGCAGGCTTTAGCACCGCAGACCCTTACCTCCGTCACGTCGATCCGTCGTCGCTCCGTTTTGACGTAAAGCAAGGATAAAACAACCATACCTTAAACATTACAACGACCTCCTTGGTCGAGTGGTTTGTACACCGGTTTTCATGGAGTCGCCATCTCTGAGGCCCCGGTTTCGATCCCCGGTCGGGTCAATTTAGAAATTATTGTTTTTCTAAATTGTCTCGGGTCTGGGTGTTTTCTATGTATAATAAGTATGTAAGTATTTGAGTATTTTAAGTATGTGTATCCGTTGTCTAGTAACCATTTAACGAGTTTCATAACGAAGCTTCTCTTGGGCTAGATAATTGGTGTAAGTGTAGGAAAGTTTATTTATTTTATTTATTACTAATCTCTCATCGTAACTCTGATAACGTATTCTAATAGTACAGTAGAATAAAGTAAATAGCCGATGACTGTCCCAATGCTGGGCAAGGGCCTCCATCATTCTAGTCATCACTACAATTGATGGGTAATGGCTTAATCACCACGCTTGCCAAATGTGGGTTCGTGATACAAACCAGAGTTATGCATTGAAAAAAATATGAACCACACTTTGCCAGACCTAGGAATTGAACCCGGGACGTTTGGGTATCGGGCCGAGCGTGTTGCCACTCGGCCACCGAGGCCTACTCTAATAATTTATATCAAAATACAAATTTCTCTTTATAAACTCTAGCTTCGTTCGTTTACTCATTCCTATATAATATGGCTTAAAATTCGATAGAATCCACACAAAGTCGTAACTTTTCTTTTGATGAATTATTAGGCATTTAAGGCGCGTATTAACCTCAGACAAACGGCGTCTTCATATCGAATTACCCACCGACTTGACTAATAAATTGTTCGTTTCCCTGTTCGCGCGCCCGGCCCCGCGTGTGCTGTGGGAAACAACATGTGTTATTGGAATAAGAACGGTGTAACACCAATCATTAAGCACCTAAATTGTTAAATTAGGAGAGAAGCTTTGCTGAAATGGTAAGCGTATTATTGCTTTAAAAAATTGCTTGCTTTAAAAAATACAAATAAGTAAACGAATCTGAACAATCAAATTCAAAATAATTTATTCGAATAATATAAGGCTATGATTTTTCGTAAGTCGTAACACCAAAGATTCGTAAGTAGGTATACATACGGTAGAATACCTATTTACTAGTATTAGAAAACACCTTCTTTTGCTTTTGTTGAATATTGAACTTATTTTTAACTGCGGTTGCTTTTGCTTGATACTATGATGATGCGTGTTAAACTATCGGTAAAAGTGAGGGCCCAAGGCCTCGGCTTTGATTCGGACGAAGGCATACCCACTAAAACTCCTTGTATCATCCCATCACATGTCACAGGGATCCCGGAGAGCAGACTCTGAATTGCACCCTGGGACGGCCCGCCAATGGGGAGGACGCACGAGATAGTTTGGGAGCACGACCATGGTCCACATAATCTAGAATTCTATTTCATCATCATCATCACCATCATCATCATCATCACCATCATCATCATCATCATCTCAAAAGACGCCAAAAGACGTCCACTGCTGGCCAAAGGCCTCCTCCAAGGATCTCCACAGCGACCGGTTTTGTGCTGCTCGCATCCAGCGGCTTCTCGCGACCTTCACCAGATCGCCGGTCCACCTTGTTGGAGGCCGGCCCACACATACATACATATATACATACATACTTACATACATAAGTACACACATACATACATACATACGTACATACATACATACATACATACATACATACATACATACATTCATACATACATACATACATACATACATACATACATACATACATACATATATACATTCGCGCATATACTTCTTTTAGTGTTGACCAGATTTGCACGAGTCGTACCATGACAACTTGATACCTTCAAATACAGCTCAGGTCATTTTTTCATCACCTTCACAAAATTATAATTAAATAATAAAAATGTTAATAATATATTTGACGACATTAGTAGCTGCAGCAATTACAAAGCGCCGTCGCCTATATAAAATTTTATGGCCCATTGGAGCACGTGCGCTGCTCATATGCAAATTTTATCTCCTTCATAATAATAATAATAATAATGCCTCCATTTTTACATGGTTACAACGTACATACCCAGATTTTCAGATATGAATATTTTGGCTGAATCGCCCATGAAATAAATGCCTTTTGGCACTTCAATCATTTCTATATTGTTCTGTCCTAAACGGAATATTGTTTTATGAATTCGTATCGGAAGGAAAAATCAACCGTCGTTTTAAATTGTACGCGGGCGGCATTGACCGGTGGCCGTAGTATAAACCTACACAAACATTGTGATTTGACGACCGTTGTTCGGTTACCGGAAAGAGCAAGTATATGAAAGCTAGCTTTCAGAATCATTTTAAATTGTAAATCTTCCACTAGTGAAAAGTCCGATAAAACAAATAATAGTTGCTTTTTTCAAAAACAATTACTTAATAATTATGCTAATTCTAAGTACCATAATGTAACATAATGTAACATAATGTAACATAATGTCTGGCATTTATATCTTAAATCTTAAGAAACTTGTTACTAGTTATGTAGACCGAATCATAAAATTTAAAAAATATCACGTAAAAAATATTATTTATACAAGGACCAGAAACGTTTCGTTTTGTATTAATAGCAGGTATCTGCTAAACTAATGTTTTACATTAATGAAATAACGTGTAGGTTTATGTTTATAAACCTACGCGTAATGAACTCATAAAAATAATTATTTTATATTACAATAGACAGCAGCCCAAAAGCCCAGCACGCGGCCCATTGCTGATAATCACAATACCAAAATAAATTGCGCTGTCCCCCGAAACAATACCAAGCACCGACTGGGCTTCCAAAGTTGTTTAATTAACCTCAACTAAAGGCATTTATTCTGACAAGCTAAATTGACTCATTAATGTCACAATTAAGTGAAAACACGAACAGTGTTTAAATAAATTATAATTTATGAAGAAATAGTTCATCGGTTCATGACACAAAGCGTCTAACGGTAATTGTGTGCAATTACCGTTAGCAACTGTGAATTAAATCAGCGCGGGTCGGGCGCAGCCACGGTAGCGTTATTGGTAGTGCACCTGACCCGATATGTCAAGGACGCGGGCTCAAAGCACGCACGTAGAATTCTATTCAACCACTTTAAAAATAGTAATTAATTTAGTTTACAAATTGATAGTATGGAATTGATATAATATTCACCGGCAAAAGATCAGTATTCACAACTGTACGGGCCCCAACCCGTACGTAGCTGATTGTATACTGTTGGTGTGATTTGGTAAGTTTGACGGAGTGCCGTCTGTAAGGTAATGTCGTGGAGAGGTAAACACGTACGCTCAATCCAATGTCTTTATTAGCACTAAAAATTATTACAATACATATGTTTAATGTAATACGCGTCAGTGAAATGTGAGCTATAGGAGCTCGCTCGTACATGCTGCCTAATTTAAGAGAAATCTCTAAACAACCAAAGAAGAAATAAAATATACTATATAAAACTATTAATATTAGTTAAGGCGAAGTCGGTCTGTTGACTCGTCTGTTTGAATGACGCTCGTCGATCCGCATGGCAGCTTGTGATTGTGATACATCGCTCGGCGTGCTACATCGAATGCTCTGCAGCTCTACTTCTTGAATCGACATACCATTTTTTCCTTGATGTCGCTTCTTTATCTTGCAGTAAACATATATGGCGGTGATTATACAGCTAATCAGTATTATGAGAGCATAAACCACATAATGATGCGTATCGTGTGAAATGTTATGCACACTCAACTTGTCCTGTGAGGCCTTTACTGTGTTTATTTGGCCTTGAAGGACATTAAACTGTTTTTGATGAGTTTCCGGGATGTATGTGAAATTCAACCCCTTTAAAATGCTGTTGACTCCAGACTCTGGCATGTAAACTTCGTCGTCAGTGAGAGTTATTTCTGAGCGATATGTTTTCGGTGAATGTATGACGATATTGTCACCTTTCAGCATGCAGCTAGGCCTTAATTCCATAACTCCAGTTCCGTGCAATGTTTCTGTAATCAATGTAGAGTCGGGACAGAAAATGCGTACTGTGCATTCCTGGCAACAGGTAAACAGCCACTCGGCGCGGCTGTGTAACATGATCCAGTCGTTGCGACAACTTGATACTACGGTGCCGCAATTAGATAACTGTTTATTGTTAATAACTTGAGCTTCGCATAGTGTCGATGCTTCCTTTGTTGTTGTATGTATAGGTAGCTGTAGTTTACAAATCAATCTGTTCTCTTTAAAAGGTATACACTCATTATGCATATCTTCCTCTGTGATCGGTATGAGCATGTCTCTTTTTAAATTTAAAGCTGAGTACTTTGCAGTAGGTATCAGAAAGGTTGAAGTTTGTTGGTGAATTCGAGGTATAGGTATGACTCTATTCAATTCAAAATGTTCGATGTTGATGAGTGGCATTTTGATTTCAAACATCAGGAACTCTGTAAGTCTCACGTGCACTCTTGAAAGTTTGTACATTTCACGAATGCAATCTGGTTGACTACTAACGCAGGGTAAAGTAACGTCAGAAGAAATTTGAGCAGTAATTATGTTCAGCTGATTTTCAAACTCTTCCAGTTTCAATAAGTGAGTGTCCATTCGTCCGCTTCGCACATCGGTCATGAGATCGAGCATCTGTTGTTGCAGCCGGCGTAGGTTGTCTATGATGAGGTTCGCCGTCAGTACTGCTGCGGTAATGTACATGGTTTTCTTGTGTTCACCTTGTACAAGATTGTTAAGATCTGACATTTGACGGCTTATGCTGGCAAACTGTTTAACCATCGTTTCTTCGTTTCGTTTTAGAATACTGTATTCTCCTTCTATGATCGAAACTTGTTGCTTGTATAGGTTATTTAGATGATTTTCATTTTCTTGTATAGTCTTGATGTCCTGATCGTATTGCGAGGCAAACCGTTCGTCAAGTATTCCAAAGAGTGAGTTGGCAACATAGCCAACTCCGTCAATAAGACCTCGTTTTGAACGTCTGCCATGTTCAGTCTTCAACATCAAGTTATTATGCTGGAGTTCTGTTATTTCGTGCTGAAACTGTGACGTAATTATTTTGTAGGCTGGCTCGTCCTTGCTGAGGTCTGCGAGCAGGTTGACCTGATATTCAATGTTCACTAAACTGTGCCAATATGTTGACAGATTGTAATAGACAACCAACTTCCACTCATCCTGCACCAGTTGCATGTCCGCAATCTTATCAAAGTACAGTGGTTGATTTGGCTGTAGGGTTGTCACTCCTGTGTGTTGGGCATATTGTTTTCCAATAACCCCTGTGCATAACATAAGTAATAGAAGCAGTAGGTTAAGTAAGTTGTACGCTCCTCTTTTTCTTCCCTTTGTTTTTAATGTTTTAGGTTTTTGTTCCAGTTGTTGCTGTTTTGTTACTTGTTGTGTTTGTTCCAGTTGTTGCTGTGGGATCTGCGCTTCAACAGGTAAACGTATTAATTTACTTATTGGGCGTTTCACTGCATTGTTATTTTTAGTTTTTAGGGTGACGACGCGTACACGGCCATCATTGCCAGGGTGGGTTAGAACGACCCTTCCAAGAAGCCAACGAGCAGGTGGAACGTTATATTCCTGGATAATTACGAGATCTCCGACGCACATGTCTATTCCAGCAAAGTGCCATTTGCTTCTTGTTTGTAGCGTTTGGAGATATTCCGTGGACCATTTTCGCCAAAAGTCCTTGTGCATTTTTTCCATCAACTTCCAACGCGTGCCATAGCTGATGTCTTCAACTTCTCGTGAAAGAGGTGGTGCCAATGTTTGGTCTCCAATTAGAAAGTGGCCAGGTGTGAGGCATTCAAGGTCTTCAATGCTGTTAGATAAGGCCACCATTGGTCTAGAGTTTAGGCATGCTTCGATTTGTGTTAGAAGTGTAGTAAACTCTTCATATGTTATTTTCTGTTCTCCTAGCACTCTTTTCAGGTGGTACTTCATCCGTTTCACCGCAGCTTCCCACAGTCCACCAGCTGTGGGCCATGACGGCGCATTGAAGTGCCATTCGACACTATATGATATCAAATAGTCCATGACTTCTGTAGTTGTCAGGTATTGTTCTAGGGCTTGTTTATGTTCTCGTGTTAAGCTGTTGGCGGCGCCCACAAAGTTCGTGCCGCAGTCACTGTACATATGCTTCGGCGTGCCACGACGAGGGCATAGCCGTTTGAAAGCAGCTAAAAATGTTATTGAGCTGAGGTCGGACACCAGCTCTAGGTGAATCGCCTTAGTGGAAAGGCAGATGAAGATGGTGACATAGCCCTTTGTTGTTGCTATGCCTCTGCCTTTATTTGACTTGACATCTACTGGTCCAGCTAAGTCCACGCCCGTGTGAGTGAACGGGCGTGACGGCGTAACCCGTGGTTTAGGGAGATCAGCTATTATTTGATTCCTGTTAGACGCTTTGTAGCGCAAGCATACAACACATCTTTGTATTTCTCGTTTTACAGCTGTCATCCCGCCGATTATCCAGTACTTCGTTCGCAGGTAAGTTAGTGTTAGCCTTGCTCCTCCATGCAATGTTCTCATATGTGCCCAGTTAATTAACAGAATACTCAATCTGTCACTGCTGGGAATGATCACTAGATGTTTGTTTTCAGTGCTCAGCTGAGAGTGTGCTAGTCTGCCCCCTACTCTTAATATTCCATTTTCGTCAAGCCAAGGATTCAGACTCAAAAGTTGACTTTTACACTGTAGTTTGTTTTTCTTTGATAGTTGTTCAATGTCCATGTAATAATGTTTATGTTGTACAGCCCTAATTATGTAGTTATGGGCCATTGTTATATCATTCAATGTCAATATCAATGTTGCTCTGTTATCTCTATTTCGTAAGTTGTGAATGAAACGTGATATCCACGCTAGTACGCGCGTAGCTCGTTCCATAGAGCTATAACGCTCGAGAAGTGTCTCTATTAATGTTGTTTCAGGTTTGCAGTTAATAACACACACCTTTAGTCTTTTCTCTTCTGTTGGAGTTGGGATTCCCTGGTCTGTTGATAGTTGTGTTATTCTGTTGTTATTCATTAACCATTTTGGTCCCTCCCACCACAGAGAATGAGTGAGTAGCTGAGATGGCGACAGTCCTCTGCTAGCGCCATCTGCGGCATTGTCCTCGGACCGAACATGTTTCCAACAGGCCGTCGGCATGCTGTTTAGAATGATTGCAACACGGTTAGCCACAAAGGTTTTCCAACGTCCAATGTCGCCTTGCAGCCAACCCAACACAACCATTGAGTCAGTCCAGCCGTGTATTTTGACTTGGCCTGTCTGAATGTTCAATGAATCTATGACCTTTTTCATAAGTCTTGACAATAATAGTGCTCCACATAGCTCTAGCCTGGGTAATGTTATTGTTTTATTTAGTGGTGCAAGTTTTGATTTTCCGGCTATCATTCTGATGATCTGTTGGCCATTGTGATCTTCACCTTTGCAGTAGATGATGCTTGCGTATGCCTTCTCTGAGGCATCACAGAAGCCATGTAGCTCAATGAGCTTGCCTGCGTTTCCCATCCAGCGTGGAATTGTTATATTATTAATGCAGTCAAGTTCCATTATAAATGATTCCCACTCCCTTTGTATACTGTGTGGTAGAGGGTCATCCCAGCCTGTTGCTAACGTCCAGACTGTTGAAATATTATTTTGGCCTTTGTTGTAATTGGAGATAGCCAGCCCAACGGATCGTAGATTTTTGCTAAATCTGATAACAATGTCCGCTTCGTTATTGTTCTATTTTTATCTTCAACGTTCACGGTATATCGGAATGTAAATTGATCCGTGCGCGGGTTCCATCTGATACCAAGTGTTTTGTTTGTTTCGGCGTGTTTAAAATCGAGCATGGTTTGATTTAATAGATCTTGATCTAAGTCTTCCAATAATCTTGAGTCGTTGCTGGCCCATTTTCGGAGATTGAAGCCAGCCCCTTTTAACATGTTGATAAGTTGGTAGCGCATCTTTAAAGCTGTATCTACATCATTGCTGCCGGCCAATATATCATCAGTGAAGAGTTGATTGGTAAGAATGTCAGCAGCGAGTGGATATTGGCAGCCATCGTCCTTGATCAGCTGTTTGATGGTGCGCATCGCTAAGAAGGAGGCCGCTTTTGTACCGTACGTTACGGTACAAAGTTGATATTCCTTAATGACGTCACCAACTGAGTCACGCCACACTATTTTCTGTAGATGTTGATCTGTTTCTTGAATTAAAATTTGTCTATAAAATTTCTCTATATCCGCTGTATAGACGTACTGATATTTTCTCCAGCGAAAAATCATTGCTTGTATATCCTGTTGTAGGTTGGGCCCACACTCCATCAGGTCATTAAGGCTGTAACCCGATTTAGTTTTGTTGGCCCCGTTGAATACCACGCGAAGTTGTGTTGTAGTTGACTCCGGTTTTACTACTCCATGATGTGGTAGGAAGCAGCATGGATCTCGTGGTGATTTGCATTCTTTCATATGTTGTAGCGTTAAGTATTCGTGTATGAATTTTTTATAAGCGTTGGATAAATTATCATCTTTGACTAGACGTCTTTCTAGTTGTTTGAATTGGGATATCGCCTGCCCTTTCGATACTCCCAAACTTTTTTCAAAATTAATTTTCATCGGAATTCGTACTTCGTATCTTCCTTCAGTGTTTCTAAATGTTGTATTTGTATATAGTTGTTCGCAGTACTCTTCTTCACGTGTTAATGTTTTTGTGTTCTCCGAGATTTCTTCAGATTCCCAAAATCTTGAAATTTCTTCGATGTTATTGATTACTGCGTGACAGTTGAACGTTTGTATGTTGCCCAGTAAAACCCATCCCAATCTTGTTTGCTGTGCTATGGGCGCTTGTGTGTGTCCCCGCAATATCCCATTCATTACAATTTGTGCGTAAATTCCTGCATCCAATAAAATATCTACTGATCTCGAGACATTGTAATTTGTGTCTGCCAGGTTAACATGGTGTAAATGAGGCCAGTTTTGTCGTTCGAACGTGTAATTTGGGAGATTGTTAAGCATTTTCGGCATTATCATTGCTTCTGTAGTAAATGTATAATCGCCATACACGGACTCGCATTCTAACAAAACGGTCCCTCTTGTTTGGTTGCCAACAATCCCAATCCCGGACACAGTAGCATTTTGTTTGCGTCGCGGGAGGCCTAGGCGTTGTGCTGCAGCCTCTGTTATTAGGTTTATTTGTGAACCTTGATCTAGTAAGGCTCTGAGTTTTATCAAGGTACCGTCGACAGTTCTCACGTTTATTTCCACGGTGGCAAGTAAAACTTCGCTATTCCCAGACACGTGGTGGGACTTGCGCGGCATAGTACTCGGCGCTTGCTTTGAACTTGTAGGTGTCGAGTTCGAACGTATTATTTTGTCCTGTACTTGGAAAATATCATGTAGAGTCGTATGATGCGAATTGTTACAAACCCGACACCGCTTGATTGAATTGCATTGTTTTCCATTGTGGCAGTACATGCAGTTTTGGCAAATGTCGTATTGCGACATTGAACTTAATTTCATTTTCGTTGCCATGTTCTGAAATTCCTTACAGTAAATCAATAAATGATTTGATTTACATATAGGGCAAGTTCTCTCTGTAGTGGCATGGAATGTTTTAGGTGAAAGCCTCTTGAAACCTTGAGTCTGTTGTATTGTTTTTGGCGAAAATTCTTGATTTTGCCGATAATGTAGTTTTTGTTCGTGTTTCCCGGCAGTAGATGACGTAATCTTCTTAGATATAGGTTCTAATGCTGTAAACTTGCTTTCCAAAAATCCCATTAGTTCTTTATACGATGGTAGTGACCTTGGCGTCTTTCGGGCTTCCATGTATGCTGTGTATGTGTCGGGGTCCATCTTTTCTGTTAATATGTGTACCAAAATAGGGTCCCACGACGAAGTGTCTACTCCTAGATTGTGGACTGCATGAATGGTTTCCATACTGACATCATGAAGCCGTTTCAACTCATTTGAACTGTGTTTGTGGATTGATGGTTGGTTCATAAAAATTTGGATTTGCTTCGTAAATAGAAGTTGTACATTGTTGTACCTGTGAGTGAGGATTTCCCAGCAGGTATCATAATTTTCGGCAGATATGTTTAGATGTTGGACCAACCTTTCAGCTTCGCCACGAAGTTTTCCTTTTAGATGCTGCATTTTCTGTGTTTTTGTTAATGTAGGGTTGTTATGGATAGCTTCTGCGTACAAGTCCATGAACGTCGGCCACTGATTGTAATTACCAGAAAAACAAGGTATTTCTATTTGCGGGATTGATTGGTATAGATGTGCAGTAGAAAGTAATTTATGATTTAATTCCTTTTTTGTGGCTTCATAGATTGTTTCATGTTTTGCATACTCTTGTTCATAGTCCAAATCGGAGCCTATGAGTAGGTTGTCAATTTGCCAATGTATTTCATCAATGGTTTTCCATCGCTGTTGAAGCATCTGGAGCTTATCTTGTATTTCCCACTTTTCGGAGATGTCCATGATGGCGGTGTTCTTGATAACTCTCATAAAAGCTCTAAAGTTTGTCTGTTGTTGATTTATTAATTCGTCACTTTTCGACATCATTCCTTTTTCGTCGGAGGCACGAGATATTTTTCCACTACCTGCTGCTTGATCTGCCCCTTCGGAACTCGACGACCCAGGGATGGTGCTCCTTAACCCCGTACATGTGGTTTCGTATTGATATTTGATCTTTTCGTAAGTGTTCAATGTAAAATAAGAATCAGATTTATCTTCGTATTTAAGCAAAATGTTATGGTTTTCATCAAACTCACGCCATAAATTGTAAAGAGATTCCAGCCGCTTGTCAATGTAGTCGACGGTCTTGCGACTTGTAGAATCCTTTTTGATGTTAATGTTGATTTTCTGAATAGTTTCAGAGATGATCTTCTGACGCTGAAGTAGTCCTTCCATTGTGGTAAAATGTGTAGAAGATTGCTTCAGTCAGATGTAGTAAACTGTATATCACTTGTCGCTGTTGTTCGCTGTGTAACAATAGCCTTACTACGATATCGTATAGCGCTTCTCAATCTGATCTGGTGATTTCCGCTTGTGGAAGGCCAGCAGACCGAACGCAACCGTAGTACGACGCTAGTCACACTGCTAACTCTCGAAGGACCAAATGTACGGGCCCCAACCCGTACGTAGCTGATTGTATACTGTTGGTGTGATTTGGTAAGTTTGACGGAGTGCCGTCTGTAAGGTAATGTCGTGGAGAGGTAAACACGTACGCTCAATCCAATGTCTTTATTAGCACTAAAAATTATTACAATACATATGTTTAATGTAATACGCGTCAGTGAAATGTGAGCTGTAGGAGCTCGCTCGTACACAACCAAGAAATCTAAGACACAAAAATAGACTGGCTCTTCCCTTCACTAAACTCCATGTGGTTAGCTCATCCACTCATCACATGTCAATTAAAGTATTTAATAAAATACCTACTGCAATTAAAATTATTTCTAAAGATAGAGAGTTTTATGTACAGTTAAAGAAATATTTAGCAGAGAATTGTTTTTATAGTTTACTAGAGTTTTTTTAATAGTTAAGTTATTTAAGTATATTACGATCTCAAGAATTCGTGTTAATTAAGATTAAGTTTAAATTTATTAAATAATTAATTATGTTTATTGTTGCAATGCCCTTGCAGGGCCATGTTTGGGACTTAATACTGTTTTTATAAAATCTTTGTACAACATGATGCAATAAATACCTATGACTATGACTAATATATGCGCGGGTTGGACAGAGCCATGATAGCTGATTGGTAGAGCACCTGAGCCGGTAAGCTAGAGGGTGCGGATTCAAACTAACTGGGGGCACAGTGTGAGTTTTATTTACTATCCATATTCATTCGATTACGTTTAAGAAAACGAAAATCAGTATTGTAACGTTGTCGTTGCAATTTACTCAACGTTATATTTTTTATGCTATGCATCTTATAGCTTCCTTGGTAGTTTTAAAAACTATCTGTCAAATTTATATGCACGATTCTGAAAAAGAATACTTTGAATGTCATGTCATTTTCATGGAATGTTATTGTATTTTTGAAATGATCAGGCTTTCAAAATTCTTCGATTGTGCAATAGGTAATTAATGTTTAAAATGTGATATTATCTGAAAACCTGTATCTATGAACAGGTTTTTTTCTGCTTAATTATAAATTTTACCTAAATAAATATTTACTGTGGATCTCCTGAGTTTTTTAAATGGCCTTCAGGCTACAGTATGGCATTGAAGCAGCGCCACCTGGCGTTAACATTTTGCCATACAAATTGTTATTTCGTTAACGTGATCGAATGGCGAATGAAACTCACACTTAGCACCCTGTAACTGAGTTATACGACAAATAACTTTTATAAGTTCACAAACCAAATACCGATTTACTGACATGAGTACACAACGTCGTCGTCTCTCCTTACACCCGCCACGGGAAGATGAAATGATGAATGAACTTTCATAGTATTTGATAAAGTCCTCCAATATTATCTTGTATATTCAATTAAATTGAATATAAACCGAATTGAATATATCGTCGGCGTAGAGCGAAAAAGTAAAAGTAAAAGTCGCTAAATAGGTTTAAAGCGTGTTTGTGTTATGACGGTTTAAAATTTTATAAAATAAAAAAAAATCATAACTTAGTTTTGGTATGAGATAATTCTAATTTTATGGATTCATATCTTAAAGAACAGATAAGCACATATGGAAATATTATTATTTTCAACTTATTACGTTGAATTACTGAGATAATGACAAAAAACAAAGTAAGTTATCTTTTACCCTCAAACCTTATACCGATATGTTTAGTTAATGAGTTATAGAAGAGAGTTAGTGACTTTTCACTCAATTTTGGTATGGATCGAGTCCTAATTATGATTTATTGTGTAATAGGGAGAAATAACCAACTCGACTTAGCTAAATATTTGCAATGCTACCTCATAAAAAAACAGTATTAAACGAAATTGATTAGTTTTCGACTGACAATGAGTAGTGCAAATGTAAAGTTAAAGTGTTTTTGCACTACCTAAAGTAAAAACTATGACACGTATAGAAATGTCAACAAGATTGAAATTGTGCAGAAAAATTTGGAGAATTTGATTATGTTTCTAACTCAATTTTGGCCAAATGTCGACTTAGTGACTTTTCGCTCTACGGCGACGATATACGAAGTCGTTCGGTTAGTTAGTGGTAGTAGTTATCTTCTGCCATCTTATCTTTGTCGCCAATTTGCCATGTTAGATAGCTTTTTCTTTAATGGACGAGGATTCAGTGCTATGTGCGCTTTTATATTTACAACAATATCAACTCTTACAACAGGTTTAGTCAGATGTTTTCCAATCGAAAAGATTGCAGCTAAGACTTTAAACAATAGGAAATTATCAAAGTAAAATTAAAAATTATGTAGAACACATACAAGAACTTTATCTTTTAATTACTGTATCATAATGTTTATTTATTAGTTCGTGCACTAATACACAGTTACAACGGTTAACATTTTGAAACACAGTGAATGGTACAAGTAAAGTTATATCTACAAAACTTATTTCTTCCAGCAGATCATGGTGATAGGAAAATTTTAAATGATCACAGCTGTTTTAATGTGCGTTCTGCGAGTGTACCGGTTCATATAAATAAACTAGTGGACCCGGCGGACTTCGTACCGCTTTGACAGTTTCCATCAAGTGATTAAATTCTCTTTGGTTTCCATGACAACAAATCATTTTGTATTGGAAAATTAAATTGTCGTTTTTAGTATATTTATAGTGTGATTACCGTAGGAATATCAGGAAAAAAACTATCCTATGTATTAATCCAGCTTATAAACTATCTGTATGCCGAATTCGCCTCGCCGGCGTCCGCGTCTTCTGGGCAGGCCGGTCACACGCACTAGGCGCGGGGCCCACGCACCCACCGTGCGCGCTTTGCGACTGATAGGGGACATGCTTGCTCAGCACGATGATGTTGACTTGTTTGCGGACGCTTTGGGACGTCTTTATGACAGAGCCCGTACGTTTGTAAGCAAGATGCTTTTGTGATTATGCATGTTATTATTATTATTATTATAAATACTAATCGGACAATTTACTGTGACATTTCTAGTTTAGTTTTCCATTAATTCTTATATTATAGTTTTATTTAATTTGACATGTGTGTACCTATCTAATTTTGAGTGTAATTTTAAGTGTATTTACATAATTTTAATCTAATTCACTGACATTCACATTTTGAATCTGACAGTCTATCTTGAGATATCTATTTAAATATCTATTTATTTTTTTAATTAATATGTAATATTGTTTTGAACAACTTAATTATCTTTTGGCATGTGTACCTATATCTTGTAAGCGCTTTGGATTGTTCTGTAAGCTTACAAGACTTTCTTTTTAAAATAAATAAATAAATAAATCTGTTGCAGCGTGAAAAAGGAACAAATATACAGACATACACACAAACTTGCGCATTTATAATATTAGTGTGATAAGTACTGTCAAATACCATATTAAAAGAAAAGAATGACGTTACAGTATTTTTAAACTCTACAAAAAAAACAAAAGACCTTAAACCCGTGCCGGCGTATTGTATCGCTGACGCATGCTGAAGCGACACAGCCAGGAAAAATATGCCGCCGCCGCCATTGTGGCAGCCCGCGAGTTGGCCTGCAACCCCCCCTCCCTTCCCTGCAGCCTCCACAACGCCACAAAATAAAGAAACTAGGTACAGGAGGTAAGCTTCCTACAATGGCGCTACGAGCCGGTTCACACGCGCTCTACACCAGGTACAGACATGTACCTGGGCGCTTCTACCCACCACCGGTCATCCCGAGCCGAAGTCCGAGCCTTTAGAGGCGCCCTCGGGTTGTTCCACTTCCCGATCCGATCCGAACGCCTCGGAGAATCTAGTAGGGCACGGGGACACGCACTAGTGCGTGATGCCGTTCCCTCTAGATAACCTCCGAAGGTGATTCGTTTCACACAGCTTGAGGAACCCTTTAAGTTTCTCCCCGGCCCCAAAAAAACTGAAAATGAAGTCTCACACGCACACATAGACGGACAGAACACGGAACAGACGGACATCTCAATCAATGCGAATAAATATAATAATAATAAAAATTTACCTGTCAAAAATTACTATGAGAATCTCGTAAAACTTAATTAAGACGAAACGGAATTATTACTTTTTAGTCATGAAATAACACGTTTTGATTCCTCTTGCTATTAATTTTGTATGCGTCACTTTTGATGTTTTTGTTTCTGAATAAACACTAACGCAGACACACACGCACACGCACACGCACACGCACACGCACACGCACACGCACACGCACACGCACACGCACACGCACACGCACACGCACACGCACACGCACACGCACACGCACACGCACACGCACACGCACACGCACACGCACACGCACACGCACACGCACACGCACACGCACACGCACACGCACACGCACACGCACACGCACACGCACACGCACACGCACACGCACACGCACACGCACACGCACACGCACACGCACACGCACACGCACACGCACACGCACACGCATACGCACACGCACACGCACACACACACACCCTCACATTGCATGCACAAAACTGTCTATTAATTAATTGAACTGTCCTAGTTAAGACCAATCTGCGCTCAGAATGTCCCGAGATCCGCGACCGAGAGAGGGTCTATGCGTGCGCTGCTCGTGCGCGCGTACCTTCTGGGTCTCGTTATTTGCTCTGTAGCGCGCTCTCGAGCACGCGCCACAGCTCAGCGACACAGCGCGAACGCACGCGGCAGTGCTCATAACATAACATTATACTACTTACATATGTTTTGGTAGCCGAGTGGCACTGCATTATCCCCGATTCCCGGAGAAGTCTTCAGTTCAATCCCCAAGCTGGGCCAAGTGCGTTCAGATTTATCTGTTCGCTTACAGTCTGCTATTGCGAAATCTATCGAGAAATTCGAAAAAAATATAAACCCTACTTCTACATACTTATGGAAAATAGGAATAAAACTACTGTAACATTAATCTTTTACTCAGGCAAACAAAACTAAGCCACTTTCACTTTTAATTAAACGTCAGTAGTCTATGTGACGACTGAGATTGAACCATTTCTCGTATTCAGCCGATCTTCTCGTTCAGCTATCGACGCTATGCTTGATTCTGTAATTGTGCTCAATATTTAATCATCTTGACCTCCTTCTCAATCAAAAGTGTCTGTCAATTCAAAAACTTTTAACGTTACTTTTAAGTAATAAGTACCTGTGGTGAGAGTATATAATATCTCCTCAAAATTTCCTGATTCTTTTTTTATGTGTTTTTTTACTGACGATAAACTTGTTCAACTGTACTGATTACGCTGTGTCGCCACCATGACGGTACACACTTTTAATTAAATATGATTTTTACCCATTCATTATCCCTTAGCCCTAGACTATTCTCCGTGAAAAGAATAGACAATAGGGCCGCCGCGAACCGCTCCTTTCAAACCTGCACAGGGTACATAGTTTGTCGCTAAGCTCGCGCGGAACGCTTGCAGCATTGAATACACTTCATTAATACGTTGTTGTAGAGCGACGAGTCCTTCTTTTGCGTCGCATTTTGCATTGTTTCAAATATTTGTGCGGCACATTCATCGGCGGACTCAAAAGGACTCCCAACATTAGTATTGAAGCGCAGAGCGATTGTGTACTGTGGAGGTTTTAACACAAAATAACTCAAATTGTGTATTTTACCGAGAGCCAATCCAATACAAGTACAATCCAAGCCTTAGCTTGCTGTCACCCAAGACAAAATCAAAATATCTTCTCTTGATCTTTTTTCTTCCTTTTCCCTCACGCTCTACGTTTAAACTCAGGTCACGTCGTGTGCCACAGAGCTGCCCGAAACACTTTGTCTTTTTATACAATTGCATCGTCGTTGTCAGTACTTACATAAACATCCAATGCTGGACTCACACCTTTCTATATAGAAATGGCCCGATCTTCGGATGTGCTTATGTTTATATGAACATAAGCACATCCGAAGATCGGGCCATACTAAATAAAGTCAAAGTAAATAGCCTGTAACTTTCCCACAGCTGGGCAATGGCCTTCATCATTGAAATCAAGTCATCACTACAAATGATGGGTAGGAGGCACTACAGTAAACGGCTTGTTCACCACGCTTCCTAAACGCGGGTTGGTGGTCACAAACCCGGGCTATGCATAGAAAGAGCTGTGTGCTTTTTTTTAACTAAAAAAAACCTTTCCAGCAAAATAAGCCGCGAGGTTCTTATAACCAAAATAACAAATACTACAGCCAAGGGCGTAATCATAATAAAAATAGAAATTACTCTAAATCATCATCATCATCGGCCTATCTTAGTCCACTGCTGGACATAGGCCTCCCCTAATGAGCGCCATAGCGCCCTGTCCTCAGCTTGACGCATCCAGCATCTGCCTGCAGTCTTTCGCAGGTCGTCATCCCACCTGGCCGGAGGGCGTCCTACACTACGTTTACCGAGTCGTGGTCTCCACTCAAGAACACGTTTACCCCAGCGGTTGTCGGTTCTTTGCCAGATATGGCCGGCCCACTGCCACTTCAACTTGCTAATTCTTAGAGCTATGTCGATGACTTTGGTTCTCTGTCGGATGTATTCGTTACGAATCCTATCCTTCAGAGAAACTCCGAGCATAGCTCTTTTCATAGCTCGCTGAGCGACTTTAAACTGGTGGACCAGCCCTACCGTGAGTGTCCACGTCTCAGCTCCGTAGGTCATGACGGGTAGGACGCACTGATTGAAAACTTTCGTTTTCAAGCATTGCGGTATGGATGACGAGAAGACTCGACGTAGTTTTCCAAACGCTGCCCAGCCCAGCTGGATCCTCCTCTTGGCCTCCTTCTCAAAATTGTTTTTACCTAATTGCAGAATCTGCCCGAGGTAAGTATATTTAGAAACGATTTCAAGAAGGTGGCCATGTACGACGACCGGTATCGGATCAATGTGGCCATTGATCATGACTTTGGTTTTGTCCAAATTCATGCCAAGACCGATGCGTCGCGAGGCTGAAGCTAGGCCGTCCAGCATCTGGTTCAGCTCCTCTAGCGACTCCGCCATTAGGACTATGTCATCAGCGAATCGCAGGTGTGAGATGTAGTCACCGTTTATGTTAATGCCCTTCCCTTTCCAGTCCAGCGTCTTAAACATATCTTCGAACGCGCTTGTGAACAGTTTCGGGGATATGACATCCCCCTGTCTCACTCCTCTGCGCAATTGGATGGGTTTGGACTGCTGGCCCTGTACTTGGACATTCATGGTGGCGCATTCGTAAAGACATCTCAACACCTCGATATAACGACAGTCCACTTGGCATCGCTGTAAGGATTCCAGAACAGCCCAGGTTTCGACAGAGTCAAAGGCCTTCTCATAGTCCACAAAAGCCAGACACAGGGGCTGATTATACTCTTCAGACTTCTGTATAATCTGCCTCACTGTGTGAATGTGGTCTATGGTACCATATCCTCCGCGAAACCCGGCCTGTTCCGGTGGCTGGAACTCGACGAGTCTCCTGGCGAGACGATTCGTGACCACTCGTGAGAAAAGCTTATAGACATGGCTCAGGAGCGAGATGGGTCTGTAATTTTTAAGCAGAGTTTTATCGCCCTTCTTAAAAAAGAGCACCACCAAGCTCCCGCTCCACGCCTTTGGAGTTCTCCCACTGTGAAGGACGGCGTTGAAGAGCTTCTGCAATTCCTGGATAACAGGGGCTCCTCCAGCTTTCAAAAGCTCTGATGTAATTCCGTCCTCACCGGGGGCTTTTCCATTTTTAAGCTGTCTCAGAGCTAACACGATCTCGTCTTGACTGATGTCTGGCAGTTCGTCGGTGTAGTGGCGTGTCAAGGTGGCTCTGGAATCGTGGTCGTCTCGTCGGGGACGAGGGGCATGTGCAGCGTATAATCGGCCATAGAAATCCTCTATCTCGGCGGAGATCTCCAGCTTCGACAATACGGTCCTCCCGTCGTGCGTTTTAAGCTTCGTCAGGTGGCTCCTGCCAAGCTGCTGAGTGAATACTTTGGACCCTCGGTTTCGCTCTATCGCCTCTTCAATGAGGCGTGTGTTGGAGCTCCAAAGGTCGCGCCGTACCATCTTCGCAATTCGCTTGTTCAGGTCTGACCTCTCCGACGAAGTCGCTTGGGTGGTTTTCCGTCTTCTTGTCATCAGCCCGAGAGTCTCAGCCGAGAGTTTGGACTTCTTGCCAGTACGCTGTTTTTTGCAGAACTGAATGCCCTCGTCCCTCAACGTTTCGACCAGATTGTGTAGGGTCTCGTAAGCGTCATCAGTGGGTTCCAAAGCAACAAATCTGTCCCCGAGAAGCTGCTGGAATTTCTCGGTGCCCGCCATGGATTGGGTTAGGACGGAGCGTGGACTTCATCAGACGGTTTCTTTCAAGCTTTAAGTTGATATTCAGAGAGCCTCGGAGGAGTCGGTGATCAGATCCGGTATTGAACCTGTTGATCACTGAGACATCTCTGAATATGTGCTTGCTATCCGTCATGATGAAGTCGATCTCATTTTTGGTCACAGTATCGGGACTTTGCCATGTCCACTTCCTTTGAGGCTGTTTTTTAAAGAAGGAGTTCATTAAGAACAGCCCCTCTTTCTCGAGGAAGTTGACAAGCATTTGCCCCCTGTGATTCCTAACTCCATAACCATGCGGTCCTATCCGGGATTCGTTGCCAGTCTGGGTTCCCACCTTGCCGTTAAAGTCTCCCATAACAACGTTGAAATGAGCCTTAGTGGTGTTATGCAAGGCTTTGGATATGTCTTCGTACATATCCTCCACTTCATCATCTGAGTGTGCCGAGGTCGGTGCGTATACCTGAATGACCTTCAACCTGTAACGCTTTGACAGCCGAATGATCAGGTACGCTACCCTGGTCGACACACTGGAGATTTCTTCGACGTTGTTAGAGAGGACCTTATTGACGAGGAAGCCTACGCCGCCCTGGGATGTTTTATCACCCTCGCGAAAGTAGAGAATATGGCCCGAGTCTAGGGTTACGGTGTCCTCCCCCTCTCTACGAACTTCACATAACCCTAGAACATGCCATTTAATGTTCTCTAACTCCACTTCCAACTGCGCTAGATGGTGGTCAAGCCTCAGAGTGCGTCCGTTAAACGTTGCCAGGGTCAGTTGTTTGTGGCAGCCTGAGGTAGCCCGGTGATTGTTAGCACCCCCTGCCCCGCCGTTACCATGGCCGCTGCCATGGCCAGGAATAGCGAGGCGGCCGGGAACTAGGGGCCGTTTCCTTTTTCGTACGATCATCATAAGGGGGGTAGTGCCCATAATCCCCACGCTGGGCATGCGGGTTGGGGATCGCAGTTCAGTGTGTGGTGATGGAGTTGTTCTACAGGGGGCGCTGCTGCCCGCCCCCCGGTTTTGTCCCTTTGTCGCCTCTTACGACACCCACGGGAAGAGTTGGGGTGGTGCAATTCTAGGCCGGCACCACACGGCGGCACCACTCTAAATGCCACCAAGTAAATACGGCGATTGAGATACAAATAATCTAAGTGACAAAAACATGCAGTTTTTTCGAGACTGGAAGCTACATTCTGACTTATAATCACATGAATTCAGTTCAATTTACAATAAACGGTAAACTGCACGTATGGTTGATCGACACAGGTGCGTCACTCAGTACTATTAAACGAGACGTCGCATTATCAATACGCGAGAACATAAGTACAAAGGTCACATAGTACATGAATGGTACAGAAGGTAAAGTTACTTCTTACGGAAAAATTTGTTTAAACCTAGAACAAAAACAAACAATCTTTTAATCATAAATTTCATGTTTTTACCAACTTAACTTAAAAGTAGATGGAATAATTGGACAAGACTTTTTAATTAAATATAAATGAGTTTAAAATTTTGAAAATCGTTAATTTTTTTTATTGTATTAATAAAACCCTAAGTAGGTACTACGAAAATAATTTTGTATAATTTTAATGTGTTTATTTTAATTTATAAAAATTGAAAGTTTCGATTTGGCTACAGCTATAGACTTGTTACCTGTAATGACAGAACAAAGTCAAGTTACACAGTCTCTTATAGATAGTATTGAATTTTATTGTAGCATTATCGATGAAAAATCGCATAAATTTTTGATTAATTTTGTCCTTAAAACTAGATTGACTTCGACTGCCAAATTTTATTTAAAATCCAGTTATGATAACGTAGATAGTTTAATTAGCGATATGAAAAAATATCTTATTCCGAAAAAGTGTCCAAATGCTATTCATACAAAATTAATGAAATGTACACAAGGAAATAAATGTATTAAGGAATTCGGGTCAGAAATAGAGGAATTATTGTACGATTTAACTTTGGCTCAGTCGGAAAATGATAGGAAAAAGTATAAAATTTTGCTGCCAGTAAATGAAAAATTTGCCATCAGATGTTTTGCCGATGGATTAAATAACAGTCGTATTAGTATAATCTTAATAGCTAGAAATTATTTATATTTAAAAGATGCCATCCAAACTGCTTTAGATGAGAGTAGTATGATAACATTTAATCATCAAAATTATTTGAAAAGTTCCATTATTAACAAGTTTGATTCAAATAGCGATTTACATTCAGTCAATAGTAAAAATTATACTCGTAACATAATTAATTCATAGTGTAATGACACAACAATCAAGTGCATGGTGTCAGATTCCCGCATTCCGTGCCGCGCTCAAGTTTTGTGTAATCAACAAACTTATGCTCGATTCGCTAAAGATTTGCACTCTTGTAGAGACAGTAATGATTATAGCGTAATAAAATATGATTCTATTTTGAGTAATGAATGTTCAGATTTAAAGTTAGATGAACAAATTTTGCATTTAAGTAAATGATATAAAAAGAGCAATGGAAATGTAAATGAAAATTTTGTGACTTTAGGAAAAAGTAAGACAAAACGGATTGAGAATCCAATTGTTATCACGGATATGACTAAAGAGAGATCTTGTGATCCCAGGTTTAATGGTAAACCAGAGGTAAAGATTCTAGAAAAACCAATTAATGGTTATATAAATGTAATAGTTAAGAATATTATTAATAAAAATATTGAAAAATGTTTGTTTTCAAGGGAAAACTTATGTGTGTATGTACCACTAAAATTAACAATGTTTATTCAAAGTAAGTCATTCTTAGAAGGAAGAAGATTTATAAATGACCTTAAATTATTATGTAAAGATTTAGAGATCAAAGGTCTAGTTATGAACAAAGAATGTTTTGAAATAATAAATAACTTGATGAAGAAATATAATGTAGTGCTACCAAAGTTTTTAATTAAAAGTTGTTTAAACGAAGTAATAAAGAAAGATGAAATAAAGAAATGTAAAAGAAATGATAGGAATATTAATGAAAATATGGAAAGTGAAATTGATTATAAATGTAAAAACTTTGAGGAAGAACCATTTAATGTGAAATGTACTTTTTTTGAGAAAATGTTACTAGAAGAAAGATATGACAGACGTACAGTAGGTATAACCTAGAAATAAGTGTACTTATATTATATAATAAGGATTAGATTTCAGACTTAGCTTATGTTAAAAAGTTATATACCTTTACCTAGGAAAATAAAAATGTATCAAGTTGTTAAATATTAGCTTTATAGAAAACTGTTAGTTTTTTTTTATATGAAATATTTATTTTTATGATAAAATTAGCAAAATAACCATAATATTAATTTGTATTTAGATAATGTAACAGTGTATTTTTAGAATGTAAACAAACATTGTTTGTTAGTTAAGCTTAGTACTTTAAATCATTTGTTTAATTTAGGTGTGTAAAACTAAATAATAAATTTGTAATCGATAGTAAGTTAGTAAGTTTTGTAACACAGTATTGTGTAGTTTTAGTAGATAAGAGTATAGAGATTAAGCATAAATTTAAGGGTTCAAGAAGTTTTGATTTTATTCAAAAAAAAAAAAAAGGGGGAAGGTGTAGTGGAGTGCGCCACTTAACATCATATGGAAATGACTCACACTTAATATTGTAACTCAATATTATGTTCCATATAAATTAATTACACAAATCATGTTACCTTGAAATAGCACGTATTGTCATATGATTGAACAAAGTCCATTTTTACTATTAATTACTTTAATATTTTCTTTTGTTTAGAAACAGTATAAAAGCAATGTTTTTCATAAATAAAGACAGTTAAGAACCAACACTCGTCGTATCTATTTCAACCCCCGCGTCACAACATCACATGGCGACCCTGCCAGTGCACTACTCCTAGGTAGTGTTGTGCTGGTGCACACGTCACAGCTGAAGCACACGGCCTGGGAATTAAACCCAGGACCTATAAAAAATAAAAATGGTTGTTATTTCCCGATAAATACAAATAATTTGAAGTGAGAAAATCCCAGAGTGTGATTAAAATACTTGGCGTGTCTCGTTCCTAACCTAGTCGTAATAGTATCAGTTGTTATGTGACCTAGTGTCCGTAACAATACTGAGATAATTTTCAAAATTTATAATTATTGTTTCCTTAAATAATACACTTTTTTCCTTTAAACATTTAAAAACCCTATTTTTATTGGTTAAAGTGTTCATGTGTAATTCCAACAGTCTCTCTTAGCCGTGGCAATTTTAAGCAGATACGTCATCATCATCATCATCATCATCGGCCTATCTGAGTCCACTGCTGGACATAGGCCTCCCCTAATGAGCGCCATAGCGCCCTGTCCTCAGCTTAATAATATAATAATAATAATAATTAGATTTTTATAATGTTATATTGTTTTTTTATTAAAATATTGTAAAAATCTAGTTTTAAGAAAGAAAATAAATATAGAGTATAATAATAATAATATTAGCTATCTCGCGTCTCAGTTCAAGAGGTAAAAGGTGGTGTTTCTTACAGACATTTAGGTAGTTGGAAGAGTTAAAAGTATCCTTCAAACAATAGCATGGCACAGCAGAAGATTTTTTCAACGAATAAATTATTAAATGTTTTTGTTTTGTTTATATAATTTTTAACGCAAAATTTGTTGCGAACAAATTACAAAAACACAAATGTTGACCCGGTATGTCAGAAGGGTGCAGGTTCAAATTCTGCTCGTGAAATTTTTTTCAACATTTGTGTTTTTGTAATTTGTTCGCCACCTAATATGCGTTAAAAATTATATAAACAAAATAAAAACATTTTAGCTTGCCTACATCTTAACTGATCTTTAGAATTTAATTTTGTAAAAATATTATGATCGGATGTTAATGACGGTAGTTGTTGACATTGAATGGGCGCCTTTGGCTTTCAAAGTAAAAAGTAATAGTGTTGAATAATTTCGGCGGGCTGGTTAGAACTACGATTGCTCAATTGTGGGAGCACCTGACCCGGTATGTCAGAAGGGTGCAGGTTCAAATCCTGCTCGTGGAAGTTTTTTCAACATTTGTGTTTTTGGAATAAATTATTACTATTATTTAGTGTGTGTGCATGTAAGTCAAACTAAAATACGTTGGCTAAATACGAGTTATCAGGTTGAATCGACTGCTATCTTACGACAACAAAGGGACCGACGGCTTATTGTGCTGCCCGAAGCTTTCCGAGCTCGAGGCGTTTTAATTCGGTTACCGGCTGGTCCGCCGCCATTGCAGAAGTTGCTTAACTTGCTAAACTGCTGCACCATCTAGCTCTTAACTTAACAACTGACAAAGTACAATGACAGAAGTAGCGCTAAATTTTGTAAGTGTTTCGTAACTGTGCCACTGCCAAGCAAAGCCAATATTGAAATCAAGTCATATCGCTATAATTGATGGTAATGGCTTATTTACCATTTGCAATTCAGAAGTATTGGAACCACAGAAGAAAATATATGATATCTGTATAGATTTCATATAGTTTACTTAAGCAGTTTAAGCTTGTACAAACAAGCGCTTATCATTAATCAAACCTGATAATAAATAAATGAAATTTAATAAATAAATTTTCCTACACTCACTCCAATTATCTAGCCCAAGAGAAGCTTCGTTATGAAACTCGTTATATGGTTACTAGACAACGGATAACCATACTTAAAATACATAAATACATATTTATTATACAAAGAAAACATCCAGACCCGAGGCAATTTAGAAAAACAATAATTTCTAAATTGACCCGACCGGGGATCGAACCCGGGACCTCAGAGATGGCGACACCATGAAAACCGGTGTACAAACCAAGTACTCGACCACGGAGGTCATCAATGTGATAGTGATGGTACCTAAGTGACGATAAGGCCGAGGCTTCTTACGGAATCCTTAGTTCTGGAACTGCAAGAACGTTGGTTTAATCATTGGACCACAAGGACGGTTAAACGCACTGTTTTGAACCCTATGATGATATCAACCCGCTATGCCGAATATTTATGACTTAAAGCGGCTTCAGTATTGTTTAACGTTAATTGGATATTTTGACTACTATTAAAACTAACTACAGTTTATTTTCAGCTACACATTTGTGCAAATGTCAATTGATTAACATTTTATTTATTTTTTATATAAATACGAGTAAATCATCCTTCGTGCTTCAGAAGCCATGTAAGCCGTTGGTGCTGGCTGCTTTAGCAGTCATTAACAACCACCAATCCCCATTAGGCCCGCGTGGTAGTTTACGGCCCGTTTTCTCGAAGGCTCGTGCCCCAGCAGTAGGGGACATAAAATGAGCTGATGATGATGATGAATGAATTCAATCAATCCCGGCGTATCGGCCGCAACTTTATTGTTAACGAAGTGATTCGTTAACTGATTTTGTTTAAAGCCAAATAATTCCAGTATAGTCGAAATGATTGACGCGCCGATTGGTCGCGCCAATCAGAACGGTCCTTATTCGCGGCGCGCCAGCCCGGAACAGTTTCCTTTATAATTGGGGTGTCAATGGACGCGGCGGCGCCTTAATTACAATTACGATTACCGACTTTGACCTTCATTAGAACGTGCCTTCGGGCCGAACATTTCACATGTCAGATTCTGAGCTTTCCTTCCTTAGAAATTGAAATTGTGGAAGTATTTTAATTATTCGAATGCCATTTCCTGTGAAATAATAAAACAGTGTGTTGAACACTATAAAATATTTCTAAGTATGTTTTTTTAAACTAACTGCTACACACGTATTTGTCTGTGTCTAAAGAATATGAGAAGAATATCCCTCACATTCCTCTTTTAAACTAAAATATATTATTTTTAATTACATTAGTTTTCCCTAAAAAGAATTTATGTGCCTATTCCTCATTAATTGACGGTTCGGAGTGAGTGCTCTTCCGTCTTTCGATATTATCACTTACTCTCGGGTGAAATTAAACGCGAACCCATAATAATATATTTGAAGGTGGAATTAAATAAAACCTACGTTCATTCTGAGGTTCATACAGGAAAAAACTTCTGAGTTAATAACAACTAACAAATAGAATCAAGATTTTCATTCCTACACTTAGACAAGACAAGAGACTTCACTCCATCGGAGTTAAATACAAGTGGTTCCCATTCTCGTATAATAAAGCCTCTCTACATTTCTACACGAATATCATAAAGAGGTAATTTATTTTTGTGTTATGTTTGTTGGGGGTTATCTGTGTAAAA
Source organism: Eudonia lacustrata (assembly GCA_947562085.1). Classification (NCBI taxonomy): domain Eukaryota; kingdom Metazoa; phylum Arthropoda; class Insecta; order Lepidoptera; family Crambidae; genus Eudonia; species Eudonia lacustrata. Next base: position 19,060,331 of record OX387329.1, read on the forward strand.
GTAAGTATTCTGTATAAACCGATTGCCAAAATTCTTTTACTAATAGAAACCTACACTATTCCTTAGTAATATAATATCTTTTATCCCAGTAAAATACAGTTTTTTACTGGGAATAATATGATAAAACCTTTATCATCAGCAGCTCATTATATTTATTTATTTATATTTATTTGTTTATATAAAAAGACAATAAAAACTTACAGCTATTACAGCCAACACTCTTATATGCTAGGATATTACATCAAATAAATACTAAATACATGACAAATTATTTATAAGTAACTTAGATAGGTGCCTTACACTAAAAAACAGAACTGAAAAACTCGGCAAACTTATTTACCGCCTCCTGTTTAGTAAGTTTTTGATTAGAACTGGAAAACTGTAGATCCACCTTGTTGTTTCCGCGTCTTTTACGAACGTATGTCCAGAAGGTTTTCGGGTTCCGTGTAATATTGCGTTGCATTAAATTTATATAAAGTGAGCCTTTGGTTCCCTATGAACGGGCCAGCCGTTCATAGGGAACCAAAGATCTTTAGAAGCACGGAGGAGCTCGAGATAATAAATATTTGGTCACTCATCCGATGACCGGCCTTTATAAAAGTGGCTTACCTTAGCAATCGCAGACATGTGTCATTGAGATCCTCGAAATCTTTACTGAAAGGTCGATTAACAGACGCGGCATTAATGAATTAATACATTTATTTATTTCTTAACACCTTAAACGCCATTTGACCAACAAACAATGTTATTTCTATTGTGTCTGGGGCCGATGGCGGTCAACCTGTTGACTATGGTACAGAAGCCGGAACCTAATAATTCGTAAACCTTTTGATTTGCAAAACCCTCAACAAATTTATCATGAAACGTGAATATTGACAAACAATAGCAAACGCACGAATTAGTATTAATGTTTGTACGTTTGTACTCAATAAAACATAATCAGGGCGCGTTCATTCGCCGCAGACCGACGGACGCGCGCATTATGATACACGTTGCAGTTGCAGCACAATGACGTAACGAGCTTATTTATGTGATTGCAGTCTTCATGCGGGAACTTCATCCTCTTAACGAATTACCATATCGATGTTTTATGCTTTCTCTATCAAAAATATTAATATGTATGATTATAGTTATAATTTTACGTTTGTTTTGTTGCAAACAAATTACAATTGCCGCTAGATGCGAGCAGCACAAAACCGGTCGTTGTGGAGATCCTGGGGGGAGGCCTTTGTCCAGCTGTGGACGTCTTTGGCTGAAATAATGCTGATGATGATGATGAAATTAGAATTATAAATATATAATTCTTATTATTAACTGATCTTTCAATATTTGTAAAAATAATAACATAGAATGCTGATGACGTAATTGTCGACATTGAATAAGGCTCCTTTGGCTTTAGCAAGTGTAGATACTTAGTGTTGATGAATTTTGGCGAGTTGGATTGAGCCACGCTAGCATAGTTGGTGGTGCACCTGCCCCGGCATGTCATGGGGTGCAGGTTCGAATCCCGCACGTGAAATATTTTCAGCACTTTGTCTTATTTCAAATATATGTACCTATGTGTTGTATAAAAAAACAGACGATTTGAAAAAACTGGTGAAAAAATTTCACAGGCGGGATTCGAACCCGCACCCCGTGACATACCGTGCACCTGACCCGGTATATCATGGGGTATGATTGATATTGCGTGTAATATTATATTTAACCTTAATCATAAATAATGATCTCAGTAGGCAATTACAAGTGATGTCATTTCAGGAAAATTTTAATTTAGATTCAAAACTTTTATTCGAAGTAGATCTTAAATTCCACTCTGTCCTTCTTCTCCTCTTAAATCGCCTGTGGTCTGGTGGTTAAGACCACTGGTTTTAGACACAGAAGTCCCGGATTCGATTCCCAGCGGGGGGTATCTAAATGTTTGTGTACTCGGTTTGGTTGGTGGTAGGGCTTATTAGTCCGCCTGGCTAGCTACCGCCATCTTATCTAAATATCTGTTGGGTCAGCGCCGTGGACAATGGGCCGAAATCCCTACGAGGGAATGCCAAAGCCCAGCTGTGGGAAGTTTGTAAGCTGAAACTAGACTTCAATCTCATGATGGTTTACTCATTTAGGTAGTTAAACATTATCTTTGCCTTAGTAGTATATATAGTCCCACTGCTGGACTAAGGCCTCCATCATTCATCGTCATCGCTACTATTGATAGGTATTGGCTTAATCAGCGGTTGTTGTTGTTGTTGTAGTCTTCGGCCCCTGCTTTGGGGCCGGTTCGGGTCGCGAGAAGTTATCTCTTTACCCGAGATCTCATCACAGTCGACTTCAGACGAGCTGGGTCTCCTTGGGGGCACGGCAGGGGTACAATGCTTTTTTTTTTGCTCTTTTTTTATAATTTTTTTTTCATTATTTTTATTTAGATTGTTTTTTTTTTGTATTTTTTCCCTCACTGCCTTGCCGCGAGCCTTAGTTTGGCTCTATGAAGGCTTGGTGATCACAAACCTAAAACATACTTTGCTAACCCTGGAGATTGAACCCTGGTCGTTCGGATAACAGGTAGAGTGTTTTGCCACTTGGGCAACCGAGGCGTTTCACTGTAACTTTACCATACCAATAACGTACCTAATGAAAATGGATACAGCTAAAAGTTTTAATTATATATTTAAAAAGATCTTTTGAGACGCAGAAAATAGTCGTACAAGATTCGCAGAAGGAATCTACATAAAATCAAAGTTGGAGCGGAAAAGTTGTTGGATTCCGCGCGTTTGTTATGCAGTAGGTAGTTATAATAATAAAACTTGGCGCTACCAAGCCAGCCGGCGTGGTTGCAGCTACAACGAAAAAGTAATGTTTAGCGGAATTTTACTAAATATTATTTTAATTGCCAATTTGTAGGCCACGAATTTCCGCAAAGTAACGCCTGTGGCGGTAGTCAAAGTAACGTTAAGAAAACGATAGCGAAGTTTGAAAATAATAAAATGTATCATTGACCACGTCTTCTAGCGCGGCTTATGTCAATCCCTTGCATTTAATTCTTTTCGAATTTCGCTATTCGTCTTAATGTTACTTTGGCTAAGCCTACTGATTCCATTTGTAAGGAATCCCCTTACTTACCCTATAGTATTATTATTAATGTATAATATATTAATATATTAGCACAATAAAACTCATATTCTTTTAAAAGGTGTATTTCTTCCAATAACCAGTACAACTCAAAATCAACCGTCCACCACCAATGCTCCAGCCAAAGTGACCGTCATCTAGTGCCTCGATTCGCCATGTTGGTTTACCGCTATTTGTTCCCGCCAACACTCAGTGTTGCCAGTGAAATAAAAACATGGAGTTCGTTCGGATACGAGTATCAATTGAAATATAAATTACTAAATTATTAATCAACCTAACACATTAATTAATGTGGGGTATCGTTTCCTAATCGCACCGCCAACAATTAAATGCTCTCCCTCAACCAAATCATTAGTTATGATGGAAATACATAAGTCATTGTAAATAAAAAAATGTAAACTATGTTAATAATCATAAATTCAATAAAAAAATATTTTTATTCATAGCAATTAGGTACCTAAAACTTTAGGTCATTGCTAGAGACTGCGCATAAGATAAGGCGCTTACAACTTAATGAATGACTCTTTTCAATTTATAACAAATGTTTTAGGTCATTTACAGAACAATACTGTTATCTTTCTTTAATCTGCAAACAACACAAAATCGTTACGACGATTTATAGTTGAATCTAAATTAATTCATTTAAGAAGCATCTTTTGTCTTTAACTTAAATAAATTATTGTTTAAATATTGTATTTATGCTAAAATTCTTATGAGGCTTCTTGACAACGTGTATTTAATGAAGTTTTGTGCCTCTTGTAAGTCTTGCAGCTTACTTCGTTTATTAATTTGCGAACATGTATCTTAGAAAAACACCCCCTCTAGAGCTCTCGTATTTCAGTAAGGAGGATTTAGCGTTACATAAAATTCAAAACATAGCATAACATTACTATCAATTAAATTTTTAAACTTAAAATGGTATCTAAGTTTATGGTATTATAGCTTTAAAATACTAAAATAGCTATTATTCAATAATAAGATGTGAAAGTTTTTTATTATTTAACAATAAGTACGTTTATTGTGTATATATATGAGATATGTGTGTATGTAAAACAGTCGATTCCATCTTTTAAGAAAGCATGTGATATTTACCCACGAAATAGAAGAAATCCAAATAGATTGATAATAAAACAAACCAGAAGAATACGACAGTATAACAAGAGTTTTTTGGTTATGTGCGTTGAAATATATAATAAGTTGCCCAATGATATGAAACAATGTAATATAAAATTATTTAGGACTAAATTGCGTAAATGGTTAATTGAACACGAATTCTATAATCTCAAGGAGTTTTTTGACATGAAATAATTATTGTGTGTTAATTTAATTATTATTGATTTGTTGTTGTTAAGATTTGATAGATATATATATATAAATTTTTTTATAATGTAATTACTAGGTATTTTTTATTTTTGTTTTGATGAAATTTGATTTGATTTGGTAATCATTATATTTGCATGCCAGTTGTTACTTGGTGAAACATGATTGTACTCTTATTAATATTATTGTCATCTTATATATACCATGTTTGAGGCAAATAAAGAATTTATTTATTTATTTATTTATGTTTAGCTAAAAATTCATTTATCCATTGTAAAACCGCCTCTGTGGTCTAGTGGCTAAGACCACCGGTTTAGACCCAGAGGTCCCGGGTTCGATTCCCAGCGGGGGATACATGTTTGTGTACTCGATTTGGTTGGTGGTTGGGCTTGTTTCTCCGCCTTGCTAGCTACCACCATCTTATCTAAATATGATCGAATATGATCTACGATCTACTACTGAGCGTTTCTCACGTAATTTTTTACCACGAACTACAGTGCTGTGGAACCAGCTCTCAGCGGCGGTATTTCCGGACCAATACGACTTAGGGAGCTTCAAGAAACGAGCCTATTCCTTCCTTAAAGGCCGGCAACGCATCTGTGATTCCTCTGGTTTTGCGGGTGTCCATGGGCGGCGGTAATTGCTTCCCATCAGGTGACCCGCCTGCTCGCTTGCCTCCTTCTAATATAAAAAAATAAAAAAAATAAAAAATGTCGCCATAACATCAACGTGTGTAGCATTGTTGTGTTCCGGCAGCTAGAGATAAGATAGCCAGTACCTATCTAGTTGAGGATCCCGTGTGAAGTGCGCTTCCATCATTGGTCTTATCATTACTTAACACCAGGTAAGATCAAGGCACTGTGCTTACCCGTTAATATATAAAAAATAAAACAATAAATGACTTCACACTGCTATAGGCTTCTCTTTGTTCGCGCCGTTCGAAACAGTATTCTTTGTATATGTCGTGGCCGGATCTTAAAATTGATCCGCCCATGGACACCCGCAAAACCAGAGGAATCACAGATGCGTTGCCGACCTTTAAGGAAGGAATAGGCTCGTTTCTTGAAGATTCCTAAGTCATATTGGTCCGGAAATACCGCCGCTGAGAGCTGGTTCCACAGCACTGTAGTTCGTGGTAAAAAATTACGTGAGAAACGCACAGTAGTAGATCGCCATCCATCAAGATGGTGTGGATGGAAAGACAGTCGATTGCGTGTAGTGCGGTGAAGGAAATCAGCGGCAGGGATCAAACCGAACAATTCCTCAGAGCACTCCCCATGATAAAGGCGATAAAATATACAGAGAGATGCAACGTCTCTCCGAAGGGCCAGTGGATCGAGCCGACCAGAGGTTACCACGTCGCCGACAACTCGAGCAGCTCTGCGTTGAATGCGGTCAAATGGGAGGAGTTGGTACTGGGGCGCTCCAGCCCAAAGATGGGAACAGTATTCCATATGAGGCCTGACCTGTGCTTTGTAAAGCTGTAAGCGATGGGTCGGCGTGAAATACTGTCCCGCTCTATTGAGCACACCCAGCTTTTTCGAAGCTAATTTAGCTTTACCTTCCAAATGACCGCGAAATTGAACGTCACTCGAAATATCGACGCCAAGGATTCCAATGGTCGGTTTGGTATCAAGGGGAGCTCCTTCAAAGTTTTAGAGATACGACGAAGGGATGTTTTTTAGCGGTAAACACGCAAACTTGTGTTTTGGAAGGGTTAAAATGGACTAGATTAAGTCGGCCCCAATTCGAGACATGACTTAACATGTTCTCAGTGTCAGTCACAAGTTTATTCCGGTTCTCGATGACGCTTTCCAGAGAAATATTAGTACGTCCGGTGTAAAGCGTATCCCCAGTACTGTCGTCTGCATAGCAATGAATTCTGTTGTTATGCAACATGTCATTGATATGCAGAAGAAACAGTGTAGGCGACAGCACACACCCCTGCGGGATTCCAGCATTCACGGGCTTCAGGTCAGAGCATGATCCGTCAACTACGACTTTGATGCTACGCCCAGAAAGAAAGCTGGCGACCCACGCACACAATTTCTCAGGAAGCCCGTATGATGGAAGTTTCGAGAGAAGAGCCCTGTGCCATACCCTGTCGAAGGCTTTCGCTATGTCCAAGCTAACTGCCAGTGCCTCCCCTTTCCTCTCGACTGCCTCCGCCCATCGGTGAGTGAGGTACACTAAAAGATCACCAGCCGAACGACCGCGGTGAAAACCGTCCTGGCGATCGCTTAGTAGCTGATTCTCTTCTAGGTACTTCAAGAGCTGGCAGTTCGTAATGGACTCCATTACTTTGGAGAGCAAAGAGGTGATGGCTATAGGCCTGTAGTTGGACGGATCTGAGCGATCACCTTTTTTGGGAATCGGGTGGACAAGGGCTGTCTTCCAAGAACTCGGGACAACGCCAGTGTGTAAGAGAGCCGGAAGAGGCGCGTTAGAACCGGCGCCAACTCAGGAGCACACGTCCGAAGCACAATGGGAGAGACTGCATCAGGCCCACCAGGCTGCATCACTTTATGATGTACTTAATCGACCATTTCATGAAATGGTTATATTTCATGATATGCCCAGATTAAACTGATCATATCGTTAAAGCGTCAACGTTTGATGATAAGTATGCCCTTCCACGTTTGGCCATAAGTATCATTAATGTAGGAAATCCTTACTGTTGGTTAGGTTAAGTTAATTTTATTTTCCCTTTTGTTATTTTTTTTTTTTGAGAGAGACTGCTGATTGCCACTGGGCATTTTCAGCTTCACCGGGCTTGTTTTAGGGGCGGCGAGGTAAGTAAAGGGTACCTCAAGCCGTGTTGAAACGAATCACCTTTGGAAGATTTCTTGAGGGTACGACATCGCACACTTAAAAGTGCGCGTCCCCGTGCCCTCCCAGAGTCTCTGAAGGGTTCAAATTTTTTTTCCCGAGCGAAGCGTGGCGTAGCGAGGGCCAGTCACGGAAGGGGGGAGCGGTATAAGATTGTACAAATCGACTGTATCGACACAAAAATTAAACGATATCAGCGCCTCTATAACGGTGGGTAATGTAAATATTTTACGGATCACTGAAGTTTGACCATTTCATTAAGTAACCGCGCGTTTAGTTGCCCATATCGAGAAACAATTTCTTATTATTGACCTGCCCAAACCACATCATGATGTGGCCAATAAAGACAGTGAAAACATGATATTCTCGAGCATTTCGTGAAGTGAGCAAATCTACGATATGGCTACGGCAAATATATGGAAAAACGCTTAAGCAGGCACCACAGCGTCCAAGGAAACGCGGTTTGCTAGGTAATCTGTCAACTATCTGAGTGATGTAAATTTTCAAATATATTTTGACAAAATCAATTAGCAACATAAACTTAAATCACCAAACATTATTCTCAGATTAAAAGCTTATGACCGCATACGGCATGTGTCACTTTTATTTATCATCGCGCGCCGTAGGACTGAGTAGATTAATTAATTATTCGGAAAACCGCAGCGTTCGCGTTGTGAGCTGGGACTCTGGGGACGTCCGGGCACAACATAAATGGTTGCAGAAGGTCGATTCCATACACATGAGCGATACAGGAAACAAACACGCACATAGACGCATTCGTACGGCGATCTCGCCTTTTGGTCCTCGGAAGATCGCCAGCCAGCCGGAGCGCCACGCGTACTTTACAATGACCCAGTAACGTTCATAGAATCAGTCCTTTATTTATTTGCTGTGTCTAAAATAGCATATAAAAATGCTTTTATTACAAATTCTTAATCATTACTTATTGTAGGCATCAACAAACCTGGCGATACGGCCGTACCTACGCTAATACACTAGCGCTACGACCGAGCGTAAGTAAAAACGCTTTGATTCCGAGCCGGCCTTCTATACCTATTTATTTTGTGCCCGGGTCCACGCGACCACAGCGCCCGCCGCATACCACGCGAGGGTCATAAAATCTGGTTGTTTAGTCGTTAGCAAGACGCCGCGCCCGCCGGCGCCGCCCGTGCGGAATGTGTGCCCTGCGGTGGCTATTGGATTACGTCTTGTGGGTACATGCGTCACCACTGCGCTGCGTCCGAGTAATAAACGAGTTGTAATTAATAACAAACAGAAAAAAAAATGTAGCAAATAAAAATGTAGCATTTGACATAATTTTTGGATGAGGTACATTTTTTTTATGTATGTACTGTAGTGATCGGGACTACTTGGTTGGGCTAGCTTACTGGCAGCCGTCGCGTTCTGCGTATGAACGTAGTTGACAAATTAAGAAGACACGCAAAGAAGGAAACAGAAGAGGACTTGCTTGTCATCCGCTACGACGACATCTCTGATTATTATATTCTGTGATAATTTCTTGATAATATTAATATAAAGCTGAATCGATTAAGTCGTTCTTATTGAATAACGCCCCCGTTATAAAAGTTCAACCACGCCGGTTGTAACAGTACCTACGTTTCTTAGGTCGCTAGGTTTTACTGTTGCGTTTTCGTAGGTACTCGTTTTGAGGTATTCCACGAAGCACACCCAAACGAAGCACACGCAGACGAAGCACACCTAAAGTATTCCATGAAGCACACCCATAGGTGTGTGTATCAAATCAAACTCATTAAGCAATGAAACTCAATTACATTTAGTTATGGCGTGAACTTTCATGAGCAACGCAGAGCTGCTCGAGTTGTCGACGACGTGGTAACCTCTGGTCGGCTCGATCCACTGGCCCTTCGGAGAGACGTTACGTCTCTCTGTATATTTTATAGCCTTTATCATGGGGAGTGCTCTGAGAATTGTTCGGTTTGATCCCTGCCGCTGATTTTCTTCACCGCACTACACGCAATCGACTGTCTTTCCATCCACACCATCTTGATGGATGGCGATCTACTACTGTGCGTTTCTCACGTAATTTTTTACTACGAACTACAGTGCTGTGGAACCAGTTCTCAGCGGCGGTATTTCCGGACCATTATAACTTAGGGATCTTCAAGAAACGAGCCTATTCCTTCCTTAAAGGCCGGCAACGCATCTGCGATTCCTCTGGTTTTGCGGGTGTCCATGGGCGGCGGTGATTACTTCCCATCAGGTGACCCGCCTGCTCGTTTGCCTCCTTCTAATATAAATATAAATATATAAATATAAGTGGAAAGGCCTGAATTGAATGATGACCTTGTAGGTGACGAAGAAGTTCATCTACAATTTATTTGTTTGTTTCTCGTTGTGGTCATTTTAAACCGCGTCGTGCCAATGTGGTGTGTTATTCCATAATCTCCTGCGAGCTATTGTTGATGTGAGAATGACAGAGCCATACACTGATGATGATTTCATCTAGGGGATTACCGTGAGCTCCTTGAGTAGTAATGTAGAAGTTTTGTTGCGGTTGTGAAAACGAGACGCGTGTAGCGGCGTATTAGGAGTTCATTTTAAGGCCACAGGACACATAAGGTTCCACAGTTTAAGTGCAGGATCGGTCAAGTTGATATTAAATTAAATTTTTATTTAAGTAAACCTATTATTTTTTCTTTTTTTTTCTTTCTTCAGGTATTTAATACCTGTTGGAGTGTTTGGAGCATTTCAAACCTGTTTTATCTTCTGTGTAATCACTTATGAAGTCATTTTGTAAAATGTCACTAAAGACTCTTTGTAATAAGCTTTTTTATAAAGCTTTTTTATAAAGTTTTAAAATTATTAAGTTGTGATCAGTAATTCGGCCTATGTCCAGCAGTGGACGTGTGTAGGCTGATGATGATGATGATGATGATGATCAGTTATCAGCGGCGTTGGCACGAATTAAACATTCATTCGTTTAATCAAAATTCCGTCGCTTTCATATTCAGCAGCCATCAGTGCGAGCATCGGTTTATAATGATGGAGTTGAGAGGAAATACTGAAGCCGACTGAATTGAAAAATATGTGTGAAAAGTAGACAAAGTCAACGTTTCGTAGTCCCCTGATTTCTCCTCCAAAACTGTAAACAACTTTTTTATTAAAAATTAAGGAAAGGCATTGGCTGTGTCCCTGTATTTTGCTTTTTTATAGCGGAAAATCTGACCAATTTTTAGGGTTTCTAAAGGTTCACATTATTTTTTTTAAATAATTTATGAAAAAAAGGAACACAGCCAAAGCCTTTCTTTAATTTTTAATCATCATCATCATCATCATCATCATCTCAGCCAAAAGACTTCCACTGCTGGACAAAGGCCTCCCCCAAGGATCTCCACAATTTATTTAATTTTTAATAAAAAAAAGTAGTTGAATCGGTCTAGTCTTGGAGGAGGAATCAGGGGACTACGAAACGTTGATTTTGTCTACTTTTCATGCATATTTTTCAATTCAGTCGACCTTAGTTCGACATTAGCCCAAATGGAAACATGTTAACATTTTGCACATTCAATGGAACAGTTTAGTTTTGAAAACAGAAACTGAAATTGAAGCCGCCGCCGCCTGATCCGTTTTATGACTGTTTGTGGAAGCGCGCATTAGCGAAGCGAATTGTGTGGTGTTTCAACAAATGTGCCGTAATACGTTTGACTATTTACTAATTACCGCCTCGGTGGCCGAGTGGCAGAACGCTCGGCTCGATAGCCGAAGGTTATAGGTTTAATTCCCAGGTGGGGCAAAGTGTGTTTCAGATTTTCAATCTACAGCCCGGGTTTGTGATCACCAACCCGCATTTGGCGGTGGTGATTAAGCCAGTATCCATTAATTGTAGCGATGACTGGATTTTAATGATGGACGCCTTTGCCCAGAAACTAACTAAATTGAATGAGTTAAATACATAATAGCTCTTGTTTTAATTCTAACTATTTTTCTTAAGCACAGTGCGCCAATACATTATGGCACGGGTGCACGGGTGGTGTCACATAGCTTTATTTTACCTTTATGGGCTCAATCACAAAAAAACCTCTGTACTTTTTAAAATTTTTAGACAGTATCTTTAAGTTCGTCCATAAGCAACTCAGTGTTCAATGAGCAAATCTTTCTGTTTTTATTATTGAAAAATTAATTTTATAAGTTGATAAAAAAAAACGCAGAGAGTTGTAAAATTTTAACTTTTTACACCAAACTTGTGAGATCTAACAACGACGCTTCCACAAGAGCCGCGGAAACTCCGAGATTGTTGTCGAAACTGGTGCACGCTTTTTACGGCGCGTTACGTAAGCGGCCGGCGCCGCCATCGCGCGCGTGGCTAGGGCTGCCTGCCACACACGTAGAGAATAACCTTCCAAAATCTACTTCAATATCGCTATGCTTCAAATTAGGTAAGAAACTACACTGTGTATTTCATCATAGACCCTATTTACTGACCCTGATAGGTAGGGTATGGCCGCTGGAACTACGGGTCCGGCTGTCTTTTCAATGGTACCACGGGAGTTCGAATCGTAAGTGGTGCAGCAGGGGTGCTGCGGTTATGCCTTCGCGGGCGTCTCTGGCAGGGCCCGGACATGGGTTGGACTCGTGGTGGCTATGTGTGTGTGGTAGCTGTAGAGGTGGGAATGTTCGTTTGTCTGGTTGAGGTCTGGCCATAGACTTCCATCTCGTGCGCAGCGAGCGGGTCCGAGTAGTGGTCTCGGTGGAGCCCGAAGCGAAAGGATTTGCGGGACACGTGAGTTGTCCTTAGTTGGTTGTTCTGCTCGGTGGTTTTCATTGAGTAGGCTTCCAACATCTCCGGCAGTAGTCTGGATAACTAGTAGAGGCGCCCGCTTGATGCAATGTTTCCGGTTAGGCAGTTAAGTTTAGTTAGGCAGCCGCGTAGGATTGTGAAACTGGCGAGGTACCTGGATGGGTATTGAGAAGTGAGTGGGCTTACAACTAGCGGAGTTATAAGTCGACCACTAAGTTTTAGTGGTCGACTTTTAGAAAGAAGACTTGTAGAAACATTTTTTTAAAACCGGCCAAGTGCTAGTCGGACTCGCACACGAAAGGTTCCGTACCATTATCTATAAAAACGGCAATAAAATGATGTCTGTTGTATGGGAGCTCCACTTAAATATTTAGAGCCCCCTTAAAATATTTGTTTTATTTTAATTTAATTATTTATTTTTAAAGTAAAGTAAGTAGTAATTAAATATTCTGTGAATATTTCAAGCGTTGCTGTTATCAATATCAAGCAAAAACGAGCCAATTTTTTTTTTAATTTTAGTATTTGTTGTTATACGGCAACAGAAATACATCATCTGTGAAAATTTTAACTGTCTATCACGGTTCATGAGATACAGCCTGGTGACAGACGGACGGACAGACAGACAGACAGGCAGACAGACGGACGGACGTCGGATTCTTAGTAATAGGGTCCCATTTTACCCTTTGGGTACGGAACACTAAAAGGCAGTAATGATCTGGATCTCTTCCAGAAAACATTTGAGGCACAGAATCAATAAGGACGAAAAAGGGTGTAGTGCACCTGCAACTAGCAAAATCATAGATAATAATTTATGGAATTCGGAGAGTTGATCAAATTAACAATTTTATTAATGAAAGATATTTGACAGCCCTACCGCAGTAGGTACAAGTTCGTTCGTCGCCGGGCTGCGCGGCCGCCTGATTTTTTTATGAGAACCCTTCGGAGGACATCCCGGTCGGCGCGCGGGCTGCGGACACGCTGCTCGCTTTACGATCAAATGTAGCAAAGACCAGAGGAATGAGTAATGGACGCAACAAGCGCTTCATTGGAAATATAGACTTTCAATTTTGTTGTGAACCTTCACAACAACATTGAAAGTCTATATTTCCAATACGCATACCTATGCGGATTGCCATTTTAAATGAAAACAGAGACATCACAGAGAGTTGTTGTATAGCCTCAAGACAGACAAACTGCCAGATTGTCTGTCGTAGTGCCGGAAGACAATTGATGAGGCTCCTTGGACTACTAGATAAATATGATTTTCCTTAAATTATTATAAACCCCGACAAACTCTCTCTATTCCTTCAGGCATGCACTGATGAGCTGATCATAACCCTATCTTTTGATGGAAATGTTTTTCTAAATTATAGAACCTCAAAAACATAAACGTGAAATGAGAACCAAGTTCAATGTTATGATATATGACTTCAACGACAAAAGAAGTAAGATCTAAACGGGAGCCAAGTTCAATGGTCAGTCCTAAATTAAGACCGTATATAGATTTAATTAACTTACATACTTTGGAAGAATGCATTTCCAATCCCTCTGGCACCTCCATGTATATGTCCTCAGAGAGCTCACCGTACAGGAAGGCCGTTTTCACATCAAATTGCTCGATTTGCAGTCCATCTCTCGCAGCAATGCTAAGCAGCACCCTGATGGAACCGTACCTGCTAGTGGGGGAAAAAGTCTCATTATAGTCTAAGCCCTTGACTTGTGTGAACCCTCGTGCACACAGTCGCGCTTTGAATCTTACTATTTCTCCATCTCTATTCTTCTTTATGGTGAACACCCATTTACAAGAAATAGGCTTCTTCTCCGTTCGATCAGTCAGTATCCAAGTTTGATTTTCTTCATGTGACTGAAACTCTTCAACTACAGCTTTCTTCCATAGATGAGAATTTGGACTATTCATCGCTTCTTCATAAGTGTTAGGTATTTCAAACTCTGTGAAATTTACTTCTAAGTTATTATTTCGACGTGGGCGTAATGTGATGTTTCTATGTTCTTCCTCTTCCTGTTCCAAATGTATACCTCTTGGAAGGATATAAGTTTCATCTAGTTCTTCAAAACTCTTCATACTATCATTTGAACTGATATCTTCAGGTACATTGCTTTGTTGATTGATGACATGTTAAAACTTATCCTGTGGGGTAGACCTTGTAGAATGATCTTCTTGTTGTTCAGCTGTCACTTCTACAAAATTTTGTTTTTCTTTTGGTGTACTATATTCATTAAATTTCACGTCCCGCGATACTGTTATCTTCCTGGTATTTTGATTATACATCCTGTAAATGTTTATATAATTTTTTAACGCAAATTTTGTTGCGAACAAATTATTTCGGCGGGCTGGTTAGAACCACGATAGCTCAATTGGAGGAGCACCTGACCCGGTATGTCAGAAGGGTGCAGGTTCAAACCCTGCTCGTGGAAATTTTTTCAACATTTGTGTTTTTGTAATTTGTTCGCAACAAAATTTGCGTTAAAAAAATATATAAACATTTATAAATAGCTTGCCTACTTCTTAACTGATCTTTAGTATTTGTAAAAATATTATGATCGGATGTTAATGACGGTAGTTGTTAACATTGAATGGGCGCCTTTGGCTTTCAAAGTAAAAAGTAAATAGTGTTGAATAATTTCGGCGGGCTGGTTAGAACCACGATAGCTCAATTGGAAGAGCACCTGACCCGGTATGTCAGAAGGGTGCAGGTTCAAACCCTGCTCGCGGAAATTTTTTCAACATTTGTGTTTTTGTAATTTGTTCGCAACAAAATTTGCGTTAAAAAATTATATAAACATTTATAAATAGCTTGCCTACTTCTTAACTGGTCTTTAGTATTTGTAAAAATATTATGATCGGATGTTAATGACGGTAGTTGTTAACATTGAATGGGCGCCTTTGGCTTTCAAAGTAAAAAGTAAATAGTGTTGAATAATTTCGGCGGGCTGGTTAGAACCACGATAGCTCAATTGGAAGAGCACCTGACCCGGTATGTCAGAAGGGTGCAGGTTCAAACCCTGCTCGTGGAAATTTTTTCAACATTTGTGTTTTTTTTTTATACATCCTGTAATTATCATGGTCATATCCAACTAGCAACATCTTCACACTTTTCTTAGAAAGTTTCTTTCGCTTTTCTTTTGGTACGTGTACATAACCAATGGATCCAAATATTCTGATATGTTGCAAGTTAGGTTTCACTCCATGCCGCAGTACAAATGGTGTAACATCTCCCGTCTGGCTTGATGTATTTCTATTTAACAAATATATTGCACAGTTGACAGCTTCTGCCCACATGTTCAAGGGAATGTTCTTTGCATATAACATTGTTCTTCCAGTTTCCATGATAGAACGCATCTCTCTCTCTGCTCTCCCGTTCTGTTGTGGGGTATACGGGGCGGTACGTTCATGTGTTATTCCCTTATTCTCCAGAAATGATGTAAATTCTTGGTTCACATACTCACAACCATTATCTGTATGTAGTATGTGCAAATCACGTTGAAATTTGTTCTTCACAATTGCATTATACTTCAGAAAACATTGAAATATTTCACTTTTATGGTTCATGAAGTAAACGTGGCGGTAGCTTGTAGCTCCATCTTTGAATAAAACAAAGTACTTCATACCTGATACAAAAGGTTCTTCTATAGGACCGCAAACATCGCAGTATACAAATTCACCAGGCTGTGTTGGACCTCGTGTAGATTTCAAGAAAGGACGTCGTGCTTGCTTCCCATATTGGCAAGCTTCACAAACAAAATCCTGATTTCCACTCAATGTAACAGGAATCACACCATTCTTACACATATTCTGAAGTTCCTTGACATTTAAATGTCCTAATCTTTCATGCCAAACTTTTATATCTGTTTGCACAATATTACAATTCTCCTGTTTGACCGTTTTGACATATAATTCGTATAAGTTGTTCTCTGTTAGATGTGCCATCATAACAACAACATTATTTTTCTTTATCAATGCTTTTTCATTACTCTTCATTATCATATATCCTCTCCTCGTGGCAGCACCTTCCGAAAACAGATTTCTTCGCAAATCAGGTACATATAAAACATTCTCAAGTTTACATCTCTCCCATGTACCATTAACCTTTTTGTCTATCAGTATAGTTCCTTTACCACATACTTTGATATTCTGTTTGTTACCCAATTTAACAGAATTGTTGTGTGGAGACTCGTTTAACTCGCAGAAGTAGTCCCGCTTAAAGGTCATGTGCATTGAGGCTCCTCTATCAAGAATCCATGCTTCTTCGTCATGTTCCTTCAGCGCAGCGCTGAATGCCAACATATTGTTAGGTTTCTTATCATACTTTGTCTTTGGCATCTTGCAATCTTTAGCGAAGTGGCCTCTTCTGTTACAATTGTAGCATACAAATCTATGACTTGTTGTTCTTTGATCATTTGAAGTGTTCTGTTTATTTCTATTTTTTGTTTTGAAATTTCCTTTTGATCTCACTAATGCTGTCTCACTACTACTTGTATCGTTGGCAAGGCTGACTTCTTCATCTACTAGGCGAGAAGTGAGATTTTGAATTGTTTGACTATGTTCATCGAATAACAACCATGCTTGTCTAAGTGAACGGTATGTTGATGGTAATGTACTTAGAATCTTAGTCATTACTGCTGTGTCACTGATTTTCTCACCAGTCTCCCGTAGCTGCTTTGCTAAGCTTTCCACCTTGGACACGTGCTGTGCCATCGTATCACTGGCACTATATGAATATTGATAAAATTTTTCATGAATTAACATCTTGTTATATTCTGATTTCTGTTCATAGATGGCTTCTAACTTTGTCATGACTTGTTTAGCAGTTTCGCAGTTTTCTATAAGAGATATTTGGTTCAAATCCATAGACGATGTTAAAATAAACATGGCCATGCCATCATCTTTATCCCACTGCACTTGCGAACTGGTTTCCGCTGGTCTTGCCTTTTCTATGTTTAAGCTCGTAATGCACATTTCACTTGGAATTTCCATTGTTTGAAATTTCTTCAACAACAACCTCCATTGTAGGTTTGTTTTGCACCGGTTGTAATCTTGCTCTTAACTCGACTTTCTTTATTGAAATATATATTTATTATGTGCCTGGACCCATAACCTATTGGAATTAGGCAATATTTCAATGAAACTCTTGTTAGAATTCTTCATAACCACGATATATTTATTGAGCACAACCGACATGACATTTTAAGTTGCAAAGAGAAAAACAGCGCGCCTAGCGGCAGAAAACGAAAACTTAATTCGTACGTTTATAAAGATAGTTAGCAACAAAACGTTTACAAAGACACCTATGTACTACTTTATAAATTTATAATTATTCAACAACTTCTTTTGTCGTTGAAGTCATATATCATAATATTGAACTTGGCTCTCATTTCACATTTATGTTTTTGAGGGGACATCATTACTTTTTGTACGAAAATTATTAGTAGGTACTTATCATACTAATATTATAAATGCGAAAGTTTGTGTGTATGTGTGTATACTTGTTGCTTCTTCACGCTGCAACGGATGGATGGATTTGGATGGATTTGGATGAAATTCGGCATATATATAGTTTATAACCTGGATTAAAACAAAGGATATTTTATCCCGATATTCCCCGGGAACAGGAACCACGCGGGTGAAACCGCGAGCGGCCGCTAGTTCATAATAAAATTATCGCACCACTCCCAACCCCGCTGCTCCACGGCCGCCCGCCGCACCGTACGCCGTGGTTTGTGGTATTATTTAATTATTTATAGGTACTTAATGATCTTACACTATTGATGTGCGCTAATTATTAAAATTATAATTAATACTAAATCCTAATTATTAGTAACGTAATAAATACGAAAGTCGTCTATACTCACAAGTAGTTATAAGTATTAAAACTGTTATGTTTGGATTTAAAAAAATAAGGGTGGTATTCCACTCGTTATATATTCACGTGAAAACCTTAAAATCCACATAAGGACCGGCTGTCGTCGATTTTGATTGCTGATTCTTACATTACAGGCATCTTTAGGTTCCTAATAAAATCAATTAATTGAAAAATATAATTAACTGATAATAATTTACTAGTTTTTGATTTCATCATTACGATCATCTCAGCCAAAAGACATCGACTGCTGCTGGACAAAGGCCTCCCCCAAGGGTCTCCACAACGACCGGTTTCGTTTTTGTATTCGCCCAACCACCTATCTGGATGCCAAATTTGGACTTTCTAGTTCATCTGGAACTGGGTTAGAGTTTTGACCTATCTATAGTTCAGTCAGTCAGTCAGTGATAAAAATGACGATTTTTGAACGTTATTTAAATAACCGTTTGAGGTGGTTTATGAAATATGGAGCACATTGTATCTCGCAAGTCTCAATACATGAGCCAAATTTGACATGTTTATGTGAAATAGTTTTTGTGTTATAAGGGAGTCAAAAGTGGCTCCAAATGGTTCGTGTAATATTACACACGGTGCTGCCCGCCAGTTCTGTTAGCTTGAACTTGGCTTGACACGCTACCGCGTGTCTAGATACAGCAACATAAATCAATCCACAAATAACAAGATAAGACTAACTCAAACAAATGCTGTTCTAAGGCATTCCTATCTCTTCAAAGCGTTGACGGATATCATCAAATATGTTATATTCTCCAGATTTCATAATGTATTAAATCAAAATAATGTAAAGTTTAACGTGGTTTCAATGGGGTTATGTTAAAGTTAGGAAGTAAATACTATTTTCTAAAAAATGTTTAATGTAATTCGAACACAAAATTATAAATATAGTTTCAGGATTATACACCTAGTACCAAACTTCCTGTAGATGTACTTGGTCACTAAGTACGCTTACAACTATACAATTAGCGCAGCCTTACCGGTGCCGGTGTGGGAAAGTTGGAAGTTTGTAGGCTTTATAGTTTTTGAGTGTATACCTATAACACAACTCGTTTGTTCACGCTCTAAACAAACTTTAAGGTAAGGCGCTAAATACGCTACGTTTCATCAATAAAATTGCCGATTTTAAGTATGACAAAGTCTCCAACTGGTGGTGGCTTTCATTTTGGGTTCTACTGTACATGATCATTTGTTTTCCCATAAGAGTACATGGCATTCATTCCCATCTTAGTATAGCCACAGCTCAGTCCTGCAACGAGAAAATTTTAAGTTAAAATTGACAAGGTTGAGTGTTGCCAATGTTTACATATTTTGGTTTTGCCTAACGCGTGTACAAACACATTTCGAATCTAAATCTCAACATTTTATTTTATTAAAAATCTTAAATATACAATTACGTTGTGCTGACCATCCCGTTCAGTACATTATTATTACAATAAGGAAGGCGTCGCTCTTCCAGCCCGTGATCACAGTAATATTATAAATACGAAAGTTTGTGTGTATGTATGTGTGTGTATTTGTTGCTTGTTTACGCTGCAACGGATGGATAGATTTGGATGAAATTCGGCATACAGATAGATAAATAAAGTTATAAAATAATAAATGGGATGAAGTTTAATCATAAACATATAATATTCAATTAAAAAGTTGTATCTAAATGTAAATAGAAGTCCTCTTCAAACTAGTTGAAGGTAAGTTTGATAGACAGCCGGTCCTCATAATGAAA
Organism: Eudonia lacustrata; assembly: GCA_947562085.1. Lineage (NCBI taxonomy): Eukaryota > Metazoa > Arthropoda > Insecta > Lepidoptera > Crambidae > Eudonia > Eudonia lacustrata. The sequence continues at coordinate 19,079,991 of OX387329.1, forward strand.
GCACTTAGCGAGATAGTTTGCGTTACCCACGTTACGTGGCGTTACGGCGCGTTACGAAATGTTACGGGGTGTTAAGGCCCGGCAGCATTGCCGCGGCGGCGACATTAATTAGCATAATATTAATTGACTATCAGAGTTCGCCGCGCCGTATGTAATCTAACCAGCGCGGGCAAATGACGTCATTACGTTTAGGCGGGTACCATATCAACCGATTATATTTCAGTATACACTTTGTGGAGAAGCTCGATGGTGCAGTGTTAAACGCGCATGGTCTGCGATTGCTAAGATTAAGCAACTTTGGCAAAGGCCCGTCATCGGATGGGTCACCAAAAATATTTCAACTCGAGCTCCTCCGTGCTTCGGAAGGCACGTAAACCCGTTAGTCCCGGCTGCACTAGCAGTCGTTAACCACCACCGCACCGCACTGGGCCCGCGTAGTGGTTTATGACCCGTTCTCCCTATCCATCCGTAGGGAAGGCTCGTATGAATGACCCCAGTTGTCTTCGCGTCTGGACTTCGTTTCCACTTAACATCAGGTGGAGTGCAGTCATTTGTCAAGCTAGGTATACAAAAAAAAAAAAAAAACGTACAATGAGCTGATGACGGTGATAATGAAAAAGTAGTTTCAATTGGCGGTCTTATCGCTTTAAAGCGATTTCTTCCAGACATCCAGTCGAATGAAGTCTAATACTTACGCTATATTATAGTCGATGGTGCATTTACACATACTAGAATAATGTTTTACATGTCTAACAGATTATCGACTCCCGATGTTAATCGAACCCGTTCTATCTGCGTCTAAGTTCGGTGTTCTTCAGAGAACAATTCCGCTTCCCGTCGCAAATCACCAGCGGGCGCCGCTGAGCTGTCTGGCCTCTTTGAGATAGTGAGTTCGATTCCCATTGGGCTTCGATAATCTATTGAATGACGGTAGAGCGATTCCTAGTCCTAACTACGAGTATTATCAGCCCGCATTAGTCACAAAGGCCGAAAGGCAAAGCAGTTAACGATCGCAACTGCAAAATCCGCTATTAGTCAAACCTACGAAGGTCCTCGAAAGTCAGATCACGTCACAGTTACTTTCGCATTTAAATATTAGTCAGGATAATTGTGTAACGTTATTGTAGCAGCGTGTGTAGTGTGTATAATGCCTTTTGTACTGTTTTGTATTGTGCAATAAAAATAAGAAAAATCTACCACCTTTTTTTAAACAGCAGAAAATGCATTATGCATACCATTGCGCCCGAGGAGACACAGGTGCTTTTGTTAGACTCTCCTCCTAACACGGGGGTTAAAGGGTCAAGTGGGAAACCACAGACTAAAAACTGAATAATAAAGGTGGAAACATACTACTAAAACGCGACGCGACACCACGTGTCGACACCCGGTGTGCACCGTGCACATTACCAACACGCTACGTGATGCTACAACACGCTACGCTAGTGTCATAGTATCCTGAATGACGAAAGTGACAAAAAATATCTTAATACCAGGAATGTTCTCGAGTGACTGACGCGTGGCGTCGGGTGTTAACTAGAAACACACTGCGTGCCAAGCGTCGGGTGGCGTGTGTACCCCCTCTCCCGGCAACACGCCGATCTAGATCGACTGGATGTTTCCGCGTGGGAGTACGTGTCATCACGTGGTGTGTTTTTTATGTGCAACTGACCATAATGAATGTATGGGATTGACTAGTACTGTCACGCGTCGGATGGCGTGACGTGGCGTCACGTTTCAATAGTATGTTTCCACCTTAAATCAATCTGCCATGTATAGCTAGTAGGTATTGTTTGATGAACCCAGTACGCATATCGCGTGTTGGCCTACCACCCGTTACTATACGTTAGCACGGCAAATTACTCCATTCCACCTGATGTTAAGTGGAAATGGATTCCAGACGCGAAAACAACTGGTGCAGCGGGAAAACAACGCAGCATCAGTTACCCTCGCTCTGCCGGCCCACAAGGTGCCTCTTTACGCCTCGTTTGAAGGACCCCATGTCAAAAGAAGGAGGGAAAACGTGTGTTTTTACCTAAACCAGTTACAATGTCTCTGGTGATAGAGCCGTCACCATCGAGGCTGGCTCGCAGGCTCGTTTGCCAAAGCGCCGGTTGTTCGCCGCCGCATTACGCTTTTTGCCGCGTCATCGTCAGCGTTCAAACTCCTGTCTCGCTTAATGTTGCCATTCTGACGTTTTTGTGGGAGCTCCTTTATTTAGTAGTAATTGCGTCTTTAGAGGTTATTCTTAAGATGTATTTCTTTCTGTAGACTTTCTGTATATTTTGGTAATGATTGTTTCTAGGCTTGGTTGTAGATGAAGCCTGCTTTTGTTATTACATGTAGCAAAAAATCATCTTAGCTTTCAATCCTATTTCTATTTCAAAAATGTTCAGTAGAAATATCCCATTACCTTCAAAGGGTCAAAAAGTAACAAAATATCTATAATATTAATAAAAGGGTAAAGTTTGTGAGTTTGTTTGTTTGCGGAGGGTAATCTCTGGAACTACTGATCCACAATTCCAAAAAATATTTTACTGACAGAATGCTACATTCCTTGCGAGTAACATTAGTTATATTTTCTTTTGATAAAAAAGGTTTAATGAGGGTTATTCCATTTTTCCCCACTGATTTGCCCCATCACCCATTGATGGTGAAGTAGACTTTTTTCCATTTTACCCCATTAACTGCGTCTTGAGATCATAATGGGGGATAGTGGAAAAAAAAGTGGATTTATCCCCATTGCATGATGTTTCATACATTTTATTTAATCTGGGGAATCAAAGTGTTTAATTTTGTACGGATAAATACGAAATCGAAGTCGCGAGAAAAGTGCCAGTATTTTATACATTTTTAATTGTGTAGTTACATGAAAACCCCACGCGACACGCGACACGCGACACGCGACACGCGACACGCGACACGCGACACGCGACACGCGACACGCGACACGCGACACGCGACACGGCGAGCTAGGAAGCAATTTAGAAGCCATCCCGGTTACATTCGACGCGGCAAATTACTCGGCCTTTTGTCTCGCCGCTCGCCAGGCATTAAGCGCAGTGATAAAGGATTCCACTTTTACACGGCATGTATGTAGCTATCACTCTCACATTGTAGTTCGCTCGTGGAATGTAACACTTCCCGAGTTGCATTCTGACTGAGATGAGACACTACAAGGTATATTAGAAGATCTAACGCAACAAGGTTACCCATAGTTCAAATGAATAGTTTTCCCCGTAGTAATCTAAGAAGTTTATGTAGGTACTTTTTATTTAGTTTTTACTTTACATGGTACATACTAGGTTCCTACTATTAAGAGTCTTTTGATCCAAATTTGATTGTAAATAACATAAGAAAATGATAAATAAAGAAGATCGGTCCAACATGAAAACCTTAATTTTCTTTCATTGTGTGATTTTCTGTTGAATTATAATAATAATAATTGTTATTTATTAGGTTTAATATAGTTAATTATCATGATGTTCAGTAAATAAATACAATACCTATATCTCTTTAAAATTTTATTACTTATAAACATCTACTATACGACTTTATAAGAGTTTTTGTGAATTCTGCTTGACAACCCTTTTTAACTATATACCAAATACAATAGATAAAACAAAACTCCGGCAATAGTTTTACAAGTACGAAAAGTTGTAGGTAGTAGTCGTATGTAATATTTGACAAGACGCTTCAAAGATAATTTGGGACAAACATATAACCCTAAAGGCATTTACCGACTTCTTTCAATGTAAATAAAAATAAAGTTAATAACGACCTTTGTGGGATGACCAGACTTTCTTCTAAGCCAGTACATCCGTTCCGGCAACATTTCGAAATATTTTCGAAAAGATGCGCCATCATTTGTAATTTAGCAAACGTTCCAAAACTTGTGACACTGTTTAATTTCTTTTACAAATGTTCCATTGCCATTGTGACATTTGAAAATCCCTAGACAAAAGTAATAATTCCAACTAAATTACATGCTAAGCCTCTACAAGCAGAATATTCAAAATAGCCGGAATTTCTGTCTAAAAAGCCTGTGCCGGCGGGCGGCGGGCGGCGGGCGGGCGGCGCGGCGGTGAACTGAAAATGGCCTCTGAATCCGGTCAGCGCTCTTTTGTATCTGGTTAAAAGCTCAGCTTCGGATCTAACACTTTAATCTGTTTCCTCCAGCCGCCGGGCCGCCGGGCCGCCGGGCCGCAGCGCTTTGTCCCTGGACGCTCGGCCTCCTTCCACCGGCCTCCATTCAGTGCCATCGCACCTCTAACTAGTCGACATATTTTGAGATGCAAATTTGTTACGCGACGTAAAGAAATATGAATGCGGACGGGCCGCTGTTGTTTGAAGTTTGATTCCCTTTGATGTTCGGGCTTATTGTGACAACTTTATTTCGGGCGCGATGACTCGGCGCGTGGGGATGTTTGTCACGGTGGACAAATCAGTTATTTTATCCGTGTGGGTTCGAATATGATTTTTAATGAATATAAATTATCTTTGTTATAAATGTCATATTCTTGAACCAGATGCTTGCTTTACCATACCTATTTTTCAGTTTGTGACTTATAGAAATCTTATAGATCTTATGGAAAGATCTAATAGAAAGAGACGTGAAAATATTCATCCACTTTCAGATAGTGTTGAAAAAAGAAAGTTGATCATGTCAACAAGAATTCGAATCGAATTATAATCAGATCGATTATTATTAGGAAGTTAGGAAGCGTGCTTCAGCTATTAACAATAGACTTTTTAACTGACTTCAAAAAAAGGAGGAGGTTTTCAATTCGGTTGTATGTTTTTTTTAATGTTTGTTACCTCAGAACTCCTTCACTTATACACCGATTTAGAAAATTATTTTTTCATTTAAAGGGATATACTTCCAGATTGGTCCCAGCTGTATCAAAATCCAGTTTTGATGATGGAATCTTTAAGGAATTGAGGGAGCTTCTCAAATAATGTAAGCATACCTATAGCGATTTTCGTATTTTCAGCAAAAAATCAAGCATTTGCATTCAGAAAGTATCATTTGATGAAGTGTAACTGATGAAAAAGACACCAGATTGCCACCGGAACTCCTCGATGATAAGTATTTCACGGGTGGCGATAAGATATCTCGATTTAGATAGTTATGCAACTATGACGAAGAAAAGAAAGCCAAGGTAACTTTAACATAAACATTTAACGACATATTATAATTATAATAATAGTACACTCAATCTTATGCAAGAAATTTTGACTACAAACGCAGATTAGCACCGGCTTCAAAAACTTCGTTGGCTGGATCCAAAAATAACAATAATTATACCTATATATTTTCCTAATATAATTATTGTTTATGAAGCAGTTTAAAATATATTTTTTATTTGTTTCTTTTAGTGGATTGCAAGTAAATTCATCAAACTAAACTACGCTATTATGTTTTACTTTTTAGTGCAATTTTTTCAGTTTAATTTTTTGGAGTCGGTTTTTTTTGTTAAAATTTTTGTTTATTGCTACCGCATGACAATCCATCATAAAAAGTTTACCAAATTTAATAACGTCTCCTAGGACACGCGCCCAGGCCCCTTTCATTAACATAAACAACGGTGCAAACAATTACGTCTAATTAGACCTATTTAATAAGAAGTTTAACTGCTGCAGCATAAGCTGATAGCCATTCACAACAAGGGTGGGCATTAAAAAACCTCTTAGCTTTTGTTCAGAATACAAAACGAGTCAGATGTCTTATCAGGACGGGAATAAAACTAATTAATTCGCGGCGAGGGGACGCGACCGCCCCGGCAGGCCCCGGCGGACCCCGGCGGACCCCGAAGGACCCCGAAGGACCCAGTTGGTTCCTGTAATGTCGCTCACTACAGAGGAGTTGATTTACCTCAGTCTGTATCTAGTACAGTCTTCGACAAAAGAGGCTAAAGCTTAATGATAATAATAATAATAATAATGGCAACACCGAATGGCCAACGTTATCTCCGTTTTCGGAATTTCAAATAAATATTTATTTTGATCTCAAAAGTTTTAAAAGCAAGAAAATATAACAGTTTAGAACATAATTTTAGAAACATAAAAAATCAAATCCGCAGCATACATAACCGCAATATAATAGACCATAAAATGAAAAGTAAAACTAGAGACCAATTTGACGTCTGTCAACAAATAGAAAATAAAAATGATTATGAATAGGAGAGATAAATGTTGACCAGAGCAGCATCACGACGTGCACGCCCACCATCCCCGGACTCGTTGCTTAGCTCCGCCTTGCTGCCGCCGGAAACCAGCCCCATCGTGAGTGCTGTGACACCGGCCGCGGCAGTCGTGTCGAGCTTGAGCGACGAATATTTTTCGCCACCGACGTCGCCACCACCTGTGCGTCGGCAGGCGAAAGGCCGGCCACCGAACGGCTTAGGACCTAGGGGCCCACCGGCCCCGAGCCGGGTCCCCGCTGCCGGTGGTTGTGTGCAGCGCATGAAATGGACTCAAAAATAAATGAGAATGTCATGCGCGCATATTACGGGTCTACAGAGGGGGGAACTAACCTCACTGCGTACCGAAGTAGGATGCTGTCTCTGTTTCAGGAACTGGAACCAACCGTCAACGTTTCGGCCCAACGACTGTCGGATCAGGTGCGGGTCATCCAACGTGATCGCAGATTGGACGACGCCGCACTTGATAGGCTGCGCTCAGAGGTGCTAAACAACCGTATCGTCTCCATCTCGTCACAGACCGCGGTACAACCACCAAGTACCGCCATATGGCCAACGCGGTCCCACGTCGAAGAAGAAGGAGATGATAGGGTTGCAACAGTAAGTAGCCAGTGCAACGATCGACTTAGGAGCGCATTGGAGGATGCGATTCGGGAGTATAGAGTCGCTCCACCCGAAGCTAGACCGCGACTACCACGCTTACCCATGCACAAAAAAAATAGGGCGCTGGTGTGTGCCTTGGATTTGCTGCTTGAGAGTTATTTTGAAAGCAGCGAAGAGCTCTCCGATACGCACTCAATTTTGTATTGTGCGGCTGTTGCGGCATGTCGTATAGCTGCTGTCAAATTCCCAGAGTGCAACTCAGCTATACGACCAAAACTAGCCGTACCAGCCTGGCAGTACAGGATTGAGCGGCGTATCGAGGAGACCAGGGTACTCATCGGCAAACTCTCCTGTTTCAGGGAGGGTAATACTCGACCGAGAGTGATGCGTTTTGTGAGGCGGGCGTTCTCGGGGACCGGAGTTAGTCCTCGAGAATATATGTCCTGTATCACAGAGCGCATCGACTTCCTGAAGCAGAAGGTTTGTGCAAGGGCGAACCGTATTCGCCGGTATAAGCGTCGGGTCGAGCGATATGCTCAGAATCGTATGTTCCGAAGCGATCAGAGGTGGGTATATAGAGCTTGGGAGCGACCTGAACAAAGTGTGGCTGACGCGCGGCGACCGGATGATGACGTCACGTGTACATTCTGGCGAAGCATCTGGTCGGTGCCCGTCTATCATACTGAGGCTGACTGGATGCGTAATGTCGAGCAAGTGTGTGAAAACATACCAGAAATGGAGGAAATTATAATCTCTTCCGCAGACGTAGCCAGTGCAATCCGCACGGTACCGAATTGGAAATCACCGGGACTGGACGGACTGCACAACTTTTGGTTAAAATGGCTGCGTAGTTCACATACTCGCTTAGCATCCCAGTTCCAGTCATCTTTAGAGTCTGGGTCGCTACCACAGTTTCTAACAACAGGTGTTACCCACCTGCACCATAAGGCAGGCAGTCCCGCGGAACCCAAGAATTATAGGCCGATCACATGTCTGTCAACGGTCTATAAACTTCTTACATCCATTCTGAGAGCGAAAATTACTACCCACATAGACAACAACTCCATTATGTCTACCTCTCAGAATGGATGTAGGAATGGATCCCGCGGTACGAAGGAGCTGCTCCTTATTGACATGGCCATAAGCCAACAGGTTCGCCGTTCCCGAAAGGATCTGTCGACATGTTGGATAGATTATAAGAAGGCCTATGACTCGGTACCACATACATGGCTCATGAGGGTGCTGGAGTTGTACAAAATAAATGCAACTTGCTACCTTCCTGATGTCGTGTATGGGGCAATGGAAGACAGTCCTTCGCTATCCCGGATGTCGACAAATTCAAGGAAACTACGATCCTATAAGGATTGAGCGGGGAATATTTCAGGGCGATAGTTTGAGTCCACTATGGTTTTGTTTAGCCCTGAACCCTCTCAGCACATTGCTGGAGGATTCGGGACTTGGCTATTCATTGCGAAGAGGAGGTCAGGTAATATCCCACCTGCTTTATATGGATGACCTGAAACTGTTTGCCCCCAACAGATTGCGACTGATGGAGTTACTGAAGGTAACTGAAACTTTCAGTAATTCTATCAGGATGGAATTTGGTGTAGACAAATGTGCAGTCATGCATGTAAAGCGAGGCAGGATTGTAGAATCTGAGGGATTACAACTCTCAGATTCTATAAACCTGAAATCGCTCTCCGCAAATGATACCTGGGTATGTCAGAGGGGTTAGGAATAAGTGTGGCTGACATGAAGCAATCGTTGCTGGAGCGTTTCTTTGGTCGCCTGAAAAAGGCGCTCATAAGCTCCTTATCAGGCGGCAATAAGGTGCGCGCCTTCAACGGTTGGGTCATGCCAGTCCTGATGTACTCCTTCGGCGTACTCAAGTGGACTCAGGCAGAACTGGATGCCCTGGATAGGCGAGTCCGTACATTGCTGACCGCAAATCGGATGCATCACCCACGATCGTCGGTAATGAGGCTGTACATCCCGCGGAAGTGCGGGGGTCGAGGTTTTTTAAATGCTAAGACCCTCCACAACCGTGAGGTGTGCAGTCTCAGGGAATATTTCCTAAAAGCCGATGTGGGTATGCACCGAGATGTGGTATCAGTGGACAAGAGACTCACCCCGCTGTCCTTGGCTAAAGAGAACTGGCACAAACCCGTAGTACTTAGTGCCAATGACCGCAGGGAGGTATGGCAAGGCAAGGAGCTCCACGGGCGCTTTTATCGGGCCCTCCACGGACCCGATGTAGACTTTTTAGCGTCCGTATCCTGGCTGCGTTTCGGTGACCTCTTCGGGGAAACTGAAGGTTTTGTCTGTGCAATTATGGAAGAAGTTATGCTAACGAATAACTACCGGAAATTTATTATGAAGGACGGGACGGTTGACATATGTCGGGCATGTCACCGTCCGGGTGAGTCTATCAGACATATTATTTCTGGCTGTTCTCGTCTGGCTAACGGCGAGTACTTGCACAGGCATAATCAAGTGGCCAGGATTATACACCAGCAACTTGCTTTGAAATACAAACTTGTGGATTCTGAGGTACCGTACTACAAGTATGTGCCCGACCCAGTTCTCGAAAATGATCATGTCACGTTGTACTGGGATCGATATATCATCACCGACAGGACTATTTTAGCTAATAAGCCAGACATTGTGGTGATAGATCGATTAGCGCGCCGCACGATGATTGTCGATATCACCATTCCCCATGACGAGAACCTCGTGAAAGCTGAGAAAGAGAAACAAATCAAATATCTCGACTAAGCACATGAGGTTGTCGACATGTGGAATGTGGACTCGGCTGTCATCGTGCCGATTGTTGTTACGGCCAACGGCCTGATGGCCAAGAGCCTCGATCAACATCTCATGAGGCTCTCGTTAGGCGGCTGGATCAAGGGCCTGATTCAGAAGGCAGTTCTCCTCGATACGGCACGCATTGTGAGGAGGTTCCTGTCTCTGGAGCCCTAATCACCGGTAGTTTGGACCCTGGTCCCGATGCCGGTGGACCTCTATTTTTTATATTTTTAAATGTTTGTTTTGTTTTTTAGAAAATATTTAAAAATGTAAATTAATATGTAAAAAAATAAATAGAGAGATAATAATAATAAATCATTTATTTCAGGCAACACACAATGTACAAGGTGGTAAAAACACAAAGGGGCCCATATAATAAACCATTAATACCACGGCATCATATCTTCACTAGCAATTAAAGTCAAAGTCAAAGTCAAATATGTATTTTTTTTATTCAAATATCAATTGACAGACACGGCAACGTACAAGTACGCTTACTATGTTCAAAATCGAGGGTAGCGCGCAAAGAAACAACACCGAGACTCGAACTGCGAGCCGCGGTATTAGTAAAATCACCATAGATAATGTTTCTTTAAGGTCTGACACAACCATAGCTTTAGCATGGATAAATAATACACAACCAGAAAGGTTGCCTCCGTTTATGAGTAGGTAATCGAGTAATAGAAATCCAGAACTTAACAAACGCAAGTGATTGGCATTGGGTCAGTTCACATGACAATCCCGCGGATCTTATCACTTATGGGCTGCCGGCAGCCGAACTAGATAAAATAATGTCAGTTCACATGACAATCCCGCGGATCTTATCACTTATGGGCTGCCGGCAGCCGAACTAGATAAAATAATGTCAGTTCACATGACAATCCCGCGGATCTTATCACTTATGGGCTGCCGGCAGCCGAACTAGATAAAATAATGTCAGTTCACATGACAATCCCGCAGATCTTATCACTTATGGGCTGCCGGCAGCCGAACTAGATAAAATAATGTCAGTTGTGGTGGCAGGGACCCGTGGCTAAAAAAACCACTATCAGAGTAGCCACAGTCAATAAGGGAAACAGAAACCGAACTTCAATGTTTTGTAATTTGACAACAGAAATAGAACCGAATTTGTTTATGCCTAATTTATTTGAGATATACTCTAGTGGCATTAAACTAGTCCGAGTGTTTGCATATTTACTAAGATACACTAATAACCTAAAAGTCAATAATAATAATAAACTTTTGGGCCTTTTAACAAATTAATTCAATTATCACAAATAGAATCCTTTCCTAAAGAGTACGATTTACTACAACGAAATGAATTAATTTCGAAAAAATCTGACATTGTAGATTTGAGACCTTTCATGGAAAATGGAACAATGAGAGTAGGGGGGCGAATTAGTAACTCGAGTTACCCATACGACAAAAACACCCCATGATCCTACATCTACACCCACTCACAACTCTTTTAGTAAGGGACGAACACGAAATATTATTCCATGCCGGCTATCAACTGTTGTTGTCTTCAGTACGAGAACGCCTCTGGCCCACACACGGTAAAAGTCTAGCAAATACAATAGTACTTACACCGTTGCGTTGCATAAAGTGCTTCAGGGCTAATCCACAAACGACCTCACCTATTATGGGTAACCTACCCGCGGCGAGGGTCACACCGTCACCACCATTCAATACATCAGGGATCGATTATGCGGGCCCTTTCACCCTACGAGACCGTAGGGGCCGTGGTTACAAATGTTATAAATGTTATATTGGTATATTTGTGTGTTTCAGTACTAAAGCGATCCATATCGAATTAATATCAAGCTTGGAATCCCAGGCCTTTATATCGGTATTACGTAGATTCATTGCTCGCCGTGGTAAACCCCCAGGTACTTGTAGGTGACAACGCCACTACCTTTGTTGGGGTAAACAACGATTTAAAAGAATTATTACAATTTTTAAACAGTCACTCAGATGAGATAAAAAAAATAAAATAGTAAAATTTAACGCTAACGAAGGTATTACGTGGAATTTTTTACCTGTCTCTCTCCAGCGAGCGGTGCCAAATTGATTGCCGGTACATCGAAGTGTTAAAGTGTTTGTATGAAACCACCACTATGTCAGTCCGTCTTCAGGACCAGAGCTCGAAACCTATCCAGTTGCAGCGAGGATTGAGACAGGGAGATGTGATATCTCCGAAACTGTTCACTGGAAGATGTTTCCAAGCTTCTGAACTGGAAAGGACTCGGCATCAACGTCACCGGCGTATACATCACTCACATTCGATTTGCTGACGATATAGTGGTCATGGCTGAGACCCTGGAAGACTTCGGCACAATGCTAGGTGACCTCAACAGAGTCTCTCAACAAGTGGTTCTTAAAATGAACATGGTGAAGACGAAAGTTATGTCAAACTCACGTGTCGTACCCACTCTGAAAGTTGGGGTCTCTGCCCTTGAAGTTGTGGACGATTATATTTACCTGGGACAAATGGTCCAGCTAGGTAGATCCAACTTCAGCAAAGAGGTCAATTGTCGAATCCAATTAGGCTGGGCAGCGTTCGGTAAACTACGATATCTTCTCGTCCGATATACCGCAGTGTGTCAAGACGAAAGTCTTTGACCAGTGTGTGTTGCCAGTGATGACATACGGGACTGAGACGTGGTCGCTCACTATGGGCCTCATAAAAAGGCTCAAGGTCCCTCAAAGAGCAATGGAGAGGGCTATGCTCGGGGTTTCTCTGCGTGATCGAATCAGAAATGAGGAGATCCGCAAAAGAACAAAGGTAACCAACATAGCCCGAAGAGTTGTGTTCAAGTGGCAGTGGGCAGGGCACATTGCTCGCAGGACTGAAGACGCAGTGTGGGCAGGCCTCCAACAAGGTGGACCGCCGATCTGGTGAAGTTCGCGGGAAGCCGCTGGATGCGAGCAGCACAAAACCGGTCGTTGTGGAGATCCTTGGGGGATAAGCACTCAAAAAACTAAAAAAGCAGTGACAAAATTCAGCGCTTACGTCTGCCTTCCCGGTAGCATAGCGGTCAGTGCAGCTGCCCAGATTGTGGAAGACCCAGGTTTGATTCCTGGCTGGGTCGGATAGGCGTTTAAATTTCTCACTGTATTTTATAAATTTTATAAATATTTAATTTAGCTTCAGTGCAGCAATTAGCACATAAAAATAAAAAGTAAAAATGTACAAATATTTGTATTTAAAAGAAACTTTGTTTTATTTATTTATTGTGTTGCTGTTTAATCTTTGTTCGATTAGTAGTATGTATTTTTTACCTTATGTCTACAACTATGGTAACCACACACTAGAACACTAGTATGTATTTTTTACCTTATGTCTACAACTATGGTAACCACACACTAGAACACCAGAGGTGGATGGCGAGAGAAGCGCGTGACCGCCTTCAGCTGGGTCTTCAAGGTGCCTAGCGCGAGTTTCATTCGCCATTCGATCACGTTAGCGAAAACGACAAATAGTATAGCAAAATTTTAACTCTTCTCGTATGTCGCCAGGAGTTGCTGCTTCAATGCCATAATAATTTTCGTTTTCGTAAACTTAATCGAATGAATATGGATAGTAAACAAAACTCACACAAGGCACCCTGTTACCGTCACGTGAGAGGAGTGTCCTCTCTCTCTTTCTCTAGTACCTAGTGCGAGTCTTGTTCTCCATCCGATTATATTAACGACAAAAAGAATTCGTGGCAAAACTCACCTCGTTTGCAGCCAAGAGACGCTGCTTCGTTTCCCTCGCCCGATCCTCAAAATGCCACTACACATTCAAGGCACACTCGCATAGGCCCAAGACAAGAACAAGGGTACGACGAGCCGGTTCACACGCGCTTTATATCAGGTTTCCATCCCCACGACTTTTAGAGACGCCCCGGGTTGTTCCGCTTCCGTTACGATCCGAACACCTTGGACAATTTAGAAGGAAAAATGGACACGCCAGCGTGATGGCATTCCTTGAATGGTGGAAGCCCTTGTCCAGCAATGGGACAGTACATTCTATACATATAATAAAGCCAAAGAGGGTCGAAAGTCTGTACATGGAAGATATAATTCAAAAAAAGTTGGCTGGGGATACTTAGAATCGATAACAGAACACGTTCCAACAGTTTTTAGAATTTTTGTCTGTTTGTCTGTTTATCTGTTTATCTGTTTGTATGTTTATTTGACTGCGCATTACGTAAAAATGGCTAAACGGATTTGGATGAAACTTTGCACATAGACAGACCATGACCCGGACTAGGATATAGGATACTTTTTATATCGGTAACAGGTTCATGTGGGTTAGTGTAGTCTTCACGAAAGAAGTCGCGGGCGACAACTAGTTTTTAATATTTCAACACTTACTTACCTACAATCAAATAATTTTTATTTCTTACCAATACGAAATGAAATATCATGACAACTATTTAAAATTTCTTGTTTCAAAAAAATATGCGTATTCACGAAAGATTAATCGTAAAAGTTCTCGTTGAGTTTGGTTTGAAGTTGACAGCTGTCAGAATAAAAACTCCAAAGGAAATCCAACAACAGAAATAATATTTTTACAGTTGCGATGGCTCTAAAATGATTTAATGAAAGCTCGAGGCGATTTTAACTTCAACCAGATTCAATATTTCTCTGCTTTTTGTGTTATTCGTGTTTACAAAGTAGTGCGATTGAATGATGACATCAAAGACAATACTTTTTAGTACTATGACTTGTTTACAGCTTTTATGGTCTAGTACTCGTCTAGTGGTTGGAGCACTCGGCCTTTAGCCCAGAGTTCCCGGGTTCAATTCCCAACGTACATAATGGTTTGGTTGGTGATAGGGCTTGTTTGTCTGCCTGGCTGACCATCTTATCTGAAATGTCACCATCATCAATGTTAGTAGCATTGTAGTGTTCCGGCAGCTAGTAATAAGATGGATGCTTCCATTTGGCCTCACCATCACTTAACATCAGGTGAAAGGAAAGCCAAGTGCTCACCCGCAAGAAATTGAATTGCTCGGTTTGGTGAGTGGGAAGATTAATATCCTGAAAATTATTCCTATCTAAGTACATCTGCTTTGTACAACCTGTGTAATAAAAGATAAGCAAGTAGGTAATCTATCTACGCTTTATTCTCATAGTAGATAGTTTCATTTCTTACCTGTAGGTCAATGTTTTTAATCAAGTTAACACAAGACTCGTAATTAAGCTGAAAGAGGTCAGGCCGGCGCCGATAGCGGCACTTCGCAACTCCTCGAGCCGATACCCGGCAAACACGGCATCCTCGCCCGGACAATTACTGGAAGAGGCTTCTCCAACTTGGATGTAAAACTTTTAACGGAGATTTAGACGTTTAAATCGTTTGTACAAGCAAGTTTGTAAGTACTAGGTATCCAATAACAATAGATATTACACGAAGTACTAAGCGGTATTAAAATAAATTGACACCAGTTTATGATTATTTACAGTAAGAGTAGTTAATGTCCTTTAATTTCGGCGAGTTGGATTGAGCCACGATAGCATAGTTGGTAGTGCACCTGACCCAGCATGTCATGGGGTGCGGATTCGAATCACGCTCGTGGAATTATTTTTAACAGTTTGTCTTTTTCAAATTGAAACCAGCTCTTATTTATTTTATGTTTAAAGTTTATTTAGTTGAATAGGACCTGGATTTGTATTACACATTGATCTCGCGTCTGTTTGACACGCGCACATAATTTTAAACTTGACGTATCTAACACATTGCCGTGCCCTTGAGTCACGGCTAGAAACATAAAGACATAAAGTTAAAGTATAATAAATGTAAGCTCGATATAATTTAGATAAGATGGTAGTAACTAGGCTGGCAGAAAAGGCTTAGATAAGTAAACTTACTTTCAAAGCCAATTTAATACTTACCGCTGCACGCTTTGACTTAACTTTAATTGTGTAAATAAGTACATACAGGTTCTTGGCGGGAAAGTGAAGAGTCATGTCTGCAGTCTTGTTATATCTTCTAAAATTTGTGTTATGTATGGTGGATTATTAACCGTTAAGTGTTCGTGAGTGTGGATGAGTGTTGGCAAATGAAACAAAACAGTGCAACGGCACTTTTCAAATTCTCTCAAGAAGTCCGCGTGATGACTTAGTAAAACCCCACATCTTTACTGAGATACTCGAGGGGTTGGGGGGTCTATCATTTCTCACTTCTCATTCATCATCATCATCATCATCATACTGGAAGGAAATATTGTTTATTTATGTACTACTTGTAAGAAAAATTACTTTGACACTGGCTAAATGGGCTAATCGCACAAAGCCATCAACTAAAGGAAAAACACAGTACGTACCGGCACAAGTAAGTACAGGCGGACTTAAAACCAGCGCTACCATTAACCAACCGTGTTTTTGGTGACCAAGTTATTGATATATAAAACACACAGTTTAGTCCCGCACGTACCACACATAGAAATGCACAAACAGAGCCAGTGAGCCAGCAGCGCGACGACGCACCGGCGCGCGGCATGCAGACAAATCCAGGATAACGCCGCGCCGCCGGCCGGCCCGCGTGGTGACGAGCGGATTACGCCGTTTGTTTAGGCGCGAACAGGACGACCGATTCTTTTTTTTCAACTCTATTTGGCGGTCTTTACCGATGTTTTGTGTTTTTATCAAAACTAGCAAAAATAAATCAAATGCTTTTTTGCGTCTATAATTATTGTATTATTGCGTAATTATTAACGGGATTCTTACCATGTTTATTATTTGTGAGTATCCAATATTTTATCTATCGTATCTAATAACCTCATCTAATAATTTGATTAATCCGAATCGAAGTACTCAGGCACTAATAAAGGAATGCTGTGACGCTTTAATAGGCGACGACACACTTCAATATTTACTACGTTCGAGAAACGTTCAACCGCCTAAACTATATGGTCTGCCAAAAGTTCACAAACAAAATGTCCCCTTGAGACCGATTGTGAGCCAGATAGGCTCTCCGACATATGAACAAGCGAAGCACGTAGCGAGCGTATTGCAACCATTGGTAGGACAAACGTCGTCGTACGTAAAGGAGTCCCGTCGTTTCGTGGACATTCTGCGCCAAAACAAGGTTGAGCACAACGAGTTGATGGTCAGTTTCGACGTGGAATCACTCTTCACTAACGTGCCTGTTGCACCCACGTCAATTAAGCTGTGGAAAAAGTACGTAGATGACGTTCTGTATGATATGATTGATGATTTCTGTATAGTTGTTGGTGGTCGGCGCGATGTCGAGGTTTATTTGGCAAGTCTGAATGGTATACATCCGAAAATAAATTTCACTTTTGAGATGGAAGAAAACAGGAGCTTGGCTTCTCGACTTCATGGTGCGAGTGCGGGACGACGGTTCTCTTTCCACTCTGTATACAGAAAAGCTACACACACTGAACTATCTACGCTATCCCAAGACATCTTGACTCTGTAGTATCATCCTTGACTAAACGTGCATACGACTTGTGCGATCATGAAACTTTTCACGATGAATTAGTCCATGTCTGGCATGTTCTACAGAAGAATGGCTACACAGGGGAGGTAGTACCATCTAGACACAAACTCAAACACCATTAGTACAAGGTAGACAGGCGGTTGCCTATCTACCTTGGTACTTTTACTTGTACTTGTACTGGTTAGTACATTTGCCGTATATGAAGGGAGTGACAGATAAGGTCTAACTTACTTAATATGTACTCAATCAATACTATCTTCACTCCTTTTAGAAAAGTAGCACAATGTTTACGGTCGCCGAAAGATAATTTTAAGCCTGGTGTATACAAGATCGATTGCATTTGCGGTAGCTCCTATATTGGCCAAACGAAACGTCGCCTGCCGAATCAAGGAGCACATCAAAGCTGTCAAGAACAACTATACGCAAAAATTGGCCATTGCTAAACATCTGAGCTAGGCGGGTCCTAATCACTGGATTGAGTTTTATAACCCTCAGATAATTTCGACAGAACGCCACTAAGTACCTAGATTGGTGAGAGAAGCAATTGAAATTAGGAAATACAAAAATTTGCAATCGTGAAGATGGATTCAAACTGTCGCATGTCTGGTATCCAGTGATTAGACTTTTTAAAAACCGCAAAAACAACAATAAAGCTGTCTCGCGTTCCGATACTGTGAGTGTAGTGTGACGTGAGTAATTTCGAGTGAATAGTGACATAGAAACCGGTAGTACGGGCATTGAGCGCAAAAAACGACTAAACATGAGGGTAGATCGTTTTGTCTGCTCATAAAAAACTCACCCGCATTAAATTCAGTAATTCCGTAAAGTATACATACAACAACACAAGAATTAAAAACAAACTTGCCGTTCCAAAACTTAAACTCAATAAGGTCGGTAACTCATTTGTTGGGAAATGTATAAAAATATACAATAAAGTGCCTTCCACTCTAACGGAATTGCCACTACACAAGTTTAAGACAGAAATAAAACAAGGTCTAATGAAAAAAGGTTACTATAAAATTAATGATTATCTTAATGATAAGAATGTGTGGTCATCGTAGTCTGGTCGCCTGCGCATGTTATTTCACATTGTATTAAGTAGTTACACCTTTGTATACAACTCTTAGTTTAAAAGAGTAGCTGCTAAGTTTCTTGCTGGAGCCTTCTTGGCAGAATCAACCTTCCGCACCACCAGTAGAATCGCATTACATATATGTATTTGTTTATTAAATTTTATATTTTAAGTACTATTGTGTATTTTATAATATATTTTTGTTTTTTTTTATGTAACTACTTGATGTTCATAAGTGCAATTTATATGCCTAAATTGAATAAAGGATTTTCATTTCATTTCATTCCGTGATCACGGCGCATGCAACTGTGCCGAAATATCGGATACTCACTAATAATAAACATGGTAAGAATCCCGTTAATAATTACTTTATTACAAGTGACCATTATAGTTTAAATAGTTATAAATGTACTATTGTGTTCACCATTAATTTATGAGATGACGATGATGAGTAACTAATTATTTATTCTAGTATGTTTTAATAGTTTCACCTCTGATCTTACAGTTTATTAGCTCTCTCTATCCGACTGGTTGTCTGGAAGAAATCGCTTAAAAGCGATAAGGCCGCCAAATTGTAACTTTGTAAATTATTCATTTTTCTTTGTTCATGATTATGTTTTATAGTGTTGCAATAAAAGTATTATCTATCTAACTATAAGTTAGTTAGTTGTAAAGTGTCTCACAGAAAACCCACAGAACTAACTTTTCTTTTTATAACGATACACTAAAGTAAAAATTAGATTTGTAGTAAATTGCCCTACCAAATAACGAGCTAAATAAACCACTATGAACATTCAAAAAGGAGTTGACTTCGTAAAATCTATTTAGTATGCGGCCGATGTTCTTGTTAAAAGCTAATTAAATGGAAGCCGATAATGGATTAAGCAGCCTCAACAGACTGTAAAGTGAAAATGTTTCCGAACATAACCTTGCCGTTATTTTATTCCCTCGGTAATGTTTTACTTAGGTTAAATTTCCCGACGCTCGTGCCCATAATAGCGAATTGACAGAGCCGGTAAACGGCAACCGGCGATGAAAATGTACTGGTTTAATGCGGTGCAATTTGGCAAATTGAAAATTACGAAGTTGTGACTGCATTGCATTGTGAGCAAGTTGCGCGGACTGGCGCCGCCGCACCCGCCGCGCCGCGCCGCGTACACAGTGCAACGACGGGAAGGTATGTAGTTACGGACTGGCGAAGACACAGCTTCGCGAGTTGTGTTCTTCTTCGTAATCGGGCACTCTTGGCAAAATAGTCGTGGTCTTCCTGCTACACGACAAGCACAGCGGCGAGACCCACCGCGAGCAACCGCCGCCGCCCGTGATGGGGACTGAACCAGCAACGAGACCCGAGACGCAGCCGGCCGCGAACGTGAAAACGACCCGTTCCGCGAGAATCTCGAAGCCCGTCGTGAGATTTAATTTTAATTAATCATTGCTTTGTTTACATTTTGCATAACGATTAATAAATAGTCTATTTTTAGCTCCGTCGCGCCGCTGGTATTTTTGATTAAACGACAGATACCGGTGAGCAAACCAACAGAGTGTCATTTTACACCTGTCGCTCTGTTGATAGTCGTATTACAAATATTATTTAATAATTAATAGATTCATAGTTTACAACAAATAGGTATATTGTTAATTATTTTTACCCTTTTTTTTTGGGGGGAGTGATGTATCGTCAGCTCGGACTTTGTATCTAGAGCACACACACTCGCTGTTTCCAGCTGACGCACATACTTAAGCATTGGCAATAATTAGTATATAACATGTAAACACAAATAATACAATCTCTTAGCTCTCAGCTCACGAAGCTATAGACAACATACTGGCTGTTTGGTTTTTGTAATATTACTCTGTTAGTTATAACTCTCCTGGGATGGGTAATGCAATGGTTTCGCGTTGCCTTTTACACAAATTTTGTAGGTACTTGCAAAGCCATCCTGCTACGTTATTCATACTAACCGCTCTAGTTATTTTGATACCTACGCGACAAGATTTGAACTGAGATTTGTCACAAATAATAATATATAACACTTTTAGAGTGCGATCGGAGCGGACGGAGCGTGCTTGCGTGCTTGCTGGGTGCGATTTCACAATTAAGCAACTTTCGCAAGTCGCAATTTTCGCGTGTTTAAAAGGCTACCTAAAGGCTGAAATAATTTATGGTTTCATCACAATCAAATTCAAATTCAATCACTCAATGCACCTCTCTTGGCAGCAGTTATTATCGTAACAGTCGTAGGATTTCAACCTGGGGCTTCTGAAATTCACTGTAGGTACTGTTCTAATTACCTATTCTGTTCGTCCTTATTTTATCAAAATAGAATTACCAAAGTCTCGTTAAACGATTTTTTTACATATGATTAAGTTCATTTGACGACTTTGTTGCCGGTGTGGCGGCTCCACCTACCGCATACGCCGCACATTAATCGACACGAAACAAACACCTTCTCAACCGTAAAATAGTATGGGAAGTCTGCATCGCGGTAGCGAAGTGTCACCATCTCCTTCGCTATATATAGCACCTCCAACCAACATCCGTTGGACCTCGGTCCCCAAGCTATACCACCCAGCTCAGAGGAAGATCTTCCCTTTGCCTTCCTCAATGTGGCATCCTACCTACCATCGGCTCCCCATAGTGGTGACCCCGACGTGATTACTTACCACTAGCTTTCCACACCGGTAATGAGTTTTAGCACCGTTCTACCTTCACTATGCGCCAAAGCAAAGCTAGCCAAAACTTTAATCTCGCCTCAAGACGCACCGCCTCACAAGCTGCCTCACAAGCTGCCTCACACGCCGCCTTTGACGGCAGTTGGCCCGCGTGTGTAATGCTCGATAACTTTGCTTGTGTTCGGCGTCCGCAGTCGTATTGCAAGCTCTGTGGCTCGTGCTGCGGCGTAAAAGCCTTGTTTGGAATCTTGTTAGACCGTCCTGTTGTGCTGCTAAACGTTGAGAGGTACTTTGTGAGTTAGAAACTACAACAACTCACAACCTTGCTCATTGTCTTATCGGACTATTTCTCTCTTTTTTAACCGTTTACTAAATCTAAGTGTAATACTAAATCAAAAAACTAAAAATTGCTTTTAAAACAAAATTATGCAACCCTTACAGAACCATTAACGAGCACAAAGCTGCTATATATTTTGCATAAACACGCGCACACTACAGCTTCGCAAATTACTTAGCAATTTTAAATCTTTTCAGCGCTTACGTGAATGCTTAATGATTTTAATTTACTTTTGAGCGGCTCGCGAGTCGAGTGGGGCGGCACGGCGGCGGCGCGACTTGTTAGCCGTTTCATGTTGGAATTGGATGTATTTTATGAGCCAACAGTCATTTACACGTCTTTGAACTTATTTATTACACACTGATAAAAGGGTGGTTTTTTAGTCATCTTCATCAATGTATTCTTAGCCGTATAATATTATGTAGAATAAGCATGAATATTTCACTTTTGTACATTTCACTGAATTTTAAGTCGCCTCTAAATATATTTTTATTTTCGATTAAACATTGCCTCTAATGTCTCTTTAGTGAGCTATTAAATAGATTAACGTTTATTATTATCATAAGATAGTTTCAAGAGTGCGGGTATAAAAATATAAATATTTACATTAAGTTCAAATTCAAATTCAAATTCAAAATCATTTATTCAGTTTAGGCTACTAGTAGCTCTTATGAATGTCGCTATGCCATCGGTTCGTAAGTCTACTCTGGGCGGGAGATCTTGCACTGAGAAGAACCGGCAAGAAACTCAGCAAGTGTCCAGCTCTTTTCTCCCTTACAGCGTCAAAAAAAATAAAAATTGGAAAATGCCCTATCATAGCAGGACACTTTCCATTACAAATAAACACAAAAAATATAGAAGACAACCACAACATGTAAAAAAACAAAACAAATAAACTAATCTAATATATCAAATTTACATCTGGTATAAGTTAAATTTCCACAATGTCATACAGTACCACTACAGTACTCTAATAAAAGTCAAAAATTGTTTAAGAAAAACAAAGTCAAACTATAGTAAATAATACTAACAATGAGATAAGTATGCAAGAGCAGACCAGCCTCCACAGGCAGCACCCGTTCACGAGTATGACATATGAATCAGCCATCGCTTCGCTCAACCATATTTTAGGGAACGTAACGACCCGACGCACACGCCACCACCGCAGAGACAACAAAGAGAGCATGACACACTCAAGATACTTTAAATAAAAACTTAATGATCTATTTAACGCAACGCTGTTTGTTATCTGTAGGACACTGTTCAAAACTATCATATCAGTATAAAAATTATATAAATTAATTTTATTATGTATATTGATACAAATAGAGTATAATGTGTTTTTTATTACAACCAGGCTGTCTTATCATCCAATTATTCTTTGACTTTAATAATAACCTTTTATAAAAAAGTGTAACTACTTACAATGTGAAATAACATGTGCAGGCGAGCAGACTAAGATGACCACACATTCTTATCTTTAAAATAATCATCAATTTTATAGTAACCTTTTTTCATTAGACCTTGTTTTATTTCTGTCTTAAACTTGTGTAATGGCAATTCTGTTAGAGTGAAAGGCACTTTATTGTATATTTTTATACATTTCCCAACAAATGAATTACCAACTTTATTGAGTCTAACTTTTGGAACAGCAAGTTTGTTTTTATTTCTTGTGTTAAAATTATGGGTAAACTTTTTTTTCGAATTTATCTAAGTTTTTATAAACATAAATGATATTTTCATTAATATACTAAGCTACAGTTAAAATATTAATTTGCTTAAATAACTCTCTCAGCGTATCACGGGGCTTAAGGCTATAAATAGCTCGAATGGCTCTTTTCTGTAAAACAAAAATGGTTTCAATGTCAGCCGCTGAGCCCCACAATAAAATACCATACGACATGACGCTGTGAAAGTAACTAAAGTAAACCAATCTTGCCGTTTCTACATCAGTAAGTGACCTCATTTTTCTAACCGCATAGGCAGCTGAGCTAAGTCTTCCTGCCAGGGCAGCAATATGAGAACCCCATTGTAATTTATGATCTAAGGTAATACCCAGGAAAACTGTCGAGTTAACTATTTCAACTATTTCATCGTTCATAGTGATACTGGTATTAACCTGCTTCACATTGGGCATCGTGAATTTCACACATTTAGTTTTTTTTGCATTAAGCAGCAGGTTATTAGTGGTAAACCAATGTAATATTTGAGAGAGAGTATTACTTACGTCGTCAAATATTGCTCTATGTCTATCAACTTTAAAAATCAATGAGGTGTCATCAGCAAATAATACTATCTCACAAAGATCTTCGGTGTAGTAAGGTAGATCATTTACATAAATGAGAAATAAAAGAGGTCCTAATATTGAACCCTGGGGCACCCCCATAAGTAATGGGGCGCCAGAAGAATCAGTACTGTTAATATTAACTTTTTGAACTCTGCCAGTGAGGTATGATTTCAATAAGGTAAGTGAGTTGTCTGCGACACCATAATGTTCCATTTTTAATAATAAAGTATCGTGATCGACACAGTCGAAAGCTTTCGATAAATCACAGAAGATACCTATCGCATCCTGTTTCTGCTCCCATGCATCGAAAATATGCTTAATGAGTGCAACTCCCGCGTCGGTTGTATTTCTACCTTTAGTGAAACCGAATTGTTTGTTATGAAGTAACTGGTTATCTGTAAAATGTGACAGCAATTGATTAAAAATAACTTTTTCAAAAATTTTACTAAGAGCCGGTAGTATGGATATAGGCCGAAAATTAGATGGGTCACTTTTATCGCCTGTTTTAAATAACGGTATAATTTTACTGTACTTCATTAAATCTGGAAATACACATTCATCAACGTGTAGGGATTCTACATATTTATATTTACAATTATATAAATATATTTTATTCTACATATTTATATTTACAATTATATAAATATATTTTATTCTACATATTTATATTTACAATTATATAAAGATATTTATCTACATATTTATCTAAATTTAATTATTTACATTTATATACAAAAATCAACAAACTTAATTATTAACTTAAAATTAACTTATGTACTACATAAAATATATAACATTAAAACTTACTACTATAATCTATTTTATACATACACAACATTAAAATAAATATAACAATCACAATAAATGTCTAAATAAACACACAATATACAAAAGCTTAAAAATCAGTAATCGACATCAAATCGACACGCATCTTGTCGAAACCATTGGAGAAGCGCACCGCAAACCTGTTCTATTGTTCTCAACGGGGCGGCGATCTGTCTGCGCATACCGATGCGCGCGCGCCGCCAGTCGCAAACCAATGTTAGACGAAAAACCAGTGTCGCTCGACTACCGCCCGCACGTACTCGCGTAGCTTTGTTTGCTTTGCTTATTTACTATTTGTGTTCTATCGCTATTGACTGTTATTTCCTTATCTTTCATCTATCACTCCTTCTATTATATCTGGTGTTGTGTACTGTGTTGTATAAACTTTCATCTTCTGTGTCGTACAAATAAACTGTTTCCTGTGTACGTGAGTTTGGACTTTGTTTCTATCACCACAACACATCCACCCACATCTGCCCATAACTGGTGACCCCTGGAGCACGAAGAACAGGATGAGTACAAACAGTGACAGTGATAGTACTAAAACCGCCATTTCGCATGACGACGACACGTCACCAAGCGCCATAAGCAAAAAGTGCGCGGCACCAATGGTTCCGACACAAACGCGCGTAAGGTGCGACTTTCCACTGGTTCCGACACAAAGACGGATTTCAAGAAAATAAATTTAAGAGTGCTACCTTTTTCTCCTGAAGAACCCGAGATCTGGTTTGCACTCCTTGAAGGTCAGTTTGAAAGCAATTGTATTACCAGCGACTTAGTAAAATTCACAAATGTTATTAACAACTTGGATATACAACATTCCAAAGCCGTGAAGGATATTATTCTCAATCCACCGGCCGAGAATCGTTATAAGAAGATTAAGTCTGAGCTAATCAAGCGTCTATCTGCTTCTCGAGAGAAGAAAGTGCGTCAGCTACTGGTTCACGAGGAACTTGGTGACCGTAAGCCTTCCCAATTCTTACGTCATCTACAAGATGGCTGGCCCTTCTGTTCCGGAAGATTTCATCAAGACGATCTGGTGCAACCGTCTACCCAATAATATACAAACCGTATTGGCATCTCAGACCAGTCAGACTCTAGAACAGCTTTCTGACCTCGCTGACCGGATTCACGAAATTACTTCGCCATGCAACGTCACAGCTGTAGCAACATCTTCTCATGTGACGCATGCGCCATCCAGTGAAATAGCTGAACTGAAGAAGATGGTAGAACGTCTCACGTTGAAGCTTGATGAGCATACTCGCGGTGCACAATGTTCCAGCATCCGATCCAGACCTCAACCACGACGTACCTCAACTGCACGTCAAAGGTCCAGATCAAACTCCAGCTACCGCAAATACCCCTTATGCTGGTATCATGCCAAATTCGGACAGGAAGCTCGTAGCTGTATCAAGCCATGCGACTTTCACAAGGCGGGAAACTCTGCAGGCAGTCGCTAATGGCGACTAGTGGTTGCCTCGCCTCTTCAGGTCGCCTCTTCGTCACCGATCACAGCTCGAAGACTCAGTATCTGGTTGATACCGGTAGTGACCTCTGCGTCTACCCTCAATCTGCGCTTCGCGAACGTCGTGTGAAAACAAGCTTTCAACTAAGTGCAGCTAATGGTAGTGCTATAGACACTTTTGGTTTTCTAGAATTAAATTTAAATTTAGGCTTAAGGCGTAACTTTCCGTGGAGATTTACTATGGCTAATGTAACGAAACCTATTATTGGCGTAGACTTTCTTAGCTTTTATAATTTAGTAGTTGATTGTCGTAATCAGCGCTTGCTTGATAATACTACTGCTTTATTTTCAAATGCTTGTATTGCTGACGCTGTTGATATTTTTTCTGTCAAGGTCTCGTCGGGCAACACCAGGTATCACGATATTCTTTCGGAATTCCCTGAAATCACCCGCCCTTCAGGCACTTTTCATACTCCCAAGCATAGCACCGTACACTACATACGCACTACACCTGGCCCTCCCATTTCTTCCACTCCCCGCAGATTGGCTCCTGATAAGCTTAAGATCGCTAAGCAGGAGTTCCAGCTTATGCTTAACAGCGGCGTTGCACGTCCATCGGACAGTCCTTGGTGCCGGAACTGCTCGCAATATACGAGAGTATAAAGTACTTCCGCCACATGTTGGAAGCACGACATTTTGTGGTATACACTGACCACAAGCCGCTCAGTTATGCTTTTCATGAAAGAAAAACTAACTGTTCGCCTCGTCAGTATCGCCACCTCGATTACATATCGCAGTTCACGACCGATATTCGACACATTTCGGGCAAAGACAATGTCGTTGCCGATACATTGTCCCGTGTCGAAGAACTCTCGATACCAATCGATTTTAGCGCTCTTGCTTCGTCCCAAATAGCAGACCAAGAATTGGTACAACTTCTGAACGGTGAATCGTCACTCCGTCTCAAAAAGTTACCAATTCCTAACTGCGAAACAGAAATTTACTGTGACGTCAGCACACCTACACCCAGACCCCAGATCATAACGAAACCACTGCGAAAGCAAGTTTTCGACACTTTGCATAGCCTCAGCCACCCAGGTGCTAACGCTACCTCTAAATTGGTATCAGAGCGATTTGTTTGGCCTGGCGTAAGCAAAGACTGTCGTGAGTGGTCTCGCAAATGTATAGCGTGTCAACGCGCTAAGGTAAACCGTCACGTGTCGTCTCCTCTTGGCACGTTCGATTTACCTCGCTCTAGGTTTGCCTTCATCCATGTGGACATAGTTGGCCCTTTACCTCCATCTCACGGCTATAGGTATTGTTTTACTGTCGTGGATCGTTTCACACGCTGGCCGGAAGTCACGCCGATGGTCGATATGACTGCCGAAACCGTTGGTAAGGCGTTAATATCGTGGATATCCAGATTTGGATGTCCAACGGATATTGTCACTGATCGCGGTCGACAGTTTGAATCCACACTTTTCCAATATCTTGGAAAAATGATCGGATTCAAACATCGCAAAACAACCGCGTATCACCCAGCGTGTAATGGGCTAGTGGAACGATTCCACCGACAATTAAAAGCAGCAATAATGTGCCACGCCGACTGCAACTGGGTAGACTCATTGCCCTTAGTACTTCTCGGTATACGTAGTGCCTATAAAGAAGACCTTAAAGCTTCATCGGCCGAGTTAGTTTATGGCGAGCCCTTACGTCTGCCTGGAGAATTCTTCCATGCAGCTACATCTGGTTCTACTGACATCTCGGACTTCACCACTCGCCTACGCCATTTTGCCATGAAGCTTAATCCGTCTCCCGCTACGCATCATAATAAGGACAAAGTCTTCATTTACAAAGATCTTACTTCTTCGAGTCACGTATTTTTGAGGGACGATGCATTGCGAGGTTCTTTAAAACCTCCCTACACCGGCCCGTACGAAGTACTTGACCGTAATAATAAAACTTTTAGAATTTTGTGTAAGGGTAAAATTGTCACTGTATCGATAGACCGCCTTAAGCCGACCTACATACTAGCTGACCCAATCCCCACTCAGATTCCTATTACTCCAAATCTTACTCCACCTCCTACTCCAATCCCAGTAACTATTCCTAATACAGTGCCAAAAACTACACCAGCACAGGATGATCTCAGGAAAACTAAATCAGGTCGCGTAGTACGTTTTCCTGATTACTATCGCCCGTAGTGACGGTCTCTGGGGGGGAGTGATGTAGGGATTCTACATATTTATATTTACAATTATATAAATATATTTTATTCTACATATTTATATTTACAATTATATAAAGATATTTATCTACATATTTATCTAAATTTAATTATTTACATTTATATACAAAAATCAACAAACTTAATTATTAACTTAAAATTAACTTATGTACTACATAAAATATATAACATTAAAACTTACTACTATAATCTATTTTATACATACACAACTGTTGCGGAAACCCACAACACACACTATGTTATTGCTTAAAATTACACTAAAATAGAAAAAAATCCACTCACATTTCCATGCCGCTCCCGCCGTCCTGAACGGGATCCATATGGTCCGATGGGGCCCGAATCCGGCTCCGGGTCTTCTAGGGTTCCCTAAACACACCCAAACTACCCCAAAGTGCACTTTCCCCCTGAAATACCTGTTACTCCAATAGCGGTGTGGCCGACATCCCGGCTAATTGTTTTCCCGAAACAATTCGCTTACGACGCACACTCACAAACACAGGGTGCACAATCCTCTTAATTAGAATAATACGGCTCCAAATGCCCTTATTACTACATAAAATCTATTTAATTATCAACACACGATAACTATCAACCCGCCATATTTGCTTTCCAGAGACAAGAGTATAAAAAAAGAACAACTAGTGATGGGGCCATTATGCCACCAAACAAAATTGAATCTCGATAATCGATTCGTCCATAATACAAATCAAAGTTTTATTTCCATTAAAAATAAATGCCTGTTTATTTGCAACATCCCGCCACCCAAAGCGGACGTACCGCTTTCTAGCCTGAAATCTTAAACTAGTCAACCGGTAATCGAGCTAAGGTCGCGACTGCGCGATTTAGCACCGATCCATCAACCAACACTTGCGCCACACGCGGAGTCCCGTCCGCGCCCCAGATTAACTTTTAAATGCGACCTCGTCTCCAAAATAACGATGGCAAATTAGCCTCTTTTAATAAAACCAGATCCCCCTCCGAAGGGGGCGACGTCCGGTCTGTCCACTTTACACGCTGCTGCAATAAATGCAGATACTCCAGTGACCAACGACGCCCCAAGTCCTGACTCATTTGTTGTATCATTTGAAAACGAGACATCCGGTGTCTGCGTTCATCCTTCCAGGGATACTCAGGCAGGGCAGTGAGTGGCTGACCGACCAAAAAATGACCAGGGGTCAGGACTTCCATGTCATTTGCGTCAGAGGAGAGTGGACAAAGCGGACGCGAGTTGAGAACCGCCTCAACCTTACAAAACACAGTTGTAAGTTCCTCATACGTGAGGGTAGTTTCCCCGACTACCCGGCGCAAGTGAGTTTTTGCCGATTTTACCGCGGCTTCAAATATCCCGCCCCAGTGGGGACAGGCTGGCACACTAAATCGCCATGTGATTCCCCGCTGTGCGAGAGCTTGACTTATGCTATTACAATTTTTATCCAGAAAATCGTTCACATCTTTTAAGTAGTTGGCAGTGCCTCTGTAGTTGGTACCGTTGTCGGACCGAATGAGAGAAGGTAAACCCCGTCGCGAAACAAAACGATCCAGCGTGGCGACAAAGGCTTCCGTAGACAGAGCCGAAACCACTTCCAGGTGGACGGCCTTAGTGGCCAGGCAGACAAAAACGCACAGGTATGCTTTCGTGACCCTAGTGTTACGATAGGCTGTGGTTTTCACCAGAAACGGTCCAGCAAAATCCGTACCGACCCCGTCAAACGGCCTAGTAGTCTGACAAACCCGGTCAGAAGGGAGATCCCCCATCTGTGGCTGCATAGTGGAGGCCTTCACCCGATAACAAGCCACACACTTAAATAACACGCTGCGAACCACTCTCCGAGAGGACAAAATCCAGAACTCCCTCTGTAATATCGCCAGTACGCATTACACCCCGCGTGAGCGTTTTTCAGGTGTCTATCCGAGACCACCAGTTCTACCAAAGGTCCTCCTTTGGGGAGTAGCAGAGGATCACGGCTACCGAAGGGCAGGTCGGCATTTTTGAGGCGACCTCCAACGCGTAACAGTCCATCCGTCAAAAACAGTCCGTAGTTTTCCAGATGAGGCCTTCAACACCGCGTGGTGAGGCAAGAAAAAATGATCTGTCGTTGTCCAGTCGACAGTCACCCGCGACATATGCCCCAAGGCCTCGTATTCTCGCATGAACTCGATATACTTTTCCCGAAGTACCGGATCGCGAGACATACGACGCTCCATGGACAAGAGTCGTTTCTCTGCCAACGCCCTCGATTTTCCCAAGAGAGGGGGACAGTCGATAAAGGGCAGTCGAGTTTCGATCCTACCCGACGCCATCCGGCGTGTGTGATCCTTATAAAAGGTTTCGCACTCCACATGCTCCGGATCCAGACGGGAGACCATGGGAGGCTCTTCCAGTTCCCAGAATTTTTGCATCGTCCTAGCGATGGAGGTAGTAGCGACGACAGGTGAGACATCCCGCGTCTCCTGGTCGAAAACCGGTCCCATTAAAACGTGTCCAAAGATGGTAGGTATAGCTACCAACGAAGAGCGGCCCAGACTCCGCTGAGGCCCTAAAAGGATCCAGCCCAGTACATCCGCTCCCAATATGAGGTCCACCGGAGCCGGCTCCTCGAAATGAGGGTCTGCCAGCATGAGACCTGATGTGTCAGGCATTGCGTCCCGCGGAATGTCTGTCGGTGGATGCCAACCCAGCAGATTGTCGAGTACGATCGCGGCCGCCGCAATCCGTATCGAAGCGGAATGCACAGGAGAGAATGAAATGTGGGTCTGACCGGACAGACCCCCCACTTCTGTATCTCCGACTCCCCGAATCGGAACTGAGGGAGGCGCGCACTCCAGACGTAGGCGCCTCGCTACCCTCGTAGTAATTAAGCAGCCCTGTGCCCTAGTGTCTAGGAGGGCTCGTATCCGGACGAAGTCCCCCCTAGGTCCCCAAACGCGTACCTGCGCGATGGGCAAAAGAACCGTCCTCGGTTCCGACGTAGCCCGACCACAGGCTAGTCACGCGTCAGAGCCAGCAGCCGACCCTGTCGAACCGTGATGACTCGGCCAGTAAGTCGGAAGCGTGCAGGCCACCATCCGGGGTGGTGCGTATCCAGGTGCCCTACCATACCGGTGATAGGGTGGGTGGTATTCCAACCTCGGGTACTCGTGCAGTACCGGTGAGAACTGTTGACGGTTCTCATGTCGTTGTTGTTCCGGTAACGGCGGCGGAGGATACGCGTACGAGTATCCGGGTGTTGGGTCCGGAGGTGGGGCTCCCTGTACCCAGTGGCCCTTAGAGGCACCAACTCCTGGTGTTGGTCGCGCCGGGTGCCGGGTTGTAGCCAGAACCTGGCTCCGTTCCGGCGGTCCCCAACTCACCTGAGCCGGGGTGTACGAGGGGTTGTAGTGTGGCGGCCGTGGCGGACTCCGTCTTTCCGGAGGCGGAGTTGACCCCGGCCCCAAACCGCCACCCGTGGGAGATCCCCTCTCCCGAACCGGTGCTGAGCCCTCAGCACTACGGGTGCACAGTAAGCGATGGTGCGGGCCGCCGCACACATCGCAAGGCCTCGCCTGGGGACACTCATTATACCTATGTCCTCCCAGGCAGGCATAACACAATCCTCGTGTCCGAACGAGGTTTCGGCGCTCTTTTGTGGGCAGCCCGAGAAGCCTGGACATAGCTGTTCTAAGTGCTGCTGTCCGCAAACCCGGCATCCAGAACCGGGGTTGATGGCGGCCGCAGCCACCAGCCTGCCGCGACCCTTCCCTGGGTTGCGTGGCGGCTGGGCGCCGTAGACTCCGGAAGTGCGGGCCGGCGCACTTGTCGGAGCCTCCTGGGAGGCTAGCTGGTTTTCCAGCAGGCCAGCCTCCTCTTCCAGGAACTCCAGAAGTTCCCCTATCGAGGGCAGAACGCTGCCGAGATCCTTGTGGACCAGTCGATTCCGCTCGAACTTGTCCCTCATCTCCTGCGACAACTTGGCCAGAACGATGTGCAGAAGAAGGAAGGACCACTGGTCGACGGGCAGTCCGAGCGTCCTTAACCCGTTTAAGGACACGGTGAGCGGGGTGATCAGCTGCGCCCTCAGCTGAGCCCCATGGTTGACCCTCGGCAATCCCAGCAGATGGGTCACGTGCGCGTCCGCCTGAAGACGCGGCTTCTCGTACCGCTTCTCCAGCAGCTGCATGGCGGTGTCGTAGCTCGCATCCTGCAGCTCCAGATGTACGAGCTGTCTGGGTTCTCCATCTAGGAAGGAACGGAGATATGCCAGCTTTTCGGCCTTGGTGAAATCCTTCCGAGTATCCACCAAGGCCAAAAACATGTTCCGGAATCCAGCCCAGTCCCGCATACATCCGGTGAAATGCGGGACCTCCAGGGCACCCAATCTTCCCATGGCGCTGGGTCCAGGGGTGTGGAGCGAAGCGGGGCGCGCAACAGGCTTCCCCTCCCGCAGTCGCTCGATGTCCTTCACCCGCTGAAGGACCTCGTCGTAAATGTCTTGGATGTGCTCCAGATCCTTGACATATTGGGCGTGGAGGGCCAGCTCCTTCTCCCCGACCGGGTCGGTTGACAATAGAGCGGTTACCGACCGCTCGGCCAACAAGAAACGAGCCTGCATTTCTTTCGAACGCGTCTCCAAGGCGTCCTCCCGGTTAGGCCGATCTACTAATGCAAGCAGCCCGGTGAACCACCGGAGCTGCTGAGCCAACTCCTGCCGCGACGCTGTCATTATAAATAATTTAAACTAAATAAACCTAAACACAAAATTAAAACGAGTCAATGAAAACACGGAATCGATTATCCCGAATCGACTCGATGCTTTCAATTGAACGAAATTAAATAACAATTAACGTTCCGAGAAATGTCCCAGCCCAAATGAATGAACGAACAAAAACAACGGTACTACCAACCTTACAATTGAACCGCACCTGTCCCGGAAGTGCGATTTTACACGAAATGAGCTTAACCTATTACGAACTAAAAAAAATACACAGAATTACCCCGATTAACCTAGAGGTCCGGTATTAACCACGCTCTGCTACCAAGATGTTGCGGAAACCCACAACACACACTATGTTATTGCTTAAAATTACACTAAAATAGAAAAAAATCCACTCACAGTTCCATGCCGCTCCCGCCCAACCAATGTTAGACGAAAAACCAGTGTCGCTCGACTACCGCCCGCACGTACTCGCGTAGCTTTGTTTGCTTTGCTTATTTACTATTTGTGTTCTATCGCTATTGACTGTTATTTCCTTATCTTTCATCTATCACTCCTTCTATTATATCTGGTGTTGTGTACTGTGTTGTATAAACTTTCATCTTCTGTGTCGTACAAATAAACTGTTTCCTGTGTACGTGAGTTTGGACTTTGTTTCTATCACCACAACACATCCACCCACATCTGCCCATAAACGCATTTATTAAATATTATTGCTAAATTAGACGCGATAGAAGATATTATAGATTTTAATATATCAGTGGAGATACCCCAAAGATCCTCAGTCTTTTTTATATTAAGTTCTCTAAAAGCTTTTATTATTATATCAGAATCAATATAGTGAAAATTGAATGGAATATTACATATTTTTACACTCGACACAAGAAGAGACTGGGCAAGATGTTTACAAGAATTTAATTTATTTGATGTAATGAGTGGAATTTTTGAGAAAAATGTTTCAAACGCGCCTGCCACTTCCGTATCACCATTGATGTAAGCATTATCGACTTTGAGTTCAAGTATACGATCACGAGACCTTACTTTACAAGTTTCTTTATTAATGACGTTCCAAGTGGCTTTTATTTTATTTTTTGAATTCACAATCTTTGCCCGAATGTAGTTGGCCTTTGCTATGGCTATGGAACAAACTTTTTTGAACATTTTTGAATAATTTTTAACATATTCAATTACACTTGGATCCTTAGAGTTTGCCTTTATATCATATAATTGATACAATCTATATCTACTCCTGTAGATGCCAGCTGTGGCCCAATCACTGAATTTAGTTTTAGACTTACTTTGACTTACTTTGATTAATTTTTGAGTAAAGTTGTTATTAATCTCTTTTTTGATTATTTCGAATAGATTGTCGTATAAGATGTTCGCTTTGTCATTGTTACATGGTATTTGTAACACTTTATCATTAACATTCTTCTTAAATCTGTCTAATCGATTAGTGGTCACTGGCCTGTATAAAATATTCATTGAAAGACATTCATATTGGTGCTCAAATCTAACTATCTGACCACTGTGATCAGAATTTATAAAATTTATTATTGATTTCTCAATATCATTACAATTAGAAAAAATATTATCTAAACAGGTAGCTGATGTGGCTGTAACTCTTGTAGGTTCATCAAAAAGATTTTGCAAGTTAAACGATTTGAAAAGATTAAGAAACCTTACCGAGTTCTGTGAGTCATCTAAAATATTTATATTAAAGTCGCCACATACAACTATCCTCTTTTTACAATTGCATACCTTTTGCAAGGTTTCTTCCATAATGGACTCAAATAAGTGGTAATTACCAGAGGGAGGCCTATACACACAAACAATAACATACTGCTCGAGCTCCGCACATGATAGTTCAATATTTCGTTCAACTGAGAGAGATACTATGTCTTTACGCTCCTTTGATTGTAATGTATCGTTAATTAATATCAGTGACCCACCTCTTATAGCAGACTCTCTTGTGAACGAACTAATGACTTTATAATTATCAATGCTTACTAACAGTTCGCATTGTTTTAACCAGTGCTCGGTTAAGCATAATACATGTCCATTTTTTTTCATTTATATATAATATATATAATAATAATAATATATATATATATAATTCTAATTCTAATTCTTTTCCAGAAAAACCCTGAATGTTTTGATGTATAATGTTTATAAAGGTGGACATTTCATTTGTCTTAATATTTAAGTCGCAAGAGTTTTCCTCTATTGTCTGAGTGATCAATTTAAATTATTGTAAACGGATTGATTTGGAACAGATTCCAATGTACAATTTACAATGTCAATATTCTGCTCAATAGGGGCAGATAGGCTAGCCAAATTTTTGGCTGAGTATTCAATATAATATGATAGCGATAATGCTATCTGTCTCTTAAGATATTTATTAAGATAAAATTTATCTTTTGTCAAATATAATTTATTATCTAAATACTTATTTAGGTCAATTAAATGGAATTTATTCTTATTATTAAAAGTCAGAGTATGTAATGTCATATTTATTTTATGCCTTATATTGTTTTCAGTGGCTATAACTGGGATAATTAGACAGGATAGCAAATTCTTGGAACAAAATTCCCCACAGATTTTGCAGATTGCCAATCAATCTCCAGAAGGCAAAACATATTTTAGGGAGGAATTTTAAAAATGTCTTCCAATTAGGGACGTACAGTGTTTCAACCAAATAATTCTTCCCTATATTAGACAACATTGCCGTGTGATTGTTGTTTAATGAACAGTATGCTGCAGCAAAAACTCGTAGAAAAGTCATAAACTCTTAAAGAAGTGTTATAATACAATAAAATCCGTTTTGCGCAGGTGATTCGAATGGAACCTAAAACTTTATCACCGCAGATATATTTATTTGTTTAGAAGCCAACAATTTTTTTATTTACAACTGCTCCCCGCATTTTATTGGTCGTAAGTATTGACTGCGCCGAGTCAGCGTTGCGGCAGCGGCGGACCATTTCGGCTTTTAGTCGTATTGTGGTCGTATAATGGCTGTAAACACACTGCCTGTGACGTTCGACGCTTTGATTGTTTAAGTTATAGCTACCGGGACTACGTGAACTGTTGAGGAAAAGTGTGTGACATACGTATAAGTTAGATGTTAATAATCAAAATCTACTAAACGGTATATTTTGGTTAATTAACCGAAATCTACCAAATGGTAGATTTCGGTGATAGGATTCTGCAATGAAGCGATCGCTCTAATTCCTGTTTCTGCCGTCAAGCAGAATTGCTGAGTTCCAGCTTGAACAAAACTAAAACCAGTGAAATTACAGGCAAGACGGCATTAGAACTAAAGGTTCAGATTCGTAATACCCTTGGTAAAAAGCATAATTATGCTTAATTAGAAAGTAATCACAAAATATCACAAGCTTTCATTCAAGTGAGCGTTTAAAGTTTTATTCAACGGGAATAACTGGAAATGGTTTAGTGTTTCACAAACGGGACTGCACTAAGAAATAGTTCCGAGGCTTACTGGAAGCGTGCGCGAAAAAGAAACACGTCTACAATATATATCGTGTATTAGGTATGTGTACAAACATATTGCGGCTCAAAAATTTGATTGGGGTATTCTATTTCTATCTTCCGTTTAATTGTTATACGATTTCCAAGAAATAAAAAGGAAACTTGATTATACGTTTATCGTCATCGGTAATTATTGTTGAACTATTTCTAAGAACCTTCGTTTGCATTACAACTGAAATAAATGGTTGTAAATCATTAAGTCCATATATTTCAAAAAAATATTTTTTACGATGAAGTTTTATAAAATATACACCGTTTTTATTCGTCTTAGACCCGCAGCTACTATGCTCGGTCTGCAGAGGCTTTGTATGGGAAAGTAAAAAGATATCTCAGTTTTTGACCTATGTTTCTTGGGGAAAGTTAATCAGTTTTTTGGTCTGATCAACCCACCTGCGGGCCTAACACGGTTAAAAAATACTATGTATTGTTTTTATATAGAAAGGAAGCTTAGAGAGGAATATTGTAACTTGGCTTAGTGTGAAAAAACTGCCTAACTAATTGTAGTATACCTAAACACCTATACCTACCTATACCTAAAACACGCACATTATTAAAAATCTTTTAAAGCAAAAATATCCTCTTCTATAGATCTCTTATAGGTATTATAAGTAATATAAGTATTATAGACTATAGCAAAAACTGATAACTTAAATCACGCGACCACACTCTTAGAAGAAATTGTATTTATATCTCTAAGAACATTGCCGCACGCGAGTTGTACTTGGGCACGCCAGGACTATGTGGCTAATATTTTTTTGTTTAATTTTACAATATACAAAGTGAAATACAAATTAATGTTACACTTTGTATTCTAACAAAATTCAATCATTCGCGGGACATAGGCGCCCCCGATTCTGCAAGGCACCATGTAATTTATGGTTAACCTATTATTAACAACTTTGGAAAAGTACAAGTTATTAAAATGAAATAACACCATGTACACTTTTATGTATGTGAAATCGTGTAAGTGCGTATTTATCAATAAATAATCTTAACAATAAGAAATTTTGTTTTTCTTTTTCAAACAGGTCTTAATGAATAAGTCTCAAATTCATTGTGTGGGCACTAAATTCAATAGTAAGTATACAAGAATATTGTTAAAGTACTTAGTCCCTTACAGGCACCATATTTATAAAACAGAGACAGCCTCCGTAATAAAGGGGCTAATAGCTTCAACAAAATCGATTGTTGATAGCAAAGTGCTTAAAACCTCCTTCCTGAAGACGTTTAATCGTCGTAGACAGGCTATTGTGTAGCGCCAGACTCTCCGGCAAGCCACGCTCCCGCGAGCACGTGACGCCCCAAGACGCGGCCACACAACGCGGCTACACGACGCGGCTACACGACGCGGCTACACGACGCGGCTACACGACGCGGCTACACGACGCGGCCACACGACGCGGATACACGACGCGGCTACACGACGCGGCTACACGACGCGGCTACACGACGCGGCTACACGACGCGGCTACACGACGTGGCTACACGACGCGGCCACACGATGCGGGCACACGAGACGTGGCTACACGACGCGGTCACACGACGCTGCTACACGACGCGGGTACACGACGCGGCTACACGACGCAGCTACACAACGGAGCTACACGACGCGGTCACACGACGCGGCTACACGACGCGGGTACACGACGCGTCTACACGACGGAGCTACACGAAGCGGTCACACGACGCGGCTACACGACCCGGCTACACGACGCGGCTACACGACGCGGCTACACGACGCGGCTACACGACGCGGCTACACGACACGGCTACACGACGCGGCTACACGACGCGGGCACACGACGCGGCTACACGACGCGGGCACACGACGAGGCTACACGACGCGGGCACACGACGCGGCTACACGACGCGGGTACACGACGCGGGTATACGACGCGGCTACACGACGCGGCTACACGACGCGGCTACACGACACGGCTACACGACGCGGCTACACGACGCGGGCACACGACGCGGCTACACGACGCGGGCACACGACGAGGCTACACGACGCGGGCACACGACGCGGCTACACGACGCGGGTACACGACGCGGGTATACGACGCTGACGCGGCCACAAGACGCGGCCACGCGACGCGGCCACACGACGCGGCCACACGACGCGGCTACAAGACGCGGGTACATGACGCGGCTATACGAAGCGGCTACACGAAGCGGCTACACGACGCGGGCACACGATGCGGCTACACAAAGCGGTTACACAAGGTAACGACACTTCAAACGTCTGCGACACAAAGAAGCTTCGACACAGCCTCACGCTGTACGTACAAACGGAAAAAGTGCCGACAGGATACACGACGTTGCTACACGACGCGGCTACACGACGCGGCTACACGACGCGGCTACACGACGCGGCTACATGACGCGGCTACACGACGTGGCTACACGACGCGGCCACACGATGCGGGCACACGAGACGTGGCTACACGACGCGGGTACACGACGCGGCTACACGACGGAGCTACACGACGCGGTCACACGACGCTGCTACACGACGCGGGTACACGACGCGGCTACACGACGCAGCTACACAACGGAGCTACACGACGCGGTCACACGACGTGGCTACACGACGCGGGTACACGACGCGTCTACACGACGGAGCTACACGAAGCGGTCACACGACGCGGCTACACGACGCGGCTACACGACGCGGATACACGACGCGGCTACACGACGCGGCTACACGACGCGGCTACACGACGCGGCTACACGACGCGGCTACACGACGTGGCTACACGACGCGGCCACACGATGCGGGCACACGAGACGTGGCTACACGACGCGGTCACACGACGCTGCTACACGACGCGGGTACACGACGCGGCTACACGACGCAGCTACACAACGGAGCTACACGACGCGGTCACACGACGCGGCTACACGAAGCGGCTACAAGACGCGGGTACATGACGCGGCTATACGAAGCGGCTACACGAAGCGGCTACACGACGCGGGCACACGATGCGGCTACACAAAGCGGTTACACAAGGTAACGACACTTCAAACGTCTGCGACACAAAGAAGCTTCGACACAGCCTCACGCTGTACGTACAAACGGAAAAAGTGCCGACAGCTCTGCTTTGTAAATACTGCGTTGCTCGTTGGAATGAGAATCGCAAGAGCTCGGTTTTGTGTGTGACACGTTCAACCGCCATAATATTATCTTTTATTGAACACGATTTTTACCTAGTCACAATGTACTATTGTTTTTAATAATTTAACATATTAATAATTAGGTATGGGTTCACGTCAGTAGTCGAACGGAGCTGAACCTGATTTCTCGCATTCAACCCGAGTTTTTATCAGCACAGTTACCGACCGAACGTTTTAATTTGACGATTATCAGTTTTGTTATTTCAATGACAAATATGTGGTTTGGTGGAAATAATATGAGTAAAAAGTAGTACCTAAATGTATCATGACTTTGCTAATAATACCCGTCAATTGATGCGATGACTTAATTTCAATCTTAAAGCCTTCTTTTAGGCTTTCAAATACAAAAATCGTATCTAAATCGCCCTTCCGTTTGAGATCTACTACGCCACAGACATACCGACAGCAACTGTCGGCAAACTAATAAAACCCTTTCTTGCGTCAGGGCTTAAAGGTTTATATCTTTATCTTCTTTGTCGTATATATTGTTTGAAGTTGTACACCATACACATACTTCTTACCGGTTGGATTAACATAAAGGAAATACGAGATCCACCAAGAGCATAAATAAAATACATTTTTCAATAATATTCCGACAAAATGATTAGACCCATCGCTCGGCGAGTCACAAAGCGCCCGGAATGGGGTCCTACACATACTCGGGGGCGGCGGAAAATCCCCGCGAGCGGTGTTGGCACGACCTTGGACCGCGAACGTTCACGGTGTAACGTCTAGTTCTTTAATATCGTGTATCACGATTATACCGGAGCTGAGATATTTTATTGTCGACAAATCTTCTTGACTTTTTCTGAACGGTTTGTCAAACATTTAATCACCAGGCGAGTCCCGGTGCAATAGCCTTGTGAAGTTTTGAGCAAAGGTTTCTTAAAACACCCTCCGTATCAAAAGGACAATCTAGTAAGGAGGGAAAGGATAAGTATAGGGATATTTGAAAATTCATTCTATAAGCGAGTGAAAAGGAATGTTTAAATGACAGTCCATCATTTTAGGTATCATCAGAGGAGTTCGGTGGCGTAACTTACGCAAAGCCATGTTAGCGGATGGGTAATCAAATTAAAATATTTCAAACTCGTTAGTGTTTCAGAAGGTACGTTAAGCCGTTAATCAAGCCATCAATCCACATTGGGCATGCACGAATGGGCCATGGCCCAATTGCCTATAAGCTATTGTCATATCAGAATACCAGTGTCCAGTAGTAGGACTTATAATGAACTGATAATATTATTCATCAGTCTACAGATGTTGCCTTGCTAGACTATAGACTTGTTTGCCAAATTCGTGAAATAGAAACGAGAATATAAACATATTATGTTATAAAATATGTTTTCTAAGTAATGTGTAAAATAAATGCGAGTAGATCCGTAAAAGTTGTTTCTTTTCAATATGTTATAATATGTTTAAACTGTCCACAATACGCGGAAGCTCATAACCCTTCGTTTACATAAACTCGTACAAATATACGAGTTCCGAGTAAAGGCCCCGAGTTGCCCGCACCCGACGCATGTTCCCGAACTCAATTTCGATATTACTTTGATTTCCTCGCGGCGTCATATTAAAGAGAGTGATCTGCGATCTGCGCGGGAAAGTCTTTGAAGATGCTCTCCGTATTAAAAATGGCCGGCACTTTTGAACTTCATTCAACATTCATTTGAATATTTCCGCAGACTGACTGAGTACACATAAACCATAGAAAATACGTAATGATTTTGTTATTTCTTAAGTTTAAGAATTGTATAATTTAATCTGTATATATTTTTTATTTTGTATGTACAAATTGACAACGAACGTACTTAGTAATAACGCGTTCGATTCAAACGTCTTTTTAAGGAATGATTGAGCAAAGAGTATTGTTGTTGCTTCACTTTAAAATATTGTCAATCTGAAGTACGGGAAAAAATTATTTCGAAAAAAATTGTTGTGAGGAGGTGTTTAGCGAACGATCGTTTTACCAAAACGTTAACCTCAAATGGTTGTTTTCAATATCAGGAGATGATACATGCGATTAATTTTCTTCCGAAATATGATCCTCGTCATCTCATAATTTTGATGCCGTATGTGGAACGTGAGTTGGACGAATCGAATCACATTCAGGTAAATTACTTACACAGGTAAGTACCTACCTATATAACTAAATCTACCAAATCTGGGCATCCCGACCACAGAGTAGATATTATATTTACTCATGTGTCCCGGCCATCTTGTAGTATAAATATAATGTGCATTGGTGAATCCACACGCAGTTACGTTTTGTGGAGCAACATTCATCAACATTAAGCATTGAGCTACAAAAATTACATACCTAATGTTATCATAATAGTTAACTATAAGGGGTATGAAAATATTTATCTACAGAATGTCCCTAGCATCTGAACAAATAGTTTGAATTAGCACTACACGTTCAATAAGGTATATCTAACCAATATGAGAAGTATTATAATAAATCAATTTTTGGTCAAGTTTTAACCAAAAAATCTATGTATTTCAAATAATTACCTCGGAGCAGCCTGTATATACAGTAAATGCACATTGCATTTTTTTCATGTTTCATTCTACTCCTGAAGCTGCAACTTTGATACTTAACACACGCACATACCTTGTTTGGCATTGACATGACGTGTGTGTCATGTAACTTAATTTGTCACTCCACTCATGTTATCATTACCAACGATTGGTACAGGCTGTAACTATTTGTTGTCGATCAGTTGTGATAATTTATTTTTCGAAAAAAACATTTTTACCCTCCTTAATAAACAAAAAATACTAACAGCAGTTCTGAGAAGAAGCGTTACACGGGTTTTCAATATTTGTCTAGAGCGTGAGGTCACGTTGTAAAATATGAATGTTTTTTGATAGTCCCGTACGCGATTCTACGTATATATAGCATTCATCCGGTTGCGATGAAACTTTAGTAAATGGTACGCACATCCGCAAGGCTTCTGAGTTGGTGAAACTATACGGTTTGCGGGTCGAAGGCGGGCCACTAGTTTTATTGTGATCTAATTATAATACCAAGAAGAGAAACTGCTTAACACCAGCTAACTAAAAGTCAACAAAATTATGAGTAGTCATCTGCTATCTGTTTATGTACCATTATAAAATACCCAATTTGCTTTGTATTCTAAATAAGCAAATTTTACGCTTATGTTTAGAACGCGACCACGTTTGTAACTCAGGTGCTACTCGTATGTCCTGAGTGTAGTGAGCCTGCAAGTGGAGGCTCCAGCCCCAGCCACACCATCTTTATCGGCACGTCGCAGCGCCGACGGCAGGGGCGTGCCAAACAAATAGGTACAGAAGGGCGGCTCCATGCAAACCAGCGACACACACGCACGCACATATGGACACATTCTTACTGTTACACAAGAAACACTTGAAAGGTTTTAAGAAAACATTCAAATAAGACGCGATGATGATGATAAAGATAACGAAAATGAAAAAACTCAAAAAACTTTTGAGTTTTGACATTGTTTCAAAGGTGCTGACGAAAGATTCCTTTTCAGCACAACTGAATTCTGTTCACGGATGTAGGTAACTGTACGGCATTCTCGACTATACTCGGGAAAACACCAGTTGCGCGTGAGTCAGCCCGGGCACCACGCGCTTTGTTTAACCCTAGCACTACTGAATTAAAATCGCTATCGTCCGGAGTGGCCTTTCTGTACCTACTTATTGTGTGGCCGCGTTTCCGCCGCCTCACTACTACGCACACCTCTATTCTCGTGACTAATCTACAATCTGTGGGGAGGCGAACATTATGCGACGCGAGACACTTCCAAAACGTCTCCGACATTGTTGGAGATAAGGTACATTACCTCATAACTAGCGTAAGGACTACCGTCTGAATGTACCCACTATGTTCACCTGTGTAAGAAGACAGACACACATACATACAGACATGTGTGATGTGAAGTGTGATTCTATGAAAAGGGTTTTTTCGAATATTTCTGATAGTGTAAAAAGATTAAAATTGCTACTGTTGAGTTTCGAACCAATGTCGTAAATTGCGCTTTTAAATATTGAAAAGCTTAATTAAAGCCTTATTGAAAATTATTACTTACTAGTTGTCGCCCGCGACTTCGTTCGCGAAGACTACACTATCCCACAGGAACCTGTTACCGGGATAAAAAGTATTCTATGTCCTATTCCGGGTCATAGTCTGCTTATGTGCAAAGTTTCATCCAAATCCCTCCAGCCGTTCTCGAGTTTTGCGCTTAGCAACATTCATTTTTATTTATATAGAATTTGTTACTTATGTTTTAGGATTTGATGATATTAAGCCGCACAAAGCCGGTCGTTGCGGAGATCCTTGGGGGAGGCCTTTGTCCA
The DNA here is from genome assembly GCA_947562085.1 of Eudonia lacustrata. Taxonomy (NCBI): domain Eukaryota; kingdom Metazoa; phylum Arthropoda; class Insecta; order Lepidoptera; family Crambidae; genus Eudonia; species Eudonia lacustrata. Next base: position 19,123,726 of record OX387329.1, read on the forward strand.
GCTGTGGACATCTTTTGGCTGAGATGATGATGATATTATGTATTATAAAAACAATAACTACCTAATAACCACGGTAGTTTAATAACTGTCCTCACTCATACAATATACCGGTAGTAACGGGTGGTTAAATTTTAAGGGCCGATGTTGATTTTGAATAAAACACAAATTATTGTCATTCTTTTTATTACGATAATATGGTTCAATTATGTATGAAACAAAATATCGGCCAAATAGCCGCCGCGGCCTCGGCGGCGCACCTCGGCGGCGCACCTCCATCCGATGGTCCAAATTTTCGTTGACGCTGAGGCATAATTGAGGTTCTATGCCGTTAATGTGCCGAATTATCTCATCCTTTAGCTCTTGAATTGTTGCTGGCTTATCAGCGTACACCTTTTCTTTCAAATAACCCCAAAGAAAGAAGTCCAACGGTGTCAAATCATATGATCTTGGCAGCCAATTGACATCGCCATTGTTTCGTTAGCTGTGTGGCAAGTGGCACCGTCCTGTTGAAACCACATATCGTCCACATCCATATCTTCCAATTCGGGCCATAAAAAGGTGCAATTGTTGGGCACGACGACGAGTTAAGGTGGACGGCTCTTCAGCCACACTATCGCGAACAGCAGCAATATTTTCTGCAGTACGAGCTGTACGAGCATGCAATGGTGTTTTCACATGTCCCACAGACCCGGTTTGCTCAAATTTTTGCACGATTTTTCCGATTGTAACGCACATTTGGACGATTAAATTGACCGAAAAAATCATGAAATGCACGATATGCATTTTTATTTGAACGCCCATTTTCATAATAAGCTTGAATAACTTTAACGCGTTGCTCGATTGTGTGTCTTTCCATGGTTCAAATTGAGTTAGTCTGAAATTGAGAAATGTCAAATGAAATGCAGAAAAAAACTTGACGTTTAGGTGTGGTTCACATTCAACATCGGCCCTTACAATTTAACCACCCTTTATTATTAACTGTAGTGCATTAGCAACCTTACAATTTCCCAGCAATTCTTTACGCAGATTTACAATTTCCTAGTTCGAATCTCCACAAAGGGCCAAAGGTGTCCATGTAAAAATTCCTATTCGTCTCGGCAATTAAGCAAGAAGGTTACAAACCCTTTACTGAAACATAATCACTGAACTGGAACCGAAAAATAAATTGTAAGCAGTCTCAGTGCGGCGGCGGCGGCGCTCCGAATATTCCAGCAAGTGCCTTTGTGATGTGGCGCGCTCTATTCAGGGCGGCCAGCGTCGCCGGACCCGCGGAGCCGGCTGCGAGCGCTGGCCGGGGGGGCCAGGCAACGTGGTTTATAAATATTTGAATGTGTGCAGCGAACTTTAGGTGTTCCAGAGTTTGTAATAATCTGGGAAACCGTCCCCAAATCTGCGGAACAGTTTAAGTGAACTAGTATGATGAAGATACTTTTTTTAGTCTAATAACACAACACATAGATTAATAGGAGGCTTAATAATTGTGGTGACTAGTTTTGTTGCATTATTATTATGAAATGTAGTAAATAAAAGTAGTAAATAGCCGATAACTGTCCCACTGCTGGGCAAAGGCCTCCATCATTGAAATCAAGGCATCGCTACAATTAATGGGTAATGGCTTAATCACCACCACGCTTGCCAAATGCGGATTGGTGATAGAAAATCCGGGCTATGCATCGAAAAATCTGAAACACTTGCTCGACCTGGGAAATGAACCCGCTCTTTCGGGTATTGGGCCGAGCGCTTTGCCATACGGCCACCGAGGCGTTATGAAATGAAATAAAAGATATGATAAATGATATAAGTTATGAAACAGAAATGTCTTAAATATATGATCTTTATAAAAAAAAATACTATTTTATATGTAACTAAAAGTAACAAAAATATGAACTTGAGAAAAACGATTACCATGAATAATATAATAATTTTATCGCCAACAATCGTTTTTTCGTGAGCCACCATGGTCACCCCTACAAGTCGCCATTTGCTATAAGTTATTGCCTTTTATTCGGCTCCCTTGCTTGCCGCCCGATCATATGCTATCATTTAACGGATAACCCGATGAAGGCCTAATGTTTATTCAATATGCTCTGATGTTCGCGGGCTTTCTTCGGTTGGGATTTAAATGGGCATTGGAAAGTCTGCTACGCGGTTTCATGTCCTAAACGTTATGCTTCTAAGGCTGCGTTCGCTTCGCTTGGTCAGAGTTACTTAATGTTTTATAGATACAATTAAATAAGTTAGTATATTAATGTAAAACTGTTGATCTTTTCTCATTGGTTGTAGTACGTGGGGATCATAAAAGAGGAGTCAGGATGTCATCAACGCTTGAGACACCACGAGGCTCCAATTCTGCTGTTATATAACGTCCACAATCGTGTTTCAATGGTCTGAATTTTGTAAGTTTTCCTAAAGTATCTATCCTAGGATTTTTAGTATTTGTAAAAATATTATGATCGGATGTTAATGACGGTAGTTGTTGACATTGAATGGGCGCCTCTAGATTTTAAAGTAAAAAGTAAATAGTGTTGAATAATTTCGGCGGGCTGGTTAGAACCACGATAGCTCAACTGGGAGAGCACCTGACCCGGTTTGTCAGAAGGGTGCAGGTTCAAATCCTGCTCGTGGAAACTTTTTATTTGTATTTTTTTAATTGTTTCAACATTTGTGTTTTTGTAATTTGTTCGCAACAAAATTTGCGTTAAAAATTATATAAACAAAACAAAAACATTTAATTTATTTATTTAATAGGGTCACCAATTTGTAGTGAGAGAACGACTGATCATCTGATGATCTTCATGAAAGATACGTTTTAGCTTAAAGGTGTTGTGGCGGGCGGCAACGTATTATAACGACGGCGGCCGCAGTGGTATGACGCGTTCTGTCAAAGCGGAGTAGGAGCCAGAATAAACAGTGGCCGTCTGCAGTAGTGGACTGTCAAGGATGCCCTGATGCCAGACAGATCCAGAATCCGCTAGAAACTAGCAGCAGAAACTTCCAGTACTTTCTTTTAAATAAAACTCTTTTATAAAAGTATTCGGTTTTATTGCTATCGAGCGATTCCAATAATGTTTATCGGCGTGGATTCTACCGATTCCAGTGTTATACAATGCGCTATAAACTTCTTTCAATAAATTCGGCGTGGATTCTACCGATTCGTATCGCAGCGAGGAGTAAACTCAGACTAACTAATTAGCACTTCACAACTCAGTATCAGTAGTATCGGCGTGGATTCTACCGATCGCTGCGAGCATTAAAATCACACGACTCTTTCACTCTGAGAGTCTACGCGTTTATCGAAAGTTCGATGCCGTGTTTGGGCTTTTCTATGACCGGTTGACCTTACATAGAATGTTCTATACATTTCTATAACTTTCTAGAAACATCCATGGAAAGTTTCGATATTTTTACAATTTAAACTTATACTGTAGTACTATTACGTAACAATGGCTTATTACCGAAAAAACCAACCAGTTGTTAATTTATTGTACAATTGCAACGAGACTGCTCTAGTTGCGGTGGATTAATTGTTATTACGGACACAAATCGGTCAACGATCGCTCGCTAAGTGCATTAGCAATTAAAATGTAAGTAATCCTACTAATATTATAAACGCGAAAGTTTGTAAGTGTGGATGTTTGTTACTCTTTCACGTAAAAACTACGGAATGGATTTGGATGAAATTCGGCATACATATAGTTTATAACCGGGAATAACATATAGAATAGTTTTAATCCAGATATCCCCACGGGGTCGGGAACCACGCGGGTGAAACCGCGAGCGGCCACTAGTAGTTTACATACATTGAGCGATTTTAGTCATACTTGGATATTATTGTGCCTTCATCAAATCCCCGATCCGATCCGAACCCTTCCGAGAATCTAGTAGGGCACGGGGGTCACGCACTAGTGCGTGATGCCGTTCCCTTTAGAAAACCTTCGAAAGTGATTCGTTTCACACGGCTTGAGGAACCCTTTAAGTTTCTCGCCGCCCCCAAAAAAGCCCGGTGAAGCAGTAAATGCCGTCAAAGGCAATCAGCAACCTCTCTCCAAAAAAAAAAGCCTTCATCAAAGTCTTGTTTTAAATATAAGTGTTTTTTTATGTTTCACTAATTAAGTGCATGCTTAGACTGCTACTTGTTTTGTAAGCCTACAAACAAAGTTATGCGTATTTTTATTGTTTTATATCGCTTTGGTTTGCAATCAGTAAACCACCGGAATAAGGCTTGTATCATCATCATCAGCTCATGTTTATGTCCCTACTGCTGGAGCACGAGCCTTCCCTACGGATGGATAGGCTTGTATACCTACGTAGAATTTAATGTTGTGTATGTGGCCGAAACGAAAGTCAAACATCGCGACAGCAGTCAGCCCGCGACCAGTTGACCGCGGCCGGAGCCACTCGTCATCATCACCCTTAGTCTTTACTAAGCCACAGCTGGACAGCTGCAGATAGCCAGGAGAGGTCTGCTCCTTGTGCATGCCAGCCACCTTGCGAAGATCGTCTTCTTCTACTAATTCTACTCAGACTAGGGTCTTACTGTCAGGTGTAAACGTATGCCTACGATACATTACACAGAGTAATTTACGCTCCGAGAAAAACTTAGTTTAAAATGGAACGCAAAGTTTGATAGTGTTTAAACAAAGTAGTTGCTCCACGGCTCCTATTGATCGTGGCTCACCTGCGACGCTAATTATCTTGCCGTGTGCGTGTGCGGTGCGGTCGCCATGTTGCCGCGGCGGGCGGGACGTGCTGCTCGCTTACGTTACCATACACTTTTAAACCATGTTTTCGCAATGTTTTTTTATTTATTACAATCGAGCATTTGACCGCGATCTCATCTGATCATCATTGTCAGCTCATTCTATGTCTCCACTGCTAGGGCAAAGGCTTCCCTATTGATGGATAGGGAGATCTGAGCTGAGATCTGAGCGCGCCCCTTGAGATAAAAAGGAGATGGTGGAATCAGCTCATGTTTTTACATGTTTCGTTTTCACAACTGCAATAACGTTGTCAGATCTACATGCTTTTTTTTTAGAGAGATTGGTGATTGCTTCAAACGGCATTTTCAGCGTCACCGGGATTTTTTGGGGGCGGCGAGGTACGTAAAGGGTACCTCAAGCCGTGTGAAACGAATCACATTTGGAGGATTTCTAGAGGGAACAGCATCACACACTTAAAAGTGCGTCTCCCCGTGCCTCACTAAATTGGATCGGACCTCGGATGCTGGGATGACTCAAGTGTAAAGAATTGCCACATTGACATATAAAATTGCTACATAGTTAAAAGAGAAGTTTGTTGTAACTGTGGGCCAGCGGGGGCAGTATTTTTGAACCGGTATTAAAAAATCTCACAGTCACACTTGTATTCGAAGTCTATATGTAAGGTATGAATATATATGTCATGAACAGCAATAAATACTTTGAACTTTGAACTTATGTAAGTTAGTACTTGAGAGGCCTATTTCCAGCGGTGGCTGATGATGACGAAGTATCTATAATTTTATAAACAAACTAGCTTTGACAGTTTCTATGTCAACAATACAATCAAATCGTTTCTATGACAACAAAACAAACAAATCATGGAACATTTTGTATTGGAAAAAAGATGTTTGGGGTGGACCACCCTTATCACTTAGGGGTATAAAAAATATATTACGACTGATTGTCAGACCTACCGAATATACATATAAAATTTCATAAAAATCGATCGATCCGTTTCGGAGGAGTATGGCATCAAGTGGCATCTTACATGTGACACGAGAATTTTATATATTGGGTCCTTACCTATGACATTGATGTTTTTTTCTCACTTATTAATAGGTGTATTACTTCTAAAAGTCAATACCGGTTGTTAATATTATTATACACCTTTAATTAGGACTTTGTTACTTAGGCTTCAGTAATAACAATGATTATTAATTTTGTTTCTTTATCGCCCAATTTTTTTTAATTGATACTTTTTTAGATTGTAAATAATGCGGAATTGATTGTACAATTGAAAGATTAAAACTATTATTGCAAGATCACCGTTCGAATAATTTAACAATAATTTTTGCCTTCCTTGCGTACGAAATACGAGCTAAATTCGTCGACAAGCCCTATGGGATACCAGACCAGACCAATTTGTGGCATTTTTCCTGAAATCTTTGATTAAATACTTGTTACGTTTTTTGTACTCTCAAAGCTATATATTTCTAACGACTACACCAGTTAATTTTAAATGATTTATATGTGGTGGACCGACGATCTGGTGAAGGTCGCGGGAAGCCGCTGGATGCGAGCAGCACAAAACCGGTCGCTGTGGAGATCCTTGGGGGAGGCCTTTGTTCAGCAGTGGACGTCTTTTGGCTGAGATGATGATGATGATATGTAGCTGTTCTTCGGACAAATAACTGAACCTAGTGTATATCCTGAGTGTATATCATTTGCTGTCTGGGTGCCTAGTGAGAGTTTTGTTTTAACACTTAACGATAACGAAAAATATTTATGACATTGATGCTATAATGCCAATGAATGCCTTGCAAACGAGGTTCGTTATATTTTCTTTTTACTTCCTTACGGGTGAGCACTGGGCCTCCGTCTCACCTGCTGTTAGTGATGATAAGGCCGGTGGAAGCGCACTTCAACCGGAATCCTGAACTACTAAAGCACTGGATATCTTACCTCTAGCTGCCGGAACACAACAATGCTACTAACATTAATTGATTGTTAAAATGATGGTAACTAGCTATAGGCGGACAAACAGCTCTACCACAAACCGAGTACACGAACTGGGAATTGAACCCGGCCCCTCTGGGTTTGTGACCGGTGGCGTTTACCATTAATTTTTAAATACAAATATGTCATTTTTTGGTTAACGTTATCGAATCACACTAATATTATAAATGCGAAAGTTTGTGTGTATGTGTGTATATTTGTTGCTTGTTCACGCTGCAACGGATGGATGGATTTGGATGAAATTCGGCGTCCATATAGTTTGTAACCTGGATTAACACTTAAGATATTTTTTATTCCGATATTCAAACGGGAATGGGAACCACGCGGGTGAAACTGTGAGCGGCCGCTAGTGGTGAATAAATCAAGGCAGCGCAATCATACCAATAATAAAGAAGGAAAGCTTTGTATTTTTGTATGTTTGCAACGAATAAACTTAAAAACTTCTGAACCGATTTATAAAATTCTTTTACCTTTAAAATGCTACATTAGCGCTGAGTATTATAAGTTATATTAAAAAAGAAATGTCCACCCGTGTGAAGCCGGGACGCGCCGCTAGTGTATAATAAGTAATAACACTCCAAGTAGATAGATCGCGTGGTGGAGAAAGTTGAAATTAATAGAGCACACAGCGCTCAGGGCTCAGCTAATAAACTTTATTTAGAAACACAAGCGACTGAGGTTGTGCTTCGAGGTGGTACTTCTGCGAAACGCGCGCGACGTCGCGCGTAACTGATGAAGCTGTTGTTGGTAAGCTTTTCATTATATTATAATTACTGTGGTGGGTGATTACGCGGGAATATGTAATTTCGTAATATTATTATATGATGTTTACCCACCTGAGGTACAATATAACAAATTTCATATTGGCTTTGATGAGTTTCTTAATTTAATAAATATAATAAATTTAATCAAAAATTTGTAAGTTTAAATATTGCTTGTGATTGGTAAATGTTAAATTTTGTAATATAAAAATCAAAAAAAAATTCAGAATTCAAAATCATTTATTCAGTTTAGGCTACAAATAGCTCTTATGAACGTCATTATGCCATCGGTTCGTAAGTCTATCTACTCTGGGCGGGAGATCTTGTACTGAGAAGAACCGGCAACAAACTCAGCAAGTGTCCAGCTCTTTTCTCCCTTACAGCGTCATAAATATTGGAAAATGCCCTATCATAAAGGACACTTTCCATCACAAATAAAAACACAAAATGTAAAGGACAATCACAACATGTAAAAAAACACAAAATAAAAAAATAACTAAATAAAATATTTAAGTCTGCAAAAGCATAATTTACCAGTTTAATTTTTTACAATATCATACAGTACTAGTAAAAGTCAAAAAAACTATAGTTAATAATAATAAAAATAAAACGAATTGTAATGTTCAATGCAACGCTATTTTGTTATCTGCAGGACACTGTTTATAAGTAGTATTATTTATATGTTTTTTATTATAGCCATGCTGTTTTATCTTCTAAATATTCTTTGACTGTCTATTAACCTTTTTTAAGTAAAGAAGACTTTACATGTTTTTTAAACTTATCTAAAGGTAAATCTAGTACAAGACAGACAAGGTAGTATAAGACAGACATTCTGGTATTTACCAACTAGATGACTAAAGGTCAAGTACCTACAACTGTCATTGGTTTTCAACCGAACCGACAAATATTTACAAATAGGTGGGTCTATGCAATTAAAATTAAACCAAACTATATATAATTTGTCAATTTATGTATATAGGTATGATGTAAGTACGTAAGTAAAAAGGTAAGTACTTTGTCACGTCTCGCAACAAGTGCTTTTGTACACAAAGAATCCCCGCAATAATATTTTGAATCTGAGTTGCCGGAACAGTTGTTTACCAACCGCACGCGAAACAATAAAAGTGAACACTCATTGCTTTTACACCACATCAGCAGGAATAACCGTTTGATGGCAAATGAAAAGAGCAAACTGAGCGGACTGAGCGAATCGAATTAATACGACAGCTGTTGCCATGAAGCCATCCGCCGCCATTGTGCAATACATTGTTTATTCAACAGAGAATAAGTTGGCGGAACATTTATTTCAGGCGTGATTTATGAGGATCATTTTACACAAAAAAATGGCGCAACAAATGAATCGCACTCGCTGCTCGCTCGGACCGCTGCGCTGTTTTCATTTTACAGAAATGTGAATAATGAGCTGTTGGTTAATATTCAAAATTCACATCTTTGTTCAATTTCCTGTATTGAAATTTATATCATTTTATCAGCTTTCTATTTTTTTTTTGCTATCCAATAATGTTTGTTACCAATCGAAACAAAGCACGTACTTGAAAATCCGGTAGGGGTAAAATGCATAACTAAATTTGAATAAAAGTTTACGAAACGTCAGGATATTTAATAGATTTTGTTAAATTTACGCGTGTAGGTAGACTTGTAAACAGAGTTTCATTTCATGTATCATAACTAAAATCAGTAATTTAATAAACATATTTTTTAGATTTTGTTTTACGTAGCGCCTGCAATAATTGAGTCCGCAAAGACCGCAGAATCTAAAAAAATATTTTTATAAAATTACTGGTTTTAGTTATCAAAATATGCAGCAACTAAATTACGAATATTGATGTTATCAATATATTTGAGTGATTTCAAACATATAAATTAAGTAATTTCATTGTAATTATAGCATTTATGATTTTTTAGAGGTGTTTTCGTAAAGAATTACGATCGAGCCAAAATTGCACAATCGTGTTTTTGAGCAAGGGTTTTAAAGACAAAGGCATGAAGTTATCTACATATATCAAAATTTCAGATTCGTTGGTCTTATGACAAGACTTCTACAACTTTCGATGAAAGTTGATGTATTTTTTCCAAGTGGCGCCTTAACATCATCATCATCATCTCAGCCAGAAGACGTCTATAGCTGAACAAAGGCAAGCAAGAACAAGCCCAAGGGTCTCCACAACGACTTTAAACGGTTAAAAAACCATAAAACATACTCATCAGCACATTACATGCATGAATGTTAAAACTGAATCCGAATGTGGAATTTGCAATAAAACTCTTTTTAAATCAAACGCAGGCTAACAGTAAAAGCTGGCAGTTCCGCAAATGTGGAAATAAGCGCAGCGAGCGAATCGAGCGCACCGAATCGCTCGCATTACTGCCGCGTTTCTGTTTCAATTAAGCGGTACATTCGATACAGTAACGAGTCAACGTGTTCAGTTATTTTTCGTTTAACAAGCAGGTTGTTTTAATCGATTTATGCGACTGGCATTATCTGTGCATTCTATGAAACTAGGAGCACGCTTTTGATTTACTTTAGTTGATTTTAGTTCGCATTACCTTTGCAAATCGAAAATGTTAAAGCGTTAGCAGTTTTTAAAAGACACATAAATAACTATAATTTCTCCCTCTAGGTAATTATCAGTTCCAGAAAAGCTTGTGGGAAAACTTTGAAGAGTAAGTCCATGAAATGCGTAATCTTAAAACATCCCAAGTACCGTGCTTGTCGCTAATCACAGTTGGGAAGTGTTATATTCCGACAATGTTAAATTTTATTGTCTCTAAATTAAGTTGACGTGTAACATGATGTTGACGTTAACGAAGCGTCAGACATGTTGTTGACGATATCACACAAACGACATTAAGAGAAAAGTCAAAGGAGAAGTGCTAATCTCGAGCTGTGTTATCGTAAGTCAGTCGAGCCGTCGTGAGCCGTCGAGCCGTCGAGCCGTCGGCTGGTGGTGTTAAATACAAGTTGTTTTATTTGGATAATTGCTCAAGTTTCGGCTGACAGCCGCGCACGCGTGGGACGTAATCCGATCAACTTTCAGATTAAGGTTGCCTCTCATATACACGCTGTACGATTTCACTTAAAGAATTTATTTTTCCTTAATGCTATTTAAAGAAAATAAAGTTAATGATAATTTAAAAAGATAATGCCTCGAATGGCAATCAAATCTAATATTTTATAAAAAAAGTTTTGGTTAAGTTAGCTCAGACTAAAGTCTAGCATCTAATTAAATGAAATAAACTAAAATACATACCTACAGAGAAGTGACTCAAAAAAGTATCTTCTGGCACGATATTCTGCGGACACTTAAAGACAATAACATCGCGTCTAATACCGCTTCATTTAAAAAAAGTACGTTCTGTCTTTATATCTAAAAGACAAAAGTTCCCGTACAAAGTCGTGTAAGCTTCGCCGAGGAAAGTCATAAAGTGACAAAATATACGCGATAAATAGACGCGGCCATAGCGAGACGCGTTGCGGCGTAGCAGCCGTAGCCCGTAGCGACCGTAGCCCGTAGCGACCGTAGCACCGCATCAAACTACGACGGCTGAGGTGTTACAATGTCTGAGGTGGAATGCGATGGATGGGAATTGGAATAACTCACATGTGCTTCAGGTGTTGTGTTAACATGATCTGAACTTCTAGATCGAGACGAGAGGATTGTGTCCTTTTACAGTTGATCTGAAATTGTAAGACTTATTCTTGCTATATTCAATCACGAAATTTGATACAAAATCAAATTTATTTATGACAAGTATTAGAGATGTATGCACAACTACACGTTTGAGTTATATTTTCTCTTTACCAGAATAACAAAAACACTTTCAAAATAAAGATCAAAAATATATTTTTACAAATAATCAAATCATGAATCGGGTTATCCAAATTTGCTCAGCGTTTTCAATAAACATCACCCGCGAACACATAAATATTTCTTCTGCAGCTCGTGATATTGATCCTTCGGCAGTGGCACGTCTGCGAAAACAATTTTTATTTTATCCTCCAATAGTGTTATATTTACCTCCAGGCATTTGTCGCGGGCAAACATGGAATAAATCATTTTAAAGAAATAAAAATCTTCATACATGTTTAACATAAGCGACTCTTTTGCTGAAAAGCTTTTAGCATGAATGGCGTTGAGTGCTATTACTTTTAAAGTAACGGAATAATATTAAAATTATGTTAGACTACCTTTCGCTCGCGGCTTCGCTCGTGTGTTTTTCACCTGTTGTAAATTCTCCAAGGAATGTCATGTTTCGCGAAATAAAAAACGGCCTATAGTCCTCCGGGGCCCCGACTATCTCTGTGCAATAAATCACATCGCTCCTTTGCTCCGTTTGACGTGGGGAAGACACAAACTAACACACTTATAATACTAGTTACTGAAAAAATATTGCGGTCTTATCAATATAAAGAGAAAACTTGTTAATAGAATACACACTATTCTAGTATGTTTTGATAGTTTCACCTCTGATCTTACAGTTTATTAGCTCTCTCCATCCGACTGGTTGTCTGGAAGAAATGCTATAAAGGGATAAGATTGCCTAATTGTAACATTGCAAATATAGGGATAGCTTAAGGCTTGTACGATGCTCAAATGAAAGTCGTTGTACTTGCACACTTTGTATTATTCCACCAGAATGTTCACACTTCAACCCGACCAAACAATTCCGCAACGAATAGTGACGGAGCCTCTCGCCACGCAAGAGGGTACCGTCAGTATCAATACACGATCTTTTATAAAATATACTTCTCTTAAAACTACACATTTATGATTTATAATGTTTACCACAAATAATTACTATTAGAATTAGGCTAATTTTATCAATCCAATACATAATGACTTTTACAATTAATTGTTGCTGTTTTTATTAAATCATAAACGTATCACATCCGGGTCAGTAGAACTATGAAAACAATATTCCATCAGGTTTAAACAAATAATAAAACAAATAATATTACAATAGGCTTACAGCTCGGCCTTCCTGTAAAAAGCGAGTCCCTTCGCATAAGATTTAATGATGATTATTTAAATAAAATAAGTGTTGTCTACAATGATGTGCCTAATGCTAATTAATGCCATTTTGATGATTTTATTACAATTAATATTTTTATTTTAACATAATTTATACTAATTTATACATTTTTCAAATAAATTATACATGTTTTTATATAAACTTAACATAACATACAATTAATTAACATTATTTACTCTACCCATATTAATATATTTCGTTTTTATTTTTTTGTTTTTTTTTTATTTTTATTAACAGTAAAGCTTTTTATTTTTAATAAATTTATAATTATGTACATTTCTATTTTAACATATGACAATCATTTCACACATCTTTTCAATACGATTTTATGTTTTTAATTTATACAGTTAACTTATTCATACAATTAATAAACATTTTTATTTAATTATCTACTTTCATTACGAATTAACTAACAATGTACCTAAATATATTTTGTTACATATTTTTTTTTTATGTAGAATTAAATTTAGCTTGTAATAAATCATTCCAAATATTTATAATTGTCCATTTAATTACTATAGAATAAACTCACTTTAATTGCATGCCATTTTTTTTTTTTTTTACTCCTCCTCTGAATTAACTTCTTCACTACTACTATCTAAATCTCTATTGAAATGTAGCCATGGCTGCATTTTGTCTACTGCTACAACAGCTTCGTAACGACGGTTATTTTTACGAGACAAAGGAGTGTCTTCGATAATATATCTATCGTTGGGAAGTATCTTCATGACACGATAAGGTCCCTGGTACTTAACAACGAGTTTTTGTGACTGTCCGTCGTGAGGGACTTGTCGCTCTACACGCACTAAATCTCCTTGAGAATACTGTTTTGGCGGTTTTCTACGACTATTAAACCTTTCGCTGTCTTTAATTTGTTTTTCTTTTATTTTATCCCTAGCTTCGTCTCTAATATCTACTAGCTGCTCAGCGGATGTTAAGGTAACGGTTTCATCTAAAACCTCACTTAGAATTCCTTCGCTCCTACATTTAATGTTAAATCCAAAAAGCAACTCTGATGGTGATTTTTGAGTTGTTTTGTGAGTTGTCGTGTTGAGACCTAACTGGATATCCGGAATTTGATCGTCCCAAGTCTTTTCGTCTTTGCCATGAGTCGAAGTAGAGAGTGCATCTAGAATTGTGCTATTGAACCTCTCTACTTGACCATTTGCACGCGGCGTTGATACGGCATTAATTACGTGTTTGATAATGTAATGAATGTTTTAAAGACACCGCTAGTGAAGCTGGTGCCTTTGTCCGTGATAAGTCGTGTTGGGACTCCGAAGTAACTGACGTGATCTCTGAGAATTCTTATTGAAGTCGCAGATTTCGTATCTTTAACAGGTCTGATATTAACGTATTTAGTGAATCCGTCAACCAAAACAAGCAAGTAGCAATTGCCTTTTTTTACTTTTAATAAATGGGCCTAAGTGGTCTGCATGAACCGTATGAAAGGGGATGCTAGGTTTGTCAATAGGGTGTAGTTCACCCTCACGTTTACCACCGGGTGTTTTATGGTGTAAACATTCAAGGCATGAGGAGACGTATTTTTTAACAAATTTACGCATTTTTGCAAACCAATAATTCTGACGAATACGTTGCAAAGTTTTGTCGAAGCCACAATGACCTACGTCATCGTGGTTCATTTTCAAAATCTGCCAACGTACTGATTTTGGTACAAACCACTTAATTTCATCACCTACGATTCTGTAGACCCGATTATTTTTTAATTTATAGTTATTGTGGATGTCAATTACGTGTTCCGAATCGGAATCTGATAAGATCTCTTTTATTTTCTTTACCTCTTCGTCGGCTGATTGTACTGTAGCAATCCAGTCCTGTTCACAGTGTTCGATAGCTAAAACATCTAGGCACGTGACAGGTTCTGTATTGCTGTCGTTAACTGGGTTGCGGCTCAGTGCGTCAACGTGAGTCATACGTACTCCCGGTCTATACTCAATGGTGCAATCAAACTCCTGCAGTTGTATCCACCATCTGGCTATTCGCGGGATTAAATCACGTTTGATCAAAGTAGAGCGCAATGCATTGCAATCAGTGAATATTTTAAACGCTATGCCAATAAGGTAAACTCTAAATCGGTTTAGAGATGCCACTACAGCTAGTGTTTCGAGATCATACGAATGGAATTTACGTTCGTCTGGGTTAGTCTTGCGGCTAAAATATGACACAGGTTGGAAAATGCCATTCAAATTGGCTTGAAGTAAGATGCCAGCTATTCCATCTTTACTAGCATCAGTATGTAGCTGTGTTTCCGCATCATGATCATAAAGTGCAAGGATAGGTCTATTAATCAGCATATCTTTTATTTTCTCAAATGCACTATCTTGACCGTCACCCCAGGACCACTTTACGTCCTTTCTCAATAAATTGGTAAGAGGTGCTGCTAGTAAGGCATAATTCATTATAAACCGCCTAAAGTATCTTGACAGTCCAAGAAATTGTCTTAACTCATGCTGATTTTTGGGTATCGGAAATTTGGACACCGCTTCAGTTTTCCGGTTCCCAGGTCTAATCCCATTGGAACTAACCTCATACCCAAGAAAGTCAATAGTATCGAGAAAAAAGTGACACTTGCCTAGTTTTAACGTTAGACCGCCCTTCTTAAGAAGTTCTAAAACTTCTTCCAAGCGCTGTAGACCCTCGGCAACGTCCTTGGCAGGAATAAGGACGTCATCCATGTAGATCACAGCGTATTTTATTTTGGCTTCGAGTAGTATTTTGTTAATAGTGCGCTGAAAAACCGAAGGCGCGTTCACCAAACCAAACGGCATACGGTTGTACTCAAATTGGCCGTCTGGTGTTACAAAGGCAGTCTTATGCCGTGACTCCTCGGCAATCGGTATCTGGTAATAGCCAGATGCCAGGTCTAGCGATGTAAATACTTTATTACCTGACAACTGATCTAATTGATCCTCGATTCGAGGGAGGGGATAGTGTTCCTTTTTAGTTTTACGGTTTAATGCCCTGTAGTCAACGCATAAACGTTTATCACCGGTTTTTTTTTGGACCAAAACTATTGGACTAGCGTACGTTGAAGTAGACTCCCTAACTATACCATGATCAACCATGTCCTGTACCATATTTCTAACCAGAGCCCTATCAGCGTAAGACATACGGTAAGGCCGATAAACAACCGGTTCAGTGTCTTGAAGTTCAATTACCATTTCCGTCAAATCTGTAAATCCCAGATCATTAAGTCCATTCGAAAAACAAATACTATATTTTTCTATTAAATGTTCTAAATTCAATCGTTCCTCTTTGTTTAAGTTAGGATTACACATCTACACTTGGACTAGTGACGACTTGGACAGCACGTAAAGAATTAGTAGGGATTTCTACATCTTTACTCGTTACGAGATGCATTTTAGCACAAGAATTTTTTTTGAATAAGACTGCGGTGGGAGTCTTAGTGATGATGATGTCGGGCTTTTCTGTAAATGAATGTCCCAAAAGAACCGACTGGTTGATAACATAGTCATCTACCACATACAAATTAATTATTTCCTTTATGCCTTGGACTTCAACGGAAACAGTCGCCATACCTACTGGAGTAACTAAATTTGAACCTATACCCCTTAGAACAGGCAAGTCCTACGGCACCAAAATATTCAAACTAAGTTCTTTAGCCTTTGACAACTTAATGAGGGAACACTGACTACCTAGATCTAAGTGACAATCTACAGCCTGGTCGTTGACCTTAATATAAATCATGTATTTGGCGGTCAAGTCTTCAGCCAAGCATAGCTGAGATACCTGTTTCTCATTTTTGTTTTTAGCTTGATTCATATCCTTGTTACGATCTTTGTTAACAGGTTTGTTTTTATAACAATGGATAGACAAATGTCCCAATCTATCACAAGTGGTACATTTTGCTGAAGGCTTTTCGCATTTAAAACTCGGATGCCCAGGTTCATCACTATTGTAGCATGTCATTTTAGAACTACTAGGTTTTGCGGTAAAAACTACACCCTTGCGGTCATTACGAGACTTAAAATCGTTACTTTCACGACTGTGCCCTACTTTCACAGTTCTAAAATATTTTAATACTTGTTCCGGTTCAGAAAATTGAGCGGCCTGTGCACCTACTTTTATAGCTCTATCTTCAACACCGTACAGTAGACAATCAACAGCCTGGCGTCCATAAATCTTACATCTATTTAACAAATTTATTTTGGCATAGTAATAATGTTCTAATGATTCTCCGTATTTAACTCTTTTGGCAAGCATCTCAGTCAACAGTTCAGCATAGTCTTCGCGGACAGGAAAAGATTCTATTAATTTCTTTTTCCATTCGACCCACGTGAACATCATCGTCGGCAAACTTTGGTACCAAGACCTAGCCACACCAGTCAACTTTGGTAATGCATAATGAATTATCTCCCTGTCCTCCCAGCCGTATATTTCAGCACACTCCTCCACCTTTGTTAGCCATGTCAAAACTGTTTGTTCCTTTGACATAGGGTCAAACTCGGGGACAATATTAGTATTGAAAGTCAGCTTGGACTTGTCTGAACTCTTGACTGATTGCAAAATTGACAAAAACTTATCTAATATAGCGTCTGTGGAACTTGCACTTTTATATTGCTTAGGATAATATGGTTGCAGCTCACCTGAGTCTCTTGATAAACTTCGCTTCCTTCCAAAACTGATTTCAGGCCTCTGACTCCTCTCACCCGAGGGTCTACGTGAGCGCCGACTGGAGCTCCTCACATCCACGCCCTCATATTTACCAGCTTCTACGCTAGGCGTACAATCTCTCAACATTCTAGCCGGTGTACGGAGTGACCTCTCCCCTGCCATTTGTGAATGGCGCACACTTCGTCCTCGACGCTCTCCGTCGATTCGATAATTATTATTAACCTCGGTAAAACGCTCCCGTGATACCCTTGGTTGTTCAGAATACTGCCTCCATGCTAACCTGGCCTGACCATTACACCTAGGTTCTCCTGGCCAGGTCGCATGACTAGTCTCACGTCTCTTTAAGTTAAGTGCTTCCTGACCCTGGCCCTCAAACCTGGGCACACCTGGGTCTGCACTAAAACGCTCATAGTCTCGGCTTTCATTGCCATCACGATCCATTGTCAGAAAACTGAAAGTTTTTATATTTGTAGGCGTAGAACAAAAACAAAGAAATTTTTTTGTCGATCCCACTTCTGAAGTTATAGGGATAGCTTAAGGCTTGTACGATGCTCAAATGAAAGTCGTTGTACTTGCACACTTTGTATTATTCCACCAGAATGTTCACACTTCAACCCGACCAAACAATTCCGCAACGAATAGTGACGGAGCCTCTCGCCACGCAAGAGGGTACCGTCAGTATCAATACACGATCTTTTATAAAATATACTTCTCTTAAAACTACACATTTATGATTTATAATGTTTACCACAAATAATTACTATTAGAATTAGGCTAATTTTATCAATCCAATACATAATGACTTTTACAATTAATTGTTGCTGTTTTTATTAAATCATAAACGTATCACATCCGGGTCAGTAGAACTATGAAAACAATATTCCATCAGGTTTAAACAAATAATAAAACAAATAATATTACAATAGGCTTACACAAATTATTAAAAAAAATTTGTTCAAGTTTATCTTTCATATTGTTGATATTTTCAATACTCGTGTTTATTTTACGTATTATTTTGGATTGACTGTTAGTGCGAAATTCCTCTCTCTGACTGCCTAGTGCGAGTTTCGAACGAACCCGTCCTCGAACCCTCATAAAGTGGTTATTTAGTATCCGAATACTGGTTTTATGTATTTGTAACTGCTATGAGATAAGTAAATAAAAAATATGAATGTCAGGCCCCCAACAAGGTGGACCGACGATCTGGCAAAGGTCGCGGGAAGCCGATGCGCTGGATGCGAGCAGCAAAAAAACCGGTCGTTGTTGAGATCCTTGGGCTTTGTCCAGCAGTGGACGTCTTTTGGCTGCGATGATGATTACATTCAATAAGGACGTTTGTACTCGTTTGGGCCCAAAACGTACTACCTAACTAATATTGTAACAACTCATGTATACTTATGGAGAGCAATAAATGATTGAATTGAATTGAATTAAAATAAAATGTGTGTCCCAGCCAGCAGCGTATTGTTGACTGTGGCGCTGTAAGGTGAGAACTTAATCAAAGTTGCGCCGCAGCACTCAGCCCGCCGGCGCCGCCGTGACTCATAAAAGTTTAGATGACGTCTGCGGCCGGGGCTCGAACCCGGGACCGACACGAGACGCTCAGCGCGGGGAGAGGCAGTACGGGGCCGCAGACTTACGTTAATGACGAATATTGAAAAACGTCTGTCCCTAAATATAAAATTTTTAAGATCAGTCAGCTAAGAGTAATTTGATTTTTTAAATTTTGTGACTTACAATACTGTTACGTAAGTCGGTAATCCAATAAATAAATAAATAATTTTAAATAAATAACAATAATCATATCAAGTTAAAAAAGTAAGCGGGACCCAATGATTTGTAAATTATTTAAATAATCAGGTGCAGCTTATAGCTTATCATACTTCTCGATCCACGAACTCAATATTAACAATTCAGTAAACCATCCAAAAACTGGCAGTTGCTAAAGTAGCATAACTCAATAGAGAGAGCGATCATACCTGAACCCCCTGACCATCAAACTATTTAAAAGTAAAACTGCTATCGCTTCCACGGGTAACGGTGAGTTTATTGCCGCGGGAACAACCCACTGACTTCACAACGGATCGAGGCGCAGCGGCTGAACGAGACGGGTTGTAAAGTCCCAACGCGTTGTAAAATCTCATCGCGTTGTAAAACCTCAAGGCGTTGTAAAACCTCAACGCGTGTTAAAAGCGCGGTGGCAGCAGTGTTTGTGAAGGGAGGTTCGACTTGTTTGGAGAAGTTTGCGGCAGTTCTTTAACAATGA
This sequence comes from Eudonia lacustrata, assembly GCA_947562085.1. Taxonomy (NCBI): domain Eukaryota; kingdom Metazoa; phylum Arthropoda; class Insecta; order Lepidoptera; family Crambidae; genus Eudonia; species Eudonia lacustrata. Next base: position 19,143,180 of record OX387329.1, read on the forward strand.
GTACACATTTACTTCGCAAACATTACTATGGTCACGATGTACGGCGTTGTAGATAACAAGCAATTGTTGTTACGTGTGCTATGGACACGTGTTATTTGTGTATGTAGTGGTATAAAAGCCTAATTTAAAAAAGAACACGCTTTGTGTTTATTAGTAAGTAAAGTAAATAGACTATATACTGTCCCACTGCTGGGCAAAAGCCTCCATCATTGAAATCAAGTCATTGCTACAATTGATGGGTAATGGCTTAATCACCACGCTTGCCAAATGCGGGTTGGTGATCAAAAACCCGGGCTATGTATCGAAAAATCCGAAACATACTTAGCTCGACCTGGGAATTGAACCCGGCCCTTTCGGGAATCGGACCGAGCGCTCTGACCGCGCTCGGCCACCGAGGCGTTGTGTTTATTAATAGATCAAAAAAAAATAACACTTCAAAACGACGGGCATGAGATTCCTAGAAATTAACATCGACACATACTACTTGAAATCCCTATTAATGCTCCCTTAATGGGAGCTTCCTCTTTTAATGCTTATTGATAACGAGGATCGACAAATTGAAGGACTACATAATTTCGCTAATTTCGCACATGCTTCAGGAAAACGATAATTAATATTGAAGATGTTCCGTGTGCGTATTAAATGATTTACTTTTTATTTCCAACACAGGCTTTTAATCATTTTATATAAAATAATAATAATAATAAAAGCCTTTATTCGCTGACCTTTAAATTTTACAAAATTTTATAATAAATGAATATTTAAACTTAAAAATATTGTTCTTAATTTAATAGTTGTTGTGGCATCGCCATCCTCTAATTGGTCAGGTTGTCCTTGACATAGGCCTCCTCTAGGCATTTCCACACTTCCCTGTCACGCGCTGATCTCCTCCAGCCTTTTGGTAAATCGTCATCCCATCTTTTTTATTTGTCTTCCTCTTCTCCTTTTCCCGTCCCTTGGATACCATTCAGTGATGTCTCAAGTCCACTTCTTTGTTTTGGATCTCCACGTGTGTCCCGTCCAGCGCCATTTCAGAGTTTTTGTCTTTTTGGTCACGTCTATAATTTTCGTTTTTGCTCTGATGGTTCCGAGTGTATGTCTGTCTGATAGACGGATACCCAACATACTGCGCTCCATACTCTGTTGACAAACTTTTAATTTCCGGGTTGAAGCAGCTGTGAAGGCCCAAGTTTGGCAGCCGTATGTCAGTACCGGTAGTATACAAGTATCCCAGACCCTCTTCTTCTCTGCTACTGGTATATGTTTGTTTTTCATTATTTCCTTTAAAGACCAGTACCTTGCCCAACTGTTATTCACTCTTCTTTGTATTTCTTTGGCAGTTTGATCTTTTGGTGTTATTAACTGGCCTAGATACACATACTCATCCACAAACTCAATCACTCTGCCATCCACCGTTATCCCGGACCCTGTACCATTGGTCATAATCTTAGTTTTTGAAGCATTCATTGTTAGGCCGGCTTTATTACTTTCAATTGAGAGTGATTGTAACATGATTTTTTTTTATATTTTTTTTTTATATTAGAAGGAGGCAAACGAGCAGGCGGGTCACCTGATGGAAAGCAATCACCGCCGCCCATGGACACCCGCAAAACCAGAGGAATCACAGATGCGTTGCCGGCCTTTAAGGAAGGAATAGGCTCGTTTCTTGAAGATTCCTAAGTCATATTGGTCCGGAAATACCGCCGCTGAGAGCTGGTTATATTGAAAGTTGCTCTGACCATCCTATGATTTGTACTGAAGTTTAGCTGGTTGATTACTTCTACATTCGAGAGATGTTGAGACATATTAGTTAATATAAAGTCTATTTCATTTTTATGCTTGCCATCTGGCGAAATCCAAGTCCACTTTCTCTTGCTGTGTTTTTTGTAGAAACCGTTCATTATTTTTGTTGTATTCTAATGCAAAGTTTACTAATCTCTGTCCATTTTTATTTCTTTTTCCTGAACTGTAGCGGCCCAGTATTAATTCTTCGCCTTCCTGCCTTTTCCCTACCTTGCTGTTAAAATCTCCTATTATATTTTTTTGTTTATGAGTCTTTTCCATAGTTTCGTGCTTTGGTAAAATTTTTCTTTTTCTTCCTCTATTGTCTCTTCCGTTGGAGCATATATCTGGATTATGGATATTGGTTTTTTATTTTCAAGTAGCTTAATATTTAGTACGGCAATTCTGTCAGATATACCTCTGAATTCTTCAATGTGTTGTCTATATTCTCTTTTGATTATAAATCCTACGCCGTACATCCCTTTCTTTTCTCCATGGTAGTAGAAAATGAAGTCATCATACTCTCTAATTTCATCTCCCATACGTCTTACTTCACTTAATCCGATGATGTCCCATTTTACGTTAGTTAGCGCTTGCCTTAGCTGTTCTAGTCTATCTTCTGTACTTAATGTTCTTGTGTTTAAAGTTGAAATGTATATATGCCTATGTTCCGTTGTTCTTTGGTTTTGAGGATTCTCTTTATTTTGTTGATCTAAATTTTGTTGTTTTAAATTTGTTTGTTCTGACTTTTGTTGTTTTAACTTAGTTGAAGCTGTTTTCTGTTTTTGATTTTGTTTATGTTTATGTTTATGTTTGCCTTGAGGGTGTTGGTCTAATATCCCACGGGGACCAGCCGGGTTGGGATATGTTTTGTTTGTTTGGTTTTTTGGTTGTTGTTGTTTGTTGTTTATCCGGTTGGCGATGCCTGCTGACTGTTATTGCCCGCTTGTTGTGCAGCTGAGTGAACTGCTTCTTGCTTCATGTAAAATATTGGTTTTAGTAACTTTGTTTGGAGCTTTATTTAAGTTTTCAGCAGCTGGTCTATCTGCGGGTGGCGTGGAAGGTAGTCTTTTTCTTTTTTCGTTGTTCTCTTTATCTTTGATAATTAACTTGTCATAGCGGATGTATGCTATATTTCCTTTTTCGGTCTCTTCCTTAACTTTAACTTTCAACTCACGCCGCTTTTCTAATACTTCCTTTGGGTAGTCATCTGTAGCATAGACATCCTTTGGAAAGTGCTTGTTATTTTTTAATATTTCTATCTTCCGCCATTCTAGTATAAGTTTCACTAATACCGGTCTCGCTCTATTTTCGCTTTTTTTTCCAATTCGTGTGACTATGCTAACCTCCCACTTGTCCCATTCTCTGATTTTTGCTTTTTCACTCATTGAGTTGAGAGTCTTTAGGACTAAGTTCATGAGGTGGTTATTATCTTTTTCATGATCAACGATTCCATGTATTATGAGGTTAGCTTTTCTGTTTTCTTTTTCCAAAAAGTATGTTTTAGTTTTCAAAGAATTAATTTCTTCCTTTAGTTTTTTATTTTCTTCTATCAAGGGTTTAAGTTTTTCTTCAAAAGTTTTTGATAACGAAATCGTCACTTTTTGTGTTATTTCGGCTGTTTGTTGCTGCATTTCTTCCCTTAATCCTGTCCAAAGTAATTTCATTTGTTCCTCCATCATTGCTTGCAGTTGAGTTTTTTCCCCAAAATCTTGCGAATTCATTTTAGTGTGGTATCACTCACTACGTAATATACGACGAAGTCCAACGTGCAATATATATCGTATGTTCTGCTTTGATGTTGGCAGCCTTGGACACTAGTGTTTTCTTGTCTATAATATAACCTCAAAATCACGTCTTAGTTTTTGCTTGTGAATATTTCACTGGTTTTGGCACTTGTTTCGTCACTTTTTGTGGTGTGTTTTATGACTTCAAACTAGTTCTGCGTGATTACTGTGTTTTGGCGTCGTTACACTTAGTTTTTGCACAAGATTATTTTTAATTTGCGAGAGCTATGAAATACGTGTCTACACTTTATTGCACCGGAACCGGAAACCCGGAAACTATTTTATATACCTAATATCAAAACCAACGGCTCAACGTGCCTTCCAACAAAGCAAGGAGAAGCTCGAAAAAACTTAATGCTCCATTCAGGTACCTAATTCAATTGATCGAGCTCTTCTGAAACTGCTCTGTTTCGAAACTGTTTTAAACGTACAAAACACACATGGATGAAACCACTGAGAGGGCAGCCCGCCGCCGCCGGCGCCTTTGAAGTGGTAATCCGCGCGGACGAACGCGGGCGCCGCGCTTTGCTCCAACGCTTGCTTGCGACTCTCGCGGCGTTGAACGTTTTTGTCAAACGGTTTCAATGTCGCGCGCTGGCGAAGCTCATTTGAATTCTGTTTAATGGAATTCTCTCGTGAGAGTACTGAGCTATGTTTTATTTTTTGATTCCTGCCTTTACTACTCTTTCTGAACGTTTTGGGACTGGCTTTCGATTACGATTAGGCTGCTCAAACCAATTAGTAGGTATTTGAGGAGCTCGTGATCAATACATGCCTGCATTTATGTTCTAAGTTTTATTTTAGATAGATAGATAAAAGTATGATCAATGTTTTATTTTCGTCGTGTTGCAATAATAGTATTATTAAATATGTAGTTTCATATAGCTACGATAGTCTAATGGTGGAGCACCGGATTGCCATTAGGTGTAGGTTAAAGTTCTGTTCGTAGAAATACTTTCAAACCCTTTTTGGAATCGGGCTGGGTCTTCTGGATCTGAGACCAATAGAACAACTAGACCACAGCAGTGATGAAACATGGAAAAATCCGAATGAACAACCACACAAAATCAACAAAGCTAATTAATTAATTAATTAATTACCACACAAAATTATCAAAGCTAATTGTTAGTTGTCTGCCTAACAAATATCCATTTCATAATTAAAATTTTCCAAGAATATTATTATCACGTTTGATGTATTTTTCATTCCATAATACTGGTATTTGTGTAGCAGCTCTAGTTTTAATTTTTTTTTAAACTACCCACATTTAAGGTTACGGTGCATAATAAGTGAGTTTCAACTAGTGTATATATTTTTTTTTTACAATTAAAGGAATGGCAAAGAAGAAAAGACGTTGTTTTAACGATCCAAACAGTTTTCGTGTTATTTGTGGTGAATACACCTTTGCAAAGTATCGTTAATCGATCACTGACTTCGTTAAATCTACGTATTTTAACTACTCTGGAATGAATATTAGCAATCTACAGAAGCCATGGGTGCCTAACATTGTATGCCAAAATTGTGTTGTCTCTTTGCGACAATGGTCAAGTGGAAAAAGATCTGCTCTTAAGTTCAAGACACACATGATCCAGCGGGACCCTCGTAAACGACATGATGATTGTTATTTTTGTATAGTTAACATTACGGGTATAAACTCTGCAAACCGGGATAAGTGGTCATATCCGACGTTGTCTGCTGCTCAGAGGCTACTAACATACTCTGATCAGTCACTGGTGACAGTACCATCGACATCATCAACATGTTTTGAACCTGAGAACATGGAAATTGAGGAAGAAAAACATGAATCTGATTCTGATTTCACACCTAGTCAAGAGACAAATTTTAATAATCAACCATTCAAAGTGAGTTAAACGACTTAGTAAGGGATTTCATCATCATCATCATCATCATCTCAGCCAAAAGACGTCCACTGCTGGACAAAGGCCTCCCCCAAATAATCATGGAGGGTATTTGCCGTAATCGCCACGCTTGGCAGGCGGGTTGGCGATCGTAAGGGATTTAAATCTATCGAAAGAATCTTCTGAAATTTTGGCATCCCGTCTGAAAGAAAAAAAACTACTTACACCAGATACAAAAATTACATTTTATCGTACTTGTGAAAAAGATTTACTGTCATATTTTTCTTCTGAAGACAATTAAGTTTACTGTAATAATGTTGGAGGTCTTTTATAAAAGATGGGTTTACCAAAATATATACCAAGAGATTGGCGTCTTTTTACCCGACTGCGTCAGAAGGAGGGTTATGTTTTTCTGTATGTATGCATGTATGTATGTATGTATGTATGTATGTATGTATGTATGTATGTATGTATGTATGTATGTATGTATGTATGTATGTATGTATGTATGTATGTATGTATGTATGTATGTATGTATGTATGTATGTATGTATGTATGTATGTATGTATGTATGTCTATTTATTTGGCACGCCCTACAGCCCAAACGGCATGGTGGATTTTAACATATGAGGTGTCCTTAGATTTGTTTTGACTGTGGGAGTGACATAGGCTATATAAAAATATCCGGAATATACTTAATAAAAAAATAAAAAAGTTTGAAATAAACCAAATTATTAAATGTTGAATGCAACGTGAAATATTTCCTTGTCCGATATCTATACTTAAATAATAAAATCTATAATAAATAAGTATTTATAAATACATTGAATATTGATAGTTGTCGCAGACGGGGACAATCATCAACCAAGCGGCTGTGGCTAGCTCAATTAAATCCGCACTCTCTTTGCGTACATAAAGGACATTCATCTTCTATGAAAGAAAGATATGAAAATATTTCCCTTTCCTTTGAAAATCTTGGAGCTCATAGTGAAGAGCAAGGTGAAAGGTTTCACCAGGATATTCGCATGATGGAAGAACGGGGGTAGGACATACATATGATGGCCGACTATTGCTGGTATCTTTGTCGGAACCTAATACAGGCACCTCATTCAAGAAAATCTTATAAAAATCATTTTTTCTCTCAACCACAGTAACTATTTCAAATAAAGTCAGTACAAAAATCATACATTTGTATCAAATTTAAACCTGCATGTAAATTTAAATTAGAGCTGCTACAAAAAAACCAGTGTTATTTTTGTAATCAGCACACTTCATTTAATCGAAAACAAGTAGAAATAGTCTGGAAATTTTTCCAGTGTTGACTAATAGGTATTGTATGTATGTATTATATGTATTATTTGTTGTATTATTATTTTCATACCATGCTTACTTTATACATGAAACAATTTCACTACAATGTGATCAAATTTTTTTAACCTTTTCTAGTTTATTCTGATAGAATATAAAAAGATTCAGAATCTTTTCCTCGTCATAATTTGGGAAGGCCCGGCGCCTCGAGATATCCTAACGACAGTTGACAAATCGCTTTTTAAAGCGCTTAAAAATGAAGCAAATAAAATTTACTGGACTTATTTGAACTAAGAAAGAATAAAAAGGCCCAACTCGCGGTATCGGCCTAATCGGAGCAGATATGTTCCGATAACACGGGCAGCTTGTCACGCATTCCTGCCGCTCCAGCCGCCGCGCCGCTCGCATTTTGCTTTAAGCGCTGCAACTCAGGGCTAAACTCATCGCGTGTACGGATCTGATTGCTTTGAATCTATATATTAATGCGTGAAGCAAAACCTGTGTACCCTTTTTTACGAAAATTGCGAGGACGGAGGGAGGTATGAAATTTCGCACACTTATAGTTTATATAGAGAGGGTTATCCGAATGTTTATATTTTTTTTAAATTATGCATAAATACATCAAATCAATAAAACAAACATTACACACACTACCATGTATTTGACACACACGTATATAAACTCTTTTCAAAAATTAAGGAAGAGCGGCCGATATCTGTCAATGCCAATCCAAACTCACTTTCTATCTTTTATAATTTTTCATTGCTTAGGATACAATCCGTGCAGTCTTAATAAAATTACGGTCGAATTTTGACCATTGGGCGACCACTAGTAATAATAAAAATATCAATATTGAAAAGAAATGAATTTCTACCTTCATTCATTTGTTTCAAATCTGTCACAAATACTTAACACAGTAGCCTCCCAATCACACGACCTTGGTTTTGGACTGTCTAGCTATTTTACTTCATCTCATACTTACTTCAGACCAGAACACAGAGCTGTGCTGGGCAGTGCTGCTTTAAGTGTAAGGTTTACACTATTTGACGATTTCTTATTTTATTATAAATAGTAATCTTTTAAATAGTCCTCTTTGATTTACCTACACTTTAACAATTTTTGATATATAAAAAGCCCCAAAACATGAATAAAAATGCACTTTCTTTTTTTAAAGTATCATTAGTTTTTACAGTATATTTCGTGCACTACATCAAGCACACCTGTGTTATATACCAGCACGGCCAGGACAAACCCGTAAAAGGTTGTTAGTATTTCCAAATGAGCCTGTGTGTTGCCTAAAATAGCACCGCATTAAAGCAAGCCTAATAAAATAAGACGTAAAGGGTCAGCATTATTTTTTGCAAAAAAAAAACAATTTTCAACAAAAGAACCTTCGCCGTGGGAGCAGGAAATGAGTAGGAGCCATGTTTGACCTTTTTGTTCGGCCGCCAACAGGACACACCGCGACAGTAAGGTAATTTCAAACTTGCGCAAAGTTCAGACTGACGCCGCACCGAGCTAAGGAACAACTAGTTTTTGTTATGTTGGACATTATGTAGTCTTTTAAAGGAAGTCGACTTGTTTCTGTGGGATTTCTCCATTATATTCGTTTGATGTCACAGCACGCTCCTGGGGGGCTTTGATAAGCTGATGATGATGATTCATGAGCAGCCTTAGGTTGAGTGCTTGTCGAGTGTTATAATTATAATGATGTAATGTGTTTTACTTACTTTTTACTTTTTATTAACGCTTTTATTGCCGATCGGCAAAGCGTTTAGCCTTTTAGGTGTGGGTCCTCAATTTCCAGGTCAAGAAATAGATATAGAAATAGAAATTCTTTAAAGTGTATTTCGTATTTTTCGTTGCATTACCCGCAAGCGTGGTGATTAAACCAATACCCATCCTTGTAGTGACCTTGTAGAGACCTAATTTCAGTGATGGCGGCCTTTGTCTATTGTGTCATCAGTGGATGGATATTGGCAAAGACAAAAATCTATTTTCTTCTCTGGGTAACATGTTAGCGGCTTCGCGTGATCGCGTGCACTGTGCCACGCGCCGCGGTGCGCTGCGCCAGCGTTTCCCGCCATTGTTCTGCAGGATTTTAGGTTGCAAGTATAATAGGCATCACTTTTTACGGGTTAAATATTCAGCCGACCGCGCAGCCGCACGCTGCGCCTACACTATCGCAGTCATGAGTTAGAGTGCATGTGGTGGCTTGTGCAATTTAAAATGTTGCCTGTTGTTCCACTTTTATATAAAAAAAACTTCAAAGAAATAATATTTGTGGTCGATAAAATTGACTTGTATATCGTGAGAATAAAATATTTTTATCATTGTAAAAGTAAAGACAATAAATAACAATATAACACGCACTACGCAGTTGTTCCTCACTATAATGGCACAATGACAATAAACAATGATAACTCTAAAAACACTGACAGTACCATTTACATTATTTACTGTGGCCTTTATGTTTGTAGCTACACGTTATTTAGCTACATGAAATTTACGTTGTTGAGTCGTTTGAGCTATATTTTTGCACTTGCTTTGCTTGAAACTATTTTAAATAAAACTATAAGTTTTGACCGAGCTTATTAACTGTAGTGCCGTTATTTTCCGTGTTGTTTGTACGAGTTATTGGCGACAAACTAGGTGTAGGAACGCGGCGGGCAGTGTGCCACGGAAATGAAGAGCGGCTTGCGAGCCTGCGGCGGCGCGGCGGCGTGGCGGCGTGGCGGCGACGCAGCCGTGACTAGTATTGCAACAAATATTAATTAAAATTGATCAATATGGTTTCAGCTCTTATAAAAGATTTTTCAACGTATCTTAATTTACGGTATGACGTTGTTGACAGTGGGTGCAATTATTGGACCGGCCATTTAGGTGACTTAGGTGACTTTAGAATAATTATACATTATACGAACTCTTAATAACGGATTCAATAAAATACTTAAATGAACAATCTGTAAATTATGTAAAAATGATATTAACAATTCATAGCGTATTTTTTAATTACTTTTAGTATCAAGGTATCAGCTGAGATCCAAAAACTTGAAACAAATAACTTCTTAAAATTATTTGACATAAATGTAAATGTTTAGAAATTAAATCAGTAATGAAATTGATAACCATTTCCTTAACACATAATATTGCGAAATAAATAAACACATTAATGATTAAGCATTGTAGTCCGTTCCGTTATCAATATATTTTCTGCTCGTTCCACTTCAACGTTGTTTCTTATTTTTCAATATTCCATAGCAAACGTTCGGAATGACGCTTTAGAATTCTAGTGGTACAAATTTTATATTTTATTTGAAAATCTGTGCAAAAGCCTTAGAGTGTGGCTCTCAGCTGACAAACGCGTTTACAAAAGGGTTAGTTTGTTTACCTGATGGCTCAAAAGAAATAAACGAGTTCCAGCTAAAAAAATTTCATGAAAGATTTACATCATTATCATCAGCCTATAAAGCTCAGACAGTCAGAAAATAAAGGAGGAACCTTCCTACGATATTGAAGCCCCTACGCCCTTTAAGCGAAGTGGGGAGCTGCAGCTTGCGGTTCAGCAAGGTGAAGTGGGGAGCTGCAGCTTGCGGTTCAGCAAGGTGAAGTGGGGAGCTGCAGCTTGCGGTTCAGCAAGGTGAAGTGGGGAGCTGCAGCTTGCGGTTCAGCAAGGTGAAGTGGGGAGCTGCAGCTTGCGGTTCAGCAAGGTGAAGTGGGGAGCTGCAGCTTGCGGTTCAGCAAGGTGAAGCCGGCTATTGCGGCACTATGAGATCCGCTTCACCTTAACATCATGCTGGTGGAAAGTCATTTGAATTATCTAACAAAAGATAAAATAATGCAGCAATATAGCAGCCCAGATATATTATATTGATATGCAAATGAGCATTTCAAAGTCTGGCTTAGGAACGTTTTATGTTATTTCCAATGATCGCAAACAACCCGGGCCCGCCCGCCGCCCGCGGCGCGCTAATTGCTTTGTCACCGACACCGACCAAACTCTACATATAACTTAGAAGCAGTATATAGTACTACTGCCACGGATTTCAATAATTAGTACAAAAAAATCAAAATCATTTATTCAGTTTAGGTTTATAAATAGCTCTTATGAACGTCATTATGCCATCGGTTCGTAAGTCTACTCTGGGCGGGAGATCTTGTACTGAGAAGAACCGGCAACAAACTCAGTATCAAGCTCTTTTCTCCCTTACAGCATCAAAAATATTGGAAAATGCCCCATCATACAAAGACACTTTTCAGCACAAATAAAAACACGAAATATAAAGGACAATCATACATGTTAAAAAAAAAACAAAAGAGAAAAAATAATAATCAAATCAAATCAAAATATTTATTCAGTTTCATAATATCTAAGTTTCCAAATTTACATCAGTTACTAGTTATAAATTTTCACAATGTCATACAGTACTAATAAAGGTAAAAGATTGTCTAAGAAAAAAAACAAAGTAAAACTATAGTTGCTAATAATAAAAATAATAGTATGCAAGAGCAGACCAGACTCCACAGGCGGCACCCGTTCACGAGTATGAGATATGAATCAGCCATCGCTTCACTCAACCATATCTTAGGGAATGTAACGACCCGACGACGCACATGCCACCACCGCAGAGACAATAAAGAGAGAATGCCACACTCAAGCTACCTACTCTAAATAAAAACCTAATGAAATGTTTAACGCAACATAAATATTGTAAACTGTAGGACACTGCTGATAAAGGCTATCATATCAGTTATCTAAGTTATTACTAAAGTAATAATTGATCCCAATAAAATAAAAAGTGCTTTTTTTTATTATAGCCAGGCTGTTTTGTCATCTAAATATTCTTTGACTGTGTATTAACCTTTGTTAAGCAAAGAAGATTTTACATGATTTTTAAACTTATTTAGAGGTAAATCTTGTACAGTACTAGGTATTTTATTATAGTGTATAGTATTAAGTTACTTCAATATTTTGATGGTGAAATTAGCACAAAAATGGTATTTCCACTATCACTCACCTAAGTCACAGATTTAAATAGTAACAGATGCATTACTGCCATACAAAAGCGAAAATACCTACGCTATAATAGCCTACAAAATTATAATAATAATAGCTGGCGTTAGCTGCAAGCAGAAATATACCTTATCTACGCGTATCGAGAGTTGAAGACACTTTGCCCACCGCGCGGTCTTCGTATAGCTGCGTCATCGAGCGAACACGCTAGGGTTGTCTAAAGATGATGAAATTAATAAAAGACAAGAAATAATAAAACAAATATTTGTATGTTAACACACCTTATTATACCAACTTTTAACAAGATACTTAAAGAAGGACGGGCAAAAATATATGGAAGCATACCTAGGAACCAATAACAACATGCGATATATCATTGGAAAGACTTTTTAATGTACTTTAATTATTGTTATGGTGGGAAGTCTCAAGCTGCTGTGTAAAAAAAGTTAAGACGCAATAAAGCCAAACTCTTCCTTAAAAATATTAGGTGTGTATTTTTATGTTTATCATCATTCATCAATTTCCTGATTTTTCAACATTAGCTACTAGTATAACATAGCAAAAATCACAGAATCCGATAAACAAAGCCAAAGGTCGATAACATAATAATATAGCAAAAATCACAGTTCGATAAACAAAGCCAAAGTATTATTTAGTTATTACCATTATCAAAACATGCATACCCTCTTCTTTTTTTTACAAGTGACAGTTCTGTTCAATATGACCGACTAATTATCTTCAATCGATCTATTGACGATCGATTAATACTTATCGGTTTTAGTTTTCTATAATGTATTATTTTGTAATTTTACACTAATATTGATGAAGCTTATTCGACTAGTATTTGTCTGCACAGACTACTTGAGTTTTAGTACCTACTTAAAATGACGTAATGCTTGTTAAACCATTTTATAATGAAATTCTGAAAAAAGATATTTTTGTTAAAGCCTGCTTTATTGTGCCATAACTTTTGCCACACAGTGATTTGGTACTTCCCGCCATAACAATAATTAAAGAACATAAAAAATCCTTTCCAATGATATATCGCATGTTGTTATTGGTTCCTAGGCAATAATGCCCGTCCTCCTTTGTTTTAAATGTAAAACATAAATATAATATTCAAATGGAAAACAAGAGCAAAGTGGAAGAAAATCAATCAGTTTTAACATTTAGTAAATATTCGATCGGCCGATTCAATTATCAAAATTATCTAAGAATTCCGTGAATTCGACATTTTTATTTAGCATAACGCAACTGCCGCCGTGCACTCAAGAAGGCGAGCGGCGCGGCGGCGGCGGCGCGGCGTCCCTCTAATACTTGCAGGTTCGAACGTGCACTAGCTGGCAGTGGATAAAACGCGCGCAGGCCTCCGTCACTCCATATACTTATATATATGGCGCGCTATAATTACCTACCGCCCGGCCGAGCGGTCTCGGGCCGTTTGCGGACAAAATTCAGTGCGAAAACCGCAAGTGCAGTACACGCACGTTGTTCAATTTTAATTGTTCCATTCGTTTGTACGCGTACCTACGATGCCGTTTGGTGCCTTATGTGCAGTAGATAATTTTGAAAAAAAAAAAATGAAACAAAGACCGGTTAGTACTCTTTATGAAATTTTAAATAACATACATTTTGATTCTCCCTGCCCTTGGAAACAAGGGCAGGGAGAAAAAGGGATAAAAAGTTTTATTTCTCAAAACAATATCTAATAAAACTTTTTATTAGACTCTTTTTTCTACACTAAAATTGAATAACCGAGAATTAAGAAAGGGTAAGAAATTTATAAAAAATTATATAAAAATAAAACACATGTAACTTTTAAAGATTTTTTTATTTTACCTACACACTGACCTCTATTTACTTTTGATGCACAATCAGCACCAATTTATAAAAAACAATATATTTTATAAACGATACAATTTTAAACTACCACCCTATAGTCAGAACATATTCACAGTTCTCAATAAAATAGACACAAATAGTTATTTATGTTAATTTAATTTTATCGAAGAGGCAGCCCTGCGATTGCTGTGGGATCGCGCGGTAGGTTATTATAGTATATATATATAAGTAGGCTATTAAAGCAGTAGGTATTGGTAATTTTCTACTGAGTGAAAAATCTGTTAACTCTTCTTTAATCTGTGACTCTCGAGCGAGTGACGGGAGACAGCTATTCCAAGTATGTTTTGCAAATGCATCATAACAATAATACTCGTAAATAATAAAAAACCAGATCTTGTAATTGTCAGCCTTATAATTTTTACAAAATATTTAGTTAATGTAATACGATTTTTATAAATGTGCTCAATCTGTGAGTTGTGCTCATCGTCATCATCTATTTTGCAATTAGGGCACTTAATTTCAGCCAATATCTGTGATTTTACTCTGTTATCTAGCGAGTTGCCCCATAGATACGAATAGTCCACTATGGGGTATGTCACCTAAGATACTAACGTTACAGGATGTATAGAACGTGTATTCGTTTTGACCTGGCGCATGGCGTGAGGACAAGACAAAGTTAGCCTGCGTGTGTTAATTGGCTTGCGCGAGCTGTCTGACCCTCTTCCGGTAACCTGCCGGTGGGTAGTGACGCCAGCCGGTAAACACACACAAGTATCGAGGGTTGGCACGGGGCGCGCATACCGCTCATTAATTAACGGCACCCCTTCCATATGTTAGGTACATAAAGATCCAGTGTATCTGATAACGAGATGATGGATCTGCTCGCGGCGCGGCGCCGGAAGCTGCGTCACACCGCCTTAATGCGATTATGATCATGATCAATCTCACATACTAATTGGTAAATTATGCGCCGGTTAATGTGAACTTAGTTTGTGTGTATATTCAATGAGTACTTATTAATGGTTTGAAGGTCTTTCTCGTAAGATAAGGATCGCTTAAAGCGTGGTTTTAACGCGCCCGGTTTGCGAGTGCTGAGGTTAAGCAACTTTCGCTAAGGCTGGTCATCAGATGGGTGACCAAAATTGTATCATGTCGAGCTCCTCCGTACTTCGGAAGCACGTAAAGCCGTTGGTCCCGGCTTAGCAGTCGATAACAATCACCAATCCGCACTGGGCCTGCGTGGTGGTTTATGGCCCATTCTCCCTATCCATCCATAGGGAAGGATCGTGCCCCAGCGGTGGGGACATAAAATGAGCTGATGATGATGATGAGAATGGTTTCAGAAAAATAATGTTCACGACATCAACCATCTGTATACTTGCTTTTGTTACTGTGGGAAGACCAAAGTGCTGCTGTGGGACGTTTGTCGGCGGCTATCAAAATAAACGTTGAAATATTTTTATCGTCCCAGGCTTGATTGTCGCTACGCTCAACTGGGCGCTTCGGTTAAGCGAAACCGTTCCTGATTAATTTCCAATCGTTCATGTAATGTTTATTTTTAGAACCTCGTATTCCTTACAGCTCACCCAAACGAGGCTCAACGGCTTAACGTCTAAAATAGACGTGTCTGGTTCCACACAAGCTCGCTAAGCCCCTAAAACCAAATACCAGCTTCCCGGTAAATAGACTGTTTCAGGTTGGTGTTGATCACACTGAAACCACAGTTTGCTTGTTACACTAAAGGTTTTTATTGGGAAGTTTATTTTTCATTTGTGCATTCGGATTACACTGTTACTTGGTACAACAAAAGGAGTTACGTAAATTATTTTGTCAGAATCAGCCCACCGAGACACGATTGCAAACGTTTTTAAATTGCAGAATCGAGGTGTTGTGTTGCTAGCAACATTACAAATCTGTAAGGGTATTTAGGAAAGGCCTCTAACAGACGTTTATTAATACCGCTGCCTGTCTGGTCGCGCCGTCACCGACAGCGGCCGACGCCATTGTGTCCAACGGATTTAGCCTGTCAGCAGGAGGCCGAGGCCATCCGCACCCGTTACAAAGGTACCACTTCTCATCTAGTTGTCGTCACTCTTGGCATCAAAAAAGATTCTAATATTTGTGCCATGTTAAACAATCAGTTGAGGTTTTCACAACTACCTACATACTATCATGATTAGTAGGTACAGTTATGGCGCCCGCACGGTACCCGCACGGTGCCCGCGCTAAAAGCGTTACCGTGTACACGAACTCACATTGCCGCTATCTATACACGACAAACTTCGGTGCGTATTAATCAAAACTGTTGGCGCACTGTTCGCGCAATCTATTAATCCTGCTAATGCGGGCGCATTACGCGAACCGCTGAATCATTTGAGGCGAACTTAAGCATCCTGTTTCGCGTAAAACGGACGTGGCGTAACGTTTTTATTTCACTTTTTATTGTCGGGCGCCAAAGAGATGCGTTAGAGCCGTCTGCAGCGACCGGATGTTTCCTGTACGCCCTCTTTCAAAGCGACAAAAGAAAACCAACATAAAAAATTACAAAGATAAATTTGAAAAAAGTAAATTAACTAACTTTAGACATCGTGACAAAAAGAATAATAACTTCTTATTACTCGATTGATAGCACATTTTCTTTTGCAATACAATAAACAATATCACCTATGAAAATGTTTTAGAAAGCTTTCGTTCAAGCAAAACAAGTATATACACTTTGCTGAATGCATCTCTCAAAAGAAAATGGCTTTCACTGCATACGCTTGGAAATGCAATAAGAAGAGGTGAACTAAGGCGGCGTGAGAGCGTTTATGGCGAAACATCTCGGCTTTTAAAAGTTAAGGGTAGCTCTAAATACTAACATCACGCCGCCGCCGCCGCCGCGGGCCAGCCAGCACTAACGAACCACCTAAAGACGCCATAACCAAACTGAATTTCATATTCGTGCTGTTGCAATACATTTTGATTATGAAATTGTATTCTTTGACATACCTAGATTCTGGCTTGTTCAGTGTGATTTGGTTTTAGAGAAAAAGTACGATTTTTTTATAGTCTACCAGTCAGCCCGCACGGGTCCTGTGTGGCGGATTCTTTTCCAGATGCTATTATTGACTGGATATTATAAAAAATACCGTTTGTGCAATATTGAATGGAACCGTTCTGTGTCGCACCACCAAACTGGAATGCTTATTCGAAGCACACGTATTCTTCCTACAAGATGGGGTCGTTTGAACGAGGTGCGAAGAAGCAACTTGCAAATCCTGCTCACTAGTTATCTTCGCATTTGGTCGTTGCTCTTGCTTAACATCAGGTAAAAGGAAAAGGTCAAGGAAAACTTTTCAAAAACAAATAAAAATTACAAAACAATAGAGGCTGCAGCTCAGAGCCCCTCAAGCGTTTGCAGGAAATCTGAGCAGCCAGCATTATACCTAGCTAAGGCCTTGAGCACCCCACAGTTACCTAAATACTTATTTATTGTAAAATATAATATGATCAGTGCGTGTGTACGTTAACACATTTAAACAGCATAAAAATTTCTAAATTGACCCGACCGGGGATCGAACCCGAGACCTTAGAGATGGCGACTCCATGGAAACCGGTGTACAAACCACTCGACCAAGGAGGTCGTCAACAAATTAACTATGTGTGACTCAACCCTAGCCGGTAGGTACAGCTCGGTACGTCGATTTAAGGTCACGGCACTGTTGCCGCACTCTCGTTCAATCTGTTACTACTTTAATTATAAATGAATTTTAAGAGAAGTTGCCAGATTATTCCCGGTTATATGTCTGATGTTTTGCTAGTACCTGAGTAGTTTTATGTATTAATTCTGGGAATCATTGATATTTCTAATTAACTAATGTTTTTCTTTTTCTT
This sequence comes from Eudonia lacustrata, assembly GCA_947562085.1. Taxonomy (NCBI): domain Eukaryota; kingdom Metazoa; phylum Arthropoda; class Insecta; order Lepidoptera; family Crambidae; genus Eudonia; species Eudonia lacustrata. Next base: position 19,160,649 of record OX387329.1, read on the forward strand.
GTAACATAGGTACTAATATCGAACCACAGGTAACAAATATAAAGACTCTTACCGGTCGTAAAGAGTTCCACTTTTTTTACTATGTTACATATCCAGTCAGATGAAAAAATGACTTTGGTAATCTGTTCTGACAATCTCAGTGATCTTCGTAAGCAGTAAAAGCGCCATTCGTCACGTTACCCGCGCAGGGGTTAGCCTATTGATACGTCGCCGCACTTCGGCGATAATCGTTACTCAACCATTGAAGGACGCCAGTGCACGCGCCCACAGGTAACCAACAGTGCCAATCCTGAAACAGGTAATGGAATATTTATTATAAATTTTATGTCCCCACTGCTGGGGCACGAGCCGTTCTTAAGGATGTACACACAGGGAGAATGATGGGCCGTAAACCACCACGCAGGCTAGTGCGGTGCGGTGTTTGTTAGCCACTGCTAACGCAGCTGAGGCGTACTTTGACGTACATTTGATCCAAACTACGGACTTTTATAAAAAATACAAGGTGGTACTCGTGTAGAAATATGTACAGGGTGTCATTTTTTCACCTGCACCGTTTAAGAGCCATATTGTGTTGTTGACGTAAACCATAATTAAAATATTAGTAAAAATTAAAAAATGTAGATACAATAAATGTAATGTACTATTAAAGTAAAACGAAATAAACAATGATCATGTGTTCCTACTTTTCACTTAAACCACTGTGACGGTGTATATCGATACGTACTTTACCTGTACGATGCGTATCACAATCACAGAACTGACTTTCGTAAGGGAAATCCAAATCCAATCATAGACAAAATACACAGATACTTTTGTAATATATTTACGTTGACAACATTTACGAAGAAAACTAGGATAAAACTAATCAAAATACAAAACTTCTTTTCACAAGATCTCTTACTGGCGGCCTGTTTACCGCGCCGATTATGGTTAAAACCATAATCGGATTCGCGGAGGTGCGGAGGTGCCAGGCCTTGGCGGCGCCGGCGACGCGCGCAAATAAAACGCGCTGTAACGCGGAAACGTTCACCAATCATATTAATGGCGATCATAATTCAGCCGCGAGACGCTGTCAATGAGATTTACTTTTTATTTTATTATTTGAAAGAGGTTCTATGTAGGTCGGCTTTACATTTCACCCCCACGTAGGTACTAAGTACTCAGTCCGCAGCTGAAGGCAGGCAGAGACTCGGAAATAATGCATGTTGTTAAATACTACCTACCTAACAACAAATGATGAAAATATGATGATGATGAGAATTTTGATATTAAATTTTCTATCATCATACTTAGTGATATGTTTTTAAAAACTATTTTACTTTTATGTACGGAACGTTATACCAACAAAACATATTCCAACCTTCTTTTTTGATCATATTTTGTTTAACGAATGGGACAAGGTTCTGCCGCCGCCGCAACAAGTATATAAACATCCGCTTTCAAATAAGCACCGCGAGACTCATGTGCGCAACCTTTCATTAAGGTGCTCTACTTCACAGAACAAACGGCCATTCATTATAGTTAACTGGTAATGAACACCACTTTATTAAGAAAATTACATTGTTAGCTGTACAAAGAAACGACAAAATAAATTGTAGATTGCTTTATACTAGTAATAATAATAATAATAAATCTTTATTGAATAAAGATAATTTTACAAAGTAATAACTAAATACTAAACATATTAAATAAAAAATAAATAAAATCCTTTTATTTCAGACAAAGTCCATATAGTTTAATAGATAGTATTAATAGACAACAAATAACACAATGTGCCTGGACTAGGATATTCCTGTTTTCCAGGCATATTTTAGTTTTATTTTATCTATAATGATGAAATATGCTCAATTTGGCATTCCACCTATTGTAAAGAAGTGGTCCTAGGAACACATGAAATCTGGAAGAGAAGGCTTGTCTTGTTACTGTATTATGAGGGCAAACTATATATTTTCGTCTTTTGTTAGTAGTTTCAGTGCTGTAGGTGAGCGCGGAGTGCTGTTTGAGGACTGTGCTCAACTAAACTAAGCCTATCAAAAAATGTAGTTAAATATTAATGGAAACAAGCGCCCAATTTTTTTTTAAACAATCATCATTACAAAAATCTGGCAAATTAACCATGGAGGTCATGTTGGTAAACGGAAATTAAAAATAATAATTTTAGATCTTATCCGTTGAGATTGAAGCCAACCTTATTTGCACTAACACAGCAATAAATATTGATTACAGCGTTGTCATACACGACAAATACGAAACGCCACGCAAAAAAGTCATCAACGCACTTCATATCACCTGCTAACGCAGTGAGACCCGCCGGTCGCTCCGAACTTTAGGCATTTTTGCTGCAAAACACGAGCAAATATGGAAGGGTTCGGAGCTCAAGCCGAGTTGGACGGAGTGAGCGATTAACCAGTTTGCGAGACCTCTCGGCTAACACGGAGGTCATACCCAGCCCGCGAGCGAGCAGGGCTCTACATGAGTAGGTGGCCGCCGACCATCAATCTCCGTCAGCGCGACAGCGCCGAGCGTGTCGCGCGACATATTGATGGCTTCGTGGCGTGTAGCCGCAACAAATTGGGAGATTGAAAAAATATTAATCAGATAAATATTTTGTACTGTCATGCACTTCTCAAAAGTCGTATTCAGTTTGTAACGGTTAGTGCTTACAAATACCCTAATATGGCCCTAATCAGAGATATCCATTTGCATAAAAAGAGCAAAAAATAACAAATAACTCCTTACAGTACACAGGAGGCCAAAATTAATCATTGATTTAACATCGCTTACGAAAAGTTGTAGCATCTCACGCGAGTCTCATCATTTAATTTAACGTCCGCAATCAGTCTCCCTCCGCGACGCTGCCGCCCCATTATCAGCATACGAATGTGCCAGGGCCGCCGCCGCCGCCGCAGCAGCCGGCGTCGCTATCAACGTCGCGAGCAACGCGGATTGAGACGGATACGCAATCCAAAGTGCTTTTAATCTACGCCTCACTTCACTGCTCCTCAAATTTGAGGGGTAACGGCACCAGCCGTCGACATTGGGAAGGATAACCAACCATCAGACATACCTACTTATTGGTTATTGTATATCAAAAACCATTTCAGATAAGTATTCATAAATGTTAAAGTATAACAAGTCTACTTGGACTTTTAACTTTGAATTAAGAATCTAAAACAAAAACAAAAAAAAAAACCAAAAATATATATTTTAAAAAGTAAAATCTTAAAATGTTTAATTAACTTACCTTTAGGACTTCTGGGCGGGAAAGTGAAGCGTCATGTCTGCGGTTTTGCTTTATTTTCCAAAATTTGTGGTATGTCGAATATTAATGTGAAATAATGGTGGATTATTAACCGTTAAGTGTTAGTGAGTGTGCATAAGTGTTGGCAAATGAAACAAAACAGTGCAACGGCACTTTTCAAATTCTCTCAAGAAGCTCGCGTGAGGACTTAGTAAAGCCCCACATCTTTACTGAGATACTCGAGGGGTTGGGGGGTATATCATTTCTCACTTCCCATTTCTAATATCATTCATCATCATTTAAGGAAATATTGTTTATTTATGTATTACTTGTAAATTAAATTACTTTGACACTGGCTAAATGTGCTAATCGCACAAAGCCATCAATTAAAAGAGAAAAAAAAACTTACCTTTAAAGGTACTGACGATGTCGTTACAATTGTCTAAGTATACAGGGTGTCTCATTTAAATCGGTCAGTATTGGAAAGTCTGAAACTATAAGACATACGAAGATCTGCTCTTAGGAACCATGTCACCGATTTTAATAAGAAGAAAAACTGCATTCATACATTTAAAAAAAACCTGTACTCAGCTCGGGAATCGAACCCGGTTGTTTTGAAAAAATAAACTTACACTATTCTATTTAGATATCGATTGTGTAGGTCTTAAGCAGTAAATGGCTCTATGAAACATGATGTCTAAAATGAATAAAATGCATTGTTTTCACATACTTTAATTTATTTTAGTAGGTTTTCGCAGTGACCACCGTTACATTCAACAAGTTCAGGCATGTAAAATTGTCTCTATGGTTGTTTGTACCTCTTTGCTGGTTTTGTAATTGTAAGATCGTTACCTAAACGTGTTGAATATTGTATTGAAAAAAACGGTGGTCACTTCGAACACCTACTAAAATAAATTAAAGTATGTGAAAACAATGCATTTTATTCATTTTAGACATCATGCTTCTTAGAGCTACTTACTGCTTAAGACCTACACAATCGATATCTAAATAGAAATAGTGTAAGTTTATTTTTTTCAAAACAACCAGGTTTGATTCCCGAGCTGAGTACAGGTTTTTTTTAAATGTATGAATGCAGTTTTTCTTCATATTAAAATCGATGACATGGTTCCTAAGAACAGATCTTCGTATGTCTTATAGTTTCAGACTTTCCCATACTGACCGATTTAAATGAGACACCTTGTACTTATAGTATTTATTTCTACGAAAATTAAAGAAAATGCCTCAAGTTTATAATTTAGGTCATTAAAAACCTTTTCTTGCTTGGCCGTGAAATTTTCTATTAACATCGCTTGCTGGATTCGGACCGAACAAAATATCATCGACATTTAATAAACAAAAGTGTTTTTGATGTTTTTATCAGACGTCGGCCATATTGGTGAAAAGTTGTGTTGTTGTATTTTTATTATGATATCTTGACGAAAAAGTAGAGTTTTCGTACGTTTCTTATGTATATTTACTGGAAACTTAATACAGATTTTGTACAAGGCAATAGTCCAGTGGAAATTTAAATTTAACGAAAAGCTAGAAAAATTGTGTTCTTTTTTATACCTAGATAATACTTCGTGTTGTCTTGTGTCGTATTTTTCTTTAGAGCTTATTATTATGGTGATAAAAGTGGTCATACGCACATCAAATTGTAGATTATTTCATTAATAGTAACGAATAAGGCTAGCGGAAAGATGTTACGCATCAAAAACTAATGCAAACTAGAGCTGAGGTCGCTCGTGTAGTCGTGTGGCGCTAGTGCAAAGCAGGCGCTCCTTTACACCGCTGCTCCCCCTCACACTGGGCGAGCCGCGTGCAGTCGCGGCGTAGTCTAACGACGACGCAGCAATAGGGCCGACGACAGTGAACTCTGAATAAAGTCAAACAGCGGCGCGGCCCGAGATAGCGCTATTTATTTTTAATTAAGCGCCGCGATTAACGCTCGTTTAGCTGGTGTCGCTGCAAATTAGCTGTTTTAGGATCATTGGCAGTAATCTTAATCTGTAACGGGCTCCGCTGAGATTTTAAACCTGTTGATAAACAGATTTGTATCCGAATAAATTGGATAAGGTGTTTTATTTTTGTAAAATGTAAACCTCACTAAAAGATAAGCTTACATAAATAAAAAATAAAGAGGTGTCGGATAAATATTTATAAGAATATTCATAAAAGATTAGTATGAAAGTATATACGAATTACATTTATGCATACTCGATCTAGTGAAGGTCGCGGGAAGCCGCTGGATGCGAGCAGCACAAAACCGGTCGTTGTGGAGATCCTTGGGCGAGGCCTTTGTCCAGCAGTGGACGTGTTTTGGCTGAGATGATGATGATGATACTCGAAATGAATACACTTGGTATAGAAAGCGCGCTGATAAACTAAACTACACTTACCATCTAACTAATATAATGAAACCACAAGAAGTGTGTTTTATTGATATTGTTAAACTGAATGGTTGCGTCAGGACCCGAGCAAATATAGCGAACTCTATCCAACAAGGTACACTTTGGCATACAAAGCAAATGCTATCTTCCAGGCCACTACATCACCACGCCTAGGCCATACGCCATAGCTTCGACTCCCGAAGTACCTCAACAATGTCATCATACTACCTGACACCTCCCGCTTCTATTTAAATTACAAAACTTGGGTAATTGTTTAAACTAGTGGTCACCCAGTGGTAGAAATTCGACCGTAATTTTATTAAGGCTGCATGGATTGTATCCTAAGCAATGAAAAATTAAAAAAGATAGAATGTGAGTTTAGATTGGCATTGACAGATTTCGGCCGCTCCTCTTCCATTTATAAAATTTTTGAAAAGAGTATATACGTGTGTGTCAAATACATGGTAGTGTGTGTAATGTTTGTTTTATTGATTTAATGTATTTTTATGCATAATTAAAAAAAATATTAACATTCGGGTAACCTTCTCTATATAAACTATAAGTGTGCGAAATTTCATACTCCTCCGTCCGCGCAATTTTTTGTAAAAAAGACGTATACAAAGTTTTTGCGTCACGTATTAATATATAGATAAACGCTTTTGACATTCTGTCCATCGCTGTTGATGCTGATTTCATGTCAAATAAATACTTATTAATGAATTATATGAATATGAAGAATACGAATATACAATAAACTCCCAACACAATTGTGATTATGTTTTTAAAGTAGGAAATTATTCTTAAATCGAAAATGAAATTTTCCTGTTCAGCACCAACGTCGGCTGTATATTCAATTAAAATAACTGAAAGAATACTTGATGCTTAGTCAAACGTAGACGTTCCGTTAATTAATTGTAATTTCATTACACAAATTGCTTTCATTCCATTTCATTAAAGCGTTATTAATTTATGAGTTCAATATCATTTACTTTATATCTAATAAATGTTCTCTCGGTATTTTTATAACAAGTACTAAGCTTCTATGGTCTGTAAATGCAGCCATATTATTATAAATACAATTGGAGAGATCATCTCTCCAGAGTGTATTCTGAAGAGATCCATTGAAGCTAATTCTTTGATTGCTCTAAACTTTAGTTTTAATCACATCTCAAAATAGGTTCTGAATTAAATTAATATGTTTACACATTAGTAATGAGCTATCACTTGTAATTGATTTAAAATGAACATCACCATCACCATCATCATCAGCTCATTTGTATGTCCCCACTGCTGGGGCACGAGCCTTCCCTAGGGATGGATAGTGAGAACGGGCCATGAACCACCACGCGGGCCCAGTGCGGTGCAGTGGTTGTTAACGACTGCTAATGCAGCCGGGACCAACGGCTTTACGTGCCTTCCGAAGCACGGAAGAGCTCAAGACGATAAGTTTTTGGTCACCCATCCGATGACCAGCCTTTGCGAAAGATGCTTAACCTTAGCAGTCGCAGACCAGGCGCGTTAACCACTGCGCCATCGAGCACCTCCAAAAATTTAATATTATTATATGGTGAACACGGTAGTGCCTTGTTCTGTATGTATTGAAACGTCAACTACCTGTTAACAAGCGCCGAGCACGGTTCGAGTTTCTAATCATAACATTAAATTGGTAATCAAAAAGTTTTCATATCACGACTTGATATTATAATTACGTGTGAACTTCAAATCGTTTCCGACAACTTTTAATGAGTTCCTAACTTGTACATTAATTTGGCATGACCGAGTGACTGTGCCGCTGTGGGGCGGCGCGCCACCCGGAAGCTTATCTGCGGAGCAAAGAATGTGTAGCCAAGAAAAATAATAGAAATAAAGCATCCGTCGTATTGGACTGTTAGTTAATTTTCTCTTTTTCTTACGCCGCACGGAGCGGATCGCCGGACCATTTTTTATAATATGAGTTTCATCTTGTATGCATATTTATGCATACAACAGCCACATTTATTAATATATTTAACAGCCACAAGCCATAGCCAAGTCATAGCGGCCAATAATAGCCATAGCATACCAGGCGTGGTCATACAGCGTGACAACTGAACACTGCTCCATCAGTACAAGCAGCAGACGTGAGCGCATGTGTTATGAGAACCTAAAGACAACTCCACTACACCCAGGCTTGAAGAGGCACCTCGTGGGCCGGCACAGTGAGGGTGGCCGATGCTGCGTTTATTTCACGCTGCACCAGTTCGGTTCAGTTAGGGTCTTCGCGTCTGGACTCCATTTCCACTTAACATCAGGTAGAGTGGAATCATATGCCGTGCAATCTATATAAAAAAAACACTTTTAAACCACCACACCAAGAATAAAATCAGTGACCTTAGAAAAAGCGACACGCAACTCTATGGAATTCGTCAAAGAGTTTAACATCTCATTATGATGATGATAATACATAATCACAAATAAATGTCTCAGTAACAGCACAAATAAGGAGATTATCAGAAGATAAGCTTTATACAATCGCGTCTGGGATGTCTATGTGTGCGTTGCTCGAGCGACCCTTTATAATATTGTGGTAATAGACAAACATGAGCAACACAAAGTACGTTGGATGTTGCCAATTACCGCCGCCCTGGTTATCGGCGCGGCGGGCGGTCGCAGGCTTCAAAGTCAGCGCCGCGACAGCCCAATTTGTTTAAAATTAAGTAAACGTTAAAATTCACGGAATATTGTAACTTGAACTTGCTACGCAAATAGAATTCGTTGAAATGTTTTGTTGAAGCGTGCCTCTGAATAGGATTGTCGCAGGTCGATGAGTTAAGCCTATGAAAATAACTTTACTTTGTCTAACCGAGAACATTGTGCTGCTTATTTTATTAAAAAACAAACATCATTGAAGGCAAGGTTGCTGTGTAGCCACCCAATGCTACGAGTTATTACTTTACCACCCAAATTTATATTAAATATAAAACAAAACATAACATTTCCTTGCCAAACAGATTTTCAGATATAAAACGCAAGGACCCAATGGGACTGAAGTTGTGCTCGCGCGAGCCACTAAGCCGCTCGGGGCCGACCGGAGACTTGCTCTTCTAAACCTGTATTGCTTCTATTTATATACTATACTCACAAATAAGATGCTAACACGTACACAAATTAATTTCTAATTGATAGATAGTACTGCCTCCCTAGACAAGTGGCATAACGCTAATAGAATAGAAATGAAATACCTAGAATGATTATTGTACGCGATTGACATAATGTCAAAAATCAAATAAATCAATCAATCCCATACAATAATCATACCATTTAATTTTTATTGTATTAGCGTTATGCCTCTTGTCTACAGGGGCTGCTATCTAAGGCAGCTGATTTACTATCTATAGTTGAAACACCGCGTAACGTATACGAGGACCTTATACTAAAACTATCAAAATATACTCCAAGCAAAGCATTTTGTGGATTTTTTTTACATTTAACATAACTATTCCAACCCGTGGTGCCACTCAGTTTGTCTTAAGGTTGCCCCTAGATCTGTAATATTCATATTGGAAAGTAGAATCAATTGTATTTTTGTTATTGGTTTAATCTTTACATGGAATTAGTTAATGATGTTGCAGGTTAATGCTAATACCACAGAATACTTTGCTAATACTACGCAGTTCACTAGCTCGTGTGCTCCCGAGTTCCCGCCATCGTTAGCAGACACGGCAGCCATCGCTAAATTTGCCTAAACCCATTCGCCGTTGACGCACATTCGTCAAACACGACGGCTCGTCGAACACGCGCGGGCCGCACGCACGCCACACGGGCAGCGACCATTTCAACAATCTGACTCGCATGCCACAGCAGCCGTTCGGGAATGTGCTACTTGAGTTTGGTGATCGCTCATTTCATTATTGTTGACTTCTACACGATATGCTACCCATGACTATTAAATTAACAGAAGATGCAATTGATTTATTATAATTATTTATTTATATAAATAAAACTACTATTTTGCCCACTAATATTTAATCGGTTGTGGTAGTTAAATATGATCACAAAGGTGACCACAACCATGACCACATCAAGACCCTTAACTCCACTATGATGTGTATGTTTGACACTGGACCTTCGAAGGTAGATGTGGATGTAACTGACCTGTCAACACACTCCAGCACTAAGTCACCTTCACCTCCGTCCAATACACTGGAAACGTCTCTCGCTACCAGCGCCTGCACATAAACTCTCCCCTTTATATTCAACTCGTACAAAGCCGCGCACTATCTTAGCCCTGAGCCCGTGTCCACCGCTTAACCCTAATCACGCCGCGACGGGCCCCAGCGACCCGACTCGCCCACTTAATATTCCGTAGCGACAAGCTGGATTGTAATTTTAATTTCGATCCACCGGCCAATATGTCCGCTTGGAACGTCAATAGGGGGTTAGTTCGTGACTGCTGTCCCTTGCCGGCCGCTCGGATGCTGTTTGTGAAGGCTAAATCAACATGTTTAGCGCAGCGACGCGATGCCACGTTCGCGTTTGATGATTGTGCTTTGATATTCATTTAGCGAGGGATGTTAAGCGTTGTTTATGTGCGTTGTATGTTTGGCGACCATCACCTCAGCCTCCGAACGCCGACTACAAACCCTGAAATGGGTTCAATTCCACTACATAAAAACAAATAATAATGATGTGAAAATTTAACGTGAGTAGATTCGTTAAAAGTGTTTCATTTCAGTAATAGAGATAACTTTAACAATTTCTAACATTAGTTGTTATGTCCCTTACTAGTAATCTAAAAGCGTCTGCGGTAGCAAATAAGTAAAATTGCACAATCACAAACAAATCACTCGGAATTCTGTAGACCAATGTATCCTCATCATCATCCCATAGTTATTCCACTACTGGTTGTTCCCGCACGGACCGATCTGATCCGAACCCTTCGGAGACTCTGGAAGGGCACGGGGACGCGCACTTTTAAGTGTGCGATGCCGTACCCCTCTAGAAATCCTCTGAAGGTGTTTCGTTTCAACACGGCTTGAGGTACCCTTTACGTACCTCGCCGCCCCTAAAATAAGCCCGGTGAAGCTGGAAATGCCCCTCGCCAACCAGCAGTCTCTCTCAAAAAAAAAAAAAAAAATTTCGCACGGACAGCACACGGGGAGACTTAACCGCAGCTAACCACGTAGGAGGCGGGCGGCGGGCGGCGGGCGGAGGCCGGCGTGTTATTACCTAACCCTAATCACGGCGCGCCGGGGTGCGTTCGACCAAACGTGCCTACTTAATATTCCGCAGGGACGTCACGCATTGTAATTTTAATTCCGATGCCAAACGTCCGCTGAGCCCCGCCGAAGCCGCGAGCCGCGATGTTCACTCGCCGCCTGCGTTAATGAGGACAGCTGTTGGGGATGGCTCAGTCGACGGCCGGGTCATTCCCAGCGTTTGATTGTCACGATTTGATATCAGTTAATCCTCGTGGCGGCAGGTATTGTATACGGATGGTGCGTCTGCTATCTGACTAGTCAATCTGCTGGGAGTGATTTTGTTTTATAAAGACTTTTTTAAGTTTAGTCTAGATGTATAGACAAAAGGCCTGATGTTGAAACATTGTTTGATATTTAAAGTAAGGAATAAGGCATAACAAGTTTAATGACCTACTCTTACGCTATTACTATTTATTCGTGCTCAGTGGCGTGCACTTGGAGAGGCCTATGTCCAGCAGTGGACGTGTGTAGGCTGATGATGATGATGATGATGATGATGACTGGTGGCGGCCTTCGATAAGTTATGTGATGATCGAAGGTGGCGGCATGTCAGCTGATGTTAGCGTAAGGCTACGTTTATGTGATCGCACTGCGTTCAGAGTAGTTACTTTTACCTATAGTTGAAAATGTGTGGGATGATTCTAAAATAGTCCAGGTTCGACGCGCGTTTATCTGAACATAGGTGTAGAAATGAGACACGGGCTTTCAAGTATTTCCCCTAACTTTATTTATACTGTTATAATATTATAAAAACCCGTCGTGATTGTAAATATAAGTAAATATTTAAGCTTTCATGTAAGCGTTATCGCTTAGCTTAAATGAATTCTTATATATTAAAGTAAGCGTAAACTAAAGCTGCATATAGCTTTTTTCCAGTAGGTATATTAAACGCAAACAAATAGTAAATCGGGTCAAATTTGGGCGCACGAAGGAAGACATCCAAGCGTGATGAGACAAATACGAAACATAAATTTTCAGTCTTGTAGCTGCTTCATTCAATCTGAGTTTCTAGACGCTTGAAGTAACTTTGATATTGTCTAGTAGAACTGGAATTGAGATAATTTTTGGACTCCAATGAGTAGAACTGTACATCCCTTAACAGGCCGGGTGTTGACTGTTGACTCAGAGCTGACACACGGGTGCAGTATCAACGGTCAAAATACACCTGTTATCGGGGCGCGTCGCTTGTGGAATGGCAGCTTGGGTAACGAGTGTTTCTGAGTCGCAACAACACTGACATTGAATAGGGCTCCTTTGGCTTACAAATAACAGTAGATAGTGTTGATTAATTTCGGCGAGTTGGATTGAGCCACGATAGCATAGTTGGTAGTGCACCTGACCCGGCTTGGTTCCGATTCAGATATATTCTTGTACAATGTGTAGGAAGTCTGAGTGAGACCTCTTTTGTATTACGATACATCTATACTACTACATAAATCTGTAGGCTCTAAAATGTATGTCCTCTTATAACTCAAGAACGGCCTGACTGATCTTGATGGAAATTTGTCTGTAGTAAGAACATGAGATTGTGCAATGATAGGGTATTAAAAAATGAAATTTTATTCACAAATGTTCGCACAGCGAAGCGGCCGGGTGACGACTAGTTAAAACATAAAACTCTCGTTTCGACTCCATCTACATTAAATCTATCAAGAATGTATTTCAGAATGTCTTCAAAATCATTTGACAATTTGGTACAATAAATTGATGTAAGATGACATTTCAGGCCGGACCGCTAACATACACTGATGACACTGACAAAGAAGTAGATATTCACGCGCTTTTATGAAAACGATAGTGATTAATCTGAACGTGACAAAAACGCGCCACTACGAGTTCAATCTATACTTCGATCCCGCCCGATCCGATACAAATAACGTATGTAACGGATGGTTTACAACAGTTTTCCCGCTGATGAATTTGCCGGGCCGGTCTACTCCGAGGCACCACACGCTGTCTGCCGGACCATTTCATTACCGAAACTATTCCGCACGCCCATGGATCTCTTGATTTATTACCCTCTGTTGCAAAAGGCCAAATTAGTTATTCCAAATTTAGACGTACCGTGTTATATACAAAACATTGCAATCACGTAAACACTGGATAGAATAATGGTTTAAAAATGTACTCGTTAAACTATTTATACGGTGAAATGGAACCGGAGCCATAAGAATTATTAGACAGCTAACAAAGTATCTATTTGCCTAATAGGAAAACCAATAAATTACGTTGCGTGCAACAAATGGAAGGCCAAACTCATTAATGTGTTAGGCATTGGCAAAGGCATTTGTATACGCGTCATCGTATTGTATTGTGGTTTGACACTAATTAACTATTTCTATTCTACTCTAATTAAATGATAAAATAAAAGGAGACCTTTTAATATTAACGTTTTTATGGTATACATCAGAGGAGTGCTTGGACTTTGTAGATAAGATAGATATTTATAAAAAATATATATATGAGTACAGACTACGGGTGGTGTCGTTGGTATTTCAACAATATTATGTAGTGTGTGTTTTTCCCTGCAGTGCATTTTAGCCACGTGCGGTTTAAAATACATAATAGTCATCTGTAGTCATATTTGCGCCGTTATTAAGTCCAGACCACACGACACCAGCCGCAGCTCGGCCGAAGTCCGGACTGGCGCGTCGTAACACTACATATGGGCGGCGGGGCGGGCGTCGGCGTCCGGTATCAAACGCAATCATGTCGGGTCGCAGCGGTAACGGCGATCGGGAACGTGCGCTCCACACAACGGTAGCGGGGAAATTGAAAAACATAAATACATTGGCATTGCTGGAAGTTAATGAGCTTTCTGAAGATAAGTTCCGTGTAAGAAAACAATTTGTACCGTAGTACCGTGCGCTTTATATGCAACCTACGAAGATCAGTTGCAGGGCATGGTGCATGACCTAATGTGCTGTGATGCCCACGCACGGTAGGCTGCATGAAGAATTGCCTGGTAGGCTGCATGGTGTGTCGCATGGTAGTAAGTACTCATGGCGGATCGCATGGTGGACAAATGGGGCGTCGCACAGTATACCGCATGGTGGGCAGCATGGTGGGCTGCATAGTGGGTCGCAAGGGGTGTCGCATAGTAGGTGCATGGGTCGCATGGAGGCTCACGTGGAGCGTCGCATGGTTACCTCATGGCGGGCAGCATGGTCGGCTGGATAGTGGGTCGCATGGGGTCTCATATAGTGGGCAGCATGGTGGGCCGCATGGTAGGTCGCATGGTGGGTCGCATGCTGTGCCGCCAGGTAAGTGTAAGATAGTTTTTAGACTTGGTCGACACAAACTATGTGAAACCAACAAGTTTTCGCTTTTCCTTATGAAGGTAATGGCGGCTGTGCGTGGCCTGCTCCAAATTAATACACTTTATCAGTATCCGTTAATTCATCAATTTGTTACACAATGGAGCCCATTTGTCGGCGAGTGCGCCGTGCGACGGTGGCTTTTTTTTATTGGCAACTAGCGGGTTCTGCACGATGTTCGTCCAATTAAATCATAATTAGAAATTGTATAGTTATTTTAATGAAATGCATCTGTAAAGCTTTACACGAGTCCATCTACTCGTACATGTCGAAATGTTAAATACATCAGGATGCAATAAAATATTAGGTTGGGATAAAGAGTTTTCGCATAATATATATATATATATATATATAATATGTATGAACTTGTAATAAAATCTCTTTGGCTATCTATTTGTACCTGGCTGGTTTTAGTATCATTAAAAGTTTAAATTTTAAAGAAGATAATTCCAAATTCAAATTAGGAAAATGTGTGATTTTCATTTGTTTTTTTTATTGAAAGAGTTTGCTCGGCGTGTTTGCAGCGTTCTCAGCGACACCGTAATTTTTTGGCGGCAGCGAGGTGCCGAGGTGTCAAGTTGTATGATCAAAACACCGTCAGAGGTTTTCTAGAGGGGATAGGGATCGGGGGCGGAACAACCAGAGGGCGCCTCTAAAGGCAAGGACCCCGGCTCGGGCTGACAGGTTTGTGGGGGTGTTTATATTGCGATATATAAACAAGAGAAAATACCAATAACAAAGTTTGTATTTTTCTTTATAGTTGTAGTATAAAGTAATTATCTATGGGTCTTTGTAGCCTAACAATATATAAAGTTTAATTAAATGCGTATTTTGCGAAATCGCCAAAGTCATATCGCTTTGTTGGTGTCACATATCCAAAGTAGGGATGGCTCGCGTAGGTATCCACCGACGGAGAGCGCCTCGTTACGCCCTGCAAAGCAACAAAGCGGCCAAAGGTCCATTGCTGATTAGCCAGCAATGAGGCTGATTGCGCGCCCGGACCGACGCATCCAACACAAAGTTACAACAGACATCACTGCTCTTTGTCACGGAGTTTTTAATGCGTTTGATGGCGCCCTTTGTTATTCCGCCTTTATTCAGTAATATAACAAATTAGGTTATGATAAAATCTAGGGTTGCCTTCGCATTTGAAGCACAACACAAAGAGTACATACCGTTGGATTTAGTAAATTAATTTCCTTGTCGTTTAATCTCAGTGCCTAGCTCTTGGCTGTTTTAAAACCCTTTGTTTTATCAAAGGCACTGAATGGGTTCATTCTATAATATAAAAAGGTAAATATAATATGTATTTAGTAGCTTCATCGAAAAAATATATAATGATATTATCAGCGTCCCACAGCACAGGCTTCATCACATCATTTCAAGTCACCCGACAGTCGCTGCTCGTAATCATTTCTGGAATGTGGACGGAAACAAAGTACCTGGCACCTACGCGTGCCTACACGGTACGCGCTCCGCGTCACGGAAGCTATTAAAGCAATAATTTATACAATTAAATGAGTCGCAGTAAATTAAAGCATGTAAATGACAGCGTCCGCAAACGACCGAACCACAGTGCGCAGCTGCAGCTATGGTCGAATATATTTGGTTACACATTTAATACATTATCCACATTTATTTATTTATGGAAAAAAATACAACATACAGCTATATACAACAGCAAACACGCTTATATGCTAAGATATTACATAAACACACTAAGTACATGTAATTAACATAGTCAATTATTATATCTAAGGGAAACACTAAATTTCTTCAGTAGTCAGTCAGTTCAGACAGGCATAGGATCTATAAATATACGCGCATCCCGGACTTTTGTTCTATTACACAGAAGATAAGGTTTTTAGGAAAAATTAAAGTGTTCTTGTACTTCTTGTATATGAAAAATGATTCACAGCTCCACAGATACTACTGATTTTTATGGGCGACGATGAGAAGTTTTCACCAAGAGGATGGCCTGCTCATTGGCATGTCGGCTCGCAGATTTGCGCGGTGTAGTTTAGAGGTGAAGATTACACTCTTTAAAGCATTTTGCCAAACTCTTTACACCTGCAATCTGTGGGCCTTCAACGGAGAGCGTTACAAGCGAGTACAATATAATAACGCGTTCAGGGTGCTGGTGGGGTTCCTACGGTACTGTAGTGCATCTGCGATGTTTGCGCACGCGCACACAGACGGCTTCCACACCGAGCAGCGGCGACGCATCGCGTCGCTGATGTGCCGCGCGCGTGGGAGCGCCAACACCATCCTGAACGTGCTCAGCGACAAGCTGGACTGCCCCCTTCTTGGGCACTGGGTCCAAGCACTAGTGCGTGTGCCCGGAGCCCCAGAGGGCGGCAAATACCTAAACTATGTCATTTGTTTTCTTTTTTAGTTAGGTACTTGTATTTACTAATATATAGTTTTTTTTAAGTTATTTGTATTTGTATGCTAACAATATTATGGGCAACAGCCTGAAATAAATAGTTTTCTTTTTTAGCTGTATTCCTCACCTAAGAGATGGCTCAGGTCGCCCGCGCAGTGTGCTCTTATGTTGCACTAGCTTTACGCAACGCGGCGCTGCTTCAAATACATAAAATTGCAGGTGACTTTACTCGATGGCACAGTGAACCACCCGCCCCCAGCACTCTGGTAGCAGACGAGGGCTATGGTCCTATGGGCCCAACTCCCGTGCAGTTGGTACATTTCGCGCGTTCGCCGCAGAGTTTATTTCCATGAAGCGTGCGGTGGGCGGGGCGGCCGAGCGGCTCTGTGTAATGACTGCTATAAAGTGACGTGTCATTGCGACACGCTCATTGCCAATTATTATCGTAGTTCAGGAACTGGTTTTTCGATGCTATTTGTATATCTGGTGTGCGTATAGTGCACTTATTACACAATAAACTAAATATGCTATAACGTATATTCTCTATAAATTCTTTAAAAAATACACAACGACATGTAGGTATATTGCTAATCGTAGTACCAAATTGTTTATGGTGTGTAAACCAGAAGCATTGTTATAACATACTCGCACGTAATTCACTCCCAAAACAGGTCTGTATACCTAAAGCGTTTCAGTTTATACGTGTTTCAGATAATGCTCATGAATTTTAAAAATAACTAAAATCAAGCACACATTTTTAATTTGGATTTAGTTACTGATTTTGGTTAAGTTGAACATAATACCTATATTATCTGATTGTTGATTGGGTTTTCCTGTTCTGTTTATGTTGGACAAAACGCTGAGGGGATATGGCTCTGGACATCAATGCCAATCACATTTTTTTTCAAGTTTAAGTTATTAACATACTTTTTTTACAGTAAGTCTGCTTTGTAATATCTATGTGAATGCAACAACAAGCTGCCGTGATCTGTACAATTGTTGAACAGGAATATAAAAAGTTGCAAGGAATATTAATGGTCGTGTATCCCCGGGTTGCCCAGGGCGCCCCGAGGATACACGATTTGTCTACACGGCGCCGGCTCGCCGGGGCAAAGCAAACCGCGATATTATAAAAAAAATAAAAATAAGAATAAAAAAATACTTATTGACGATCACACAAACATTACAGAAAGATATATAATAAAATGTGGAAACACGAAAACAATAATAACAAAACCACAATTAGGAAAATAAAAATTTTTGAGCTTGTGCCGTTGCGGTGCTGATAACAAACACCACCCCAACGACGCTGGAGTTCTGACTATGTGGCCTAAATAAAAAAAAGCATTTAAGTAATGACATTGTTCGCCGCCGCACCAGCCGTTTAAGTAATGACATTGTTCGCCACCGCACCAGCCGTTTAAGTAATGACATTGTTCGCCACCGCACCAGCCGTTTAAGTAATGACATTGTTCGCCACCGTACCAGCCGTTTAAGTAATGACATTGTTCGCCACCGCACCAGCCGTTTAAGTAATGACATTGTTCGCCACCGCACCAGCCGTTTAAGTAATGACATTGTTCGCCACCGCACCAGCCGTTTAAGTAATGACATTGTTCGCCACCGCACCAGCCGTTTAAGTAATGACATTGTTCGCCACCGCACCAGCCGTTTAAGTAATGACATTGTTCGCCACCGCACCAGCCGTTTAAGTAATGACATTGTTCGCCACCGCACCAGCCGTTTAAGCCTGTCTTCTAAGGTTTTTTTAACTGTGTGCCATTTTTATTTTTGTTTTTATTATTATTATTGTTTAGTGATTATTGAAGTTAGCTTCAAAGAATGTAAGGGGTGATGAGGTTTCGAATAATAAAATAACACATAAGATGTCAAATAAAAAAAAATACAATATTCAATCCGAGATCTGTTTAATTTAACTGACACACAAACATAAAGACGCCGTTCGCGGTTGCTTATAACTTGGAATCTCGGAGTTGGCGCAGGGCGCCCGCGCGGATCCGAACAAACATTGGTAGGTAGTTCTTTTGAGAAATCCGATAGAACCGCTATCACCCGGGAGTTGGAAATACTTCGCCTTATAAATATTTACAGCGATTTCTCTGGCTGCAGTTTTCAGTGCACTTCTACTGAAAAGGGACTTTTGGATTTCAAACTTCTACTTCTTATTTCAACTGACATCTAGAGTTTAGATGTCTACTAAAACGTAGATTAACTTATGTCGCAGTTACGTTTTACCAAACGTCCGTTAGTATGACGATAAAAATGGTGTAATTAGCTCTACGTTAAAAATAACATTTTAGTAATTGAAATGAAACGAAACAACTTTTACGGATCTACTCGCGTTTATTTTATACATTAGTTTTAATTAATATTTATCGTGATGTTTTGAACCATTTGTAGAGTTAAAAGAAACAAAGGTTTGATATTTGTTTTCTTGTTTTTTGATATTATGATATAATATCTTACTCATTGTATAATCTACGGCGTACCTTTATGCAAGCAAGTATCTAACAGTAAACATAGCATCGATTTAGCAACAAAATGAACTGCGGTTGCGTGTTAAAATAATAATTATAACAAATACCACTATTTCCAAACATCAATCATGCGACATCGACAGTCAAATCAAACCGAAACCAATCACCGCGGGCAGCCGCACTGCGATTGTGTCGCGCATTTCCAGCGCTCACCGCACAAAAATAACGACACGGGGCATCACGGAGTATCGGAGCATCGCGGAGTATCGGGGCATCGCGGAGTATCGGAGCATCGCGGAGTATCGGGGCATAACGGGGTGGCGGGGCATCGCGCGATGAGGGACATCCGGGGCAGCGGGACATGCCCGGGGCGGCCGACGGCGGGGCATCGCGGAAACCACTAAATGTAGCCTGTTGGAAGCTACCACCGCGGAAAACAATTTATTGTTATTAACATTCGAGGGGTTAATTTGTCTGTCTATTCATATAAGTACGTGCCACAGATAGAAGTGTTGAGCTTCGAGCTGAGCAGTTAGCTGGCCACTCGTCCGAGTGGCTAAAAAGACAGCGTGTTATTAATAGAAATAAATATATAAATATGTTCACTCAGCCTCGCCGCCGTCGACTACACCTTCGTGCTAATCTGGCTAAAGGGACAGGTAAGGAAGGCCAAGGAAAGAAAATGCGTTAGCCTAATGAATCTAGCTATATCGTCGTAATCCGCGTGCTTGGTGCCTCCAATCAGCACGCAACACCTGTAGGCGTCCCCCTGACGCCGACTCAAGTCTTATTTCTCGAATCAAGTCTCCGCACGATTCCACCGCGTGCCCTTAACACTTTCTCAATCACTGAGTCACTCAAGTTTTGACTAACTAAACACTCCTCTAGAGCTGTCCTCGGCAGGACATTACACTCCAAACGACAAAAAGTACAATTCCCTCTCGCCAGTGGTTAATATTTTCAAGTTATCAAAAGTAATGTGCAGGCGCCGTTTACCTCAAAATTACACGACTCTGACACACCTGACAGTTTTTTTTTTCTTTTGGTTGATGGCTTCGTGCGATTAGCACATTTAGCCAGCGTCAAAGTAATTTTTCTTTCAAGTAATATATAAATAAACAATATTTCCTTCTTCCTCCAGTAATAATAATAATAATAATTGATTAATTGATTTTGCCACTGCAGCTGACATAGACGGATCGAACGACGAGCGCGGGCCGACACCGCCCCCGCCGCCACGACCACCTGCGCGACGGGGACGACCACCGCTGCCGGCACGCTTGGGGCCTGCGGGACACACTGCCCCGCCTACGGCTCCCGCTGCCGGTGGTGTAGTGCGCCGCATGCGATGGACTCAGCCTATAAATGAGAACTGCATGCGCGCCTACTACAGGGCAACAGAGGGAGGAACAAACCTTACGGCGTATCGTGTTCGGCTGCTGTCTTTGTTTCAGGCCCTTGAACCGACCATCGACGTGTCTGCCCAACGATTGTCGGATCAAGTGCGGGTGATCCAGCGTAACAACTTGCTGGATCAGTCAACACTTGATCGGCTACGCCTGGAGTCACTACGTATTTGTGCGGCTTCTTCTTCGGTGCAGGATCGCCCTGCCCCACAATTACCGGCGGTGACGCCGGCTTTGGTGGCGCGAGTAGATTCAATAGCCGAGGAAGAAGATTTCATAAATATGAATGTAAGTACACAGGGGAATGAGCAAATGAGGAGCGCTTTGAACGATGCCTATCTACAGTATCGTGACACGCGTAACTCTAGGCCGCGTATACCTTGTTTGCCCACGAATAAGCATAATTTGGCGTTAATGAGTGCCTTGAACGATTTACTGGTGCCTTATCTTGGAACCAGTGAAAAATTAATTGATACCCAGTCGATCCTTTATTGTGGGGCCATCGCGGTGTGTCGCGTTGCTCGTGTCAAATTCCAGGATTCTGGCCGAGTACCGCGGCGAATCGGGACTGCCCCTGCTTGGCAATTGAGGATCGAGGGGCGTATTATTAGGTTCAGGACACTCATTGCAAAGCTAATTTGCTTCAGAAATGGCAATAATCGGCCTCGTGTCATGCGATTCGTAACACAAGCCTTTGTCGGGACTGATGTTCGTCCGGAAAACTATATGGCTTGTGTGACGGAACGTATTGACTTTCTGAAGCAAAAAGTCTATGCGTGGGCAAACCGTATACGTCGCTACAAAGTGCGTGTGGACCGATACCAACAAAATCGCCTCTTTCAAAGTGACTAAAGAAAAGTATACAGACGCTGGGAAGGAACTGATCAACGTGTGAGCGACGAGCAGCTACCAGATGTTGATGCCATGACTAATTTCTGGCGCAGCATTTGGTCGGTGCCCGTCGAGCACACGGAAGGTGAATGGATGAGTGTTGTCAGGGAGGCGTGTGAACCTATCGAGACCATACAGGCTATAAACATTAGCACAGCTGACGTAAGTTGTGCGATCCGAACGGCCCAAAATTGGAAATGCCCAGGACCGGACGGATTGCACAACTTTTGGATCAAATAGTTTCGATGTTCACACGAGTTACTGGCAACGCAATTCCAAGAAGCCATAGAGCTCGGCTCACTCCCAAGTTTGTTGACTACTGGTGTCACTTTTCTGCTTCATCAATCAGGTAGTATCACGGAACCGAAAAATTATAGACCCATCACGTGCTTACCAACTTTTTATAAGCTCCTTACATCCATTCTGATAACAAAAATTTACTCACACATTGTTGCAAACAATATTTTGGACATGACTCAGAATGGATGTAGGGTTGGGTCCCGTGGTACTAAGGAACTTCTCCTCAATGACATGACCATATGCCAGAAGATTCGGCGTGGCAGAGGGAGTCTCTCCACAGCCTGGATTGACTATAAGAAGGCCTATGATTCGGTGCCGCATTCATGGTTGGTAAGGATTTTAGAGTTATATAAAATTGATATAACTTTAAAATCTTTTTTGATGTCATGTATGCGGCAGTGGACCACGGTCTTGTGTCAACCAGGATGTCGAGATAGTGTTTCTGCCACGCAGGATTTTATAAGGATAGAGCGTGGCATATTCCAGGGCGACAGTCTGAGTCCTTTATGGTTTTGTCTAGCTTTGAATTCGCTCAGTACTTTGTTGAGAAATTCAAGGTTAGGCTGTCGACTGCGGAGAGGGGGTGAAGTTATGTCGCATTTGTTGTACATGGATGACCTCAAGTTATTCGCACCAAACCGCCAAGACTTGGTGAAACTGCTGAAAATTACTGAGACTTTCAGCAGTGCCATCAAGATGGAATTTGGGGTAGATAAATGTGCGGTTATGCATGTACAGCATGGGAGAGTAGTAAATTCAACCAATTTACAACTCTCCGATGCGATAAACATCAGATCTCTCTCTGAAGTTGAAACATATAAATATCTTGGTATGTCACAGGCTTTGGGTGTTGATGACGGGGACATAAAGCAGTCATTACGGGAGCGATTCTTTTGCCGCTTGAGAAAAGTACTTAACAGTCTTTTATCGGGTGGCAATAAGACTCGTGCCTTTAATGGCTGGGTTATGCCTCTGCTCACATACTCCTTTGGCATACTAAGGTGGTCTCAGACCGAATTGGACGCCTTGGATAGAAGAGTCCGTCAAATGCTCACGACTTCCAGAATGCTACACCCACGCTCATCTGTTATGAGGCTGTACATCCCGCGGAGATGTGGGGGTCGGGGCTTTTTAAATGCCAAGAACCTACATAACCGTGAGGTGTGCAGTCTCAGGGATTACTTGCTTAACAGTGAGTGCGGGATGCATTTGGATGTCGTGGCAGTTGATAGACACTTTACGCCGCTCTCCTTGGCAACAGAAAACTGGCGCAAACCAGTGGTGCTAAGCACTCTCGATCGCAAGGATATATGGAAGAGCAAGGTGCTACACGGTCGCTACTATCGGGCTCTAACTGGGCCTGATGTAGATTTGACTGCCTCGGTGAACTGGCTACGTTTCGGTGAGCTCTTTGGGGAAACTGAAGGTTTTGTCTGTGCCATTGAAGATGAAGTTATTAAGACGAATAATTACCGGAAATATATTATGAGGGACGGTACGGTCGACATCTGTCGGGCATGCCGCCGTCCTGGAGAATCACTCCGACATATTATTTCTGGTTGTTCTCATCTTGCTAACGGAGAGTATTTGCACAGACACAACCAAGTAGCCAGAATAATTCACCAGCAACTTGCTCTTGGATATAGCCTTGTTGAATCGGAGGTGCCGTACTATAAGTACGCACCTGCGCCAGTACTCGAAAATGGTCATGCAACGCTCTACTGGGATCGCTCTATCATTACGGACAGGACTATTGTCGCCAATAAGCCTGATATCGTGGTGGTCGACCGATCCCAGCGCCGGGCAATACTGGTTGATATCACCATACCTCATGATGAGAACCTCGTGAAAGCCGAGAAGGACAAGCTCAGTAAGTACCTTGACTTGGCTCACGAGGTTACCGCCATGTGGGATGTGGATTCAACCATTATTGTACCGATAGTCGTTTCGGCAAACGGTCTTTTAGCCAAGAGCCTCGATCAACACCTTGAGAGGCTCTCGCTGAAAGGTTGGGTCAAGGGTCAGATGCAAAAGGCAGTAATCCTTGACACGGCACGTATTGTCAGGAGGTTCCTCACTCTGCAGCCCTGACCACCGGTAGTTTGGGCCCTGCCTCGCTGCTGGCGGTACTCTAGGATTAGGTTTTTATAATGTTTTATTGCTTTTATATTAAAATATTGTAAAAATCTAGTTTTAAGGAAAAAAATGAATAAAGAGTATAATAATAATAAAACATTTAAGTCAGACCACTTAGTCCATACATAGTAACATAGGTACTTAATAAAAAAAAAAAAAAAAAAAAAACAACCACAAATACCAAAGAGCAAACTAATTTAAAAATTTGAAAGTCCCACCCGTATGCACTCGGTTCCAATGCCTAAGGATGGGACAGTCAAATTTCTTTGCTATTACCGCCAGGATGCCATTAGAACTCCCCCTTACCCTGCATTTTATTAACGCTATTCGCTTCCTTATGATGCCGTAAAAATCAACAACACCAGCTTCAGCAAACATGCTCGAGGCACTGCAGAATCTGGGGAGGCCCATCAGCATCCTGAAGGCATTATTATATTGCACGCGGAGTGCATTGTAGATTTTCTGCGTATAGTCACACCACAGGTTGCAAGTGTAAAAGGTTTGACAGAACGCCTTAAAAAGGGTGATTTTAACTTCTCTAGTACACTTAGCAAACCTGCGGGCGAGCATATTGCATCGAACCGCCAATGCTCTCCGCTCTCTCTCGATATCACAATTATCACTGAGATCATCTGATACAATGTGACCCAGGTATTTATACTGTAACACTCTATTTAGTGGCACACCGAGAAGCTTAACCGAAGGCACCACCAAGGGTTTCCTTCTACTAGCCCGGAACACTACAAGCTCACTCTTCTTGGTGTTATAACGAAGCCCATGCTCCATTGCTTCATTCATAATCATGTAATGATTATGAATGATAATAGAAATGAGAAGTGAGAAATAATATACCCCCAACCCCTAGAGTATCTCAGTAAAGATGTGGGGCTTTACTAAGTCTTCGGGCGTACTTCTTGAGAGAATTTGAAAAGTGACGTTGCACTGTTTTGTTTCATTTGCCAACAGTCATGCACACTTACGAACACTTAACGGTTAATAATCCACCATTATTTCACATTAATATTCGACATAACACAAATTTTAGAAAATAAAACAAAATCGCAAACATGACTCTTCACTTTCCCGCCAAGAAGCTCCACCTGACAGTTGTCATCTTCCGGTTGCCATTTTTGTTTTTATTTTACGGCACCGCGCAACTGGCCATTTGGCCATACAGCCTAACAGTCTGTTCCAAACATCGCGTATGTATAAAATAAAAATAAAATAAAATAAAATGTCTGTTGCAAATAAACAGGCATTTATTTTTGTTGGAAATAAAACTTTGATTTGTATTATGGACGGATCGATTTGGGAATCGATTATCGAGATTCAATTTATTTAGTGGCATAATGGCCCCATCACTAATTGTTCTTTTTTTCTTTGTTGGTACACTTGTTTCTGAAAAACTGTCATGGCTGGTTGATAGGTTATCGTGTGTTGATAATTAAATAGATTTTAAGCAGTAATAAGGGCATTTGGAGCCGTATTACTCTAATTAAGTGAATTGTGCAACCTGTGTTTTGTGTGTGTGTACGTCGTAAGCGAATCGCATCGGGAGTACAATTCGCCATCCGTGTGGATGTCGGCGTCTCCGCTGCTGGAGAAAGCAGGTATTTCCTCGGGGGAAAAGTGCACTTGGGATAGTCGTTGGGTGTGATTAGGGAACCCGAGAAGACCCGGACTCGGATTCCGACCCCATCAGACCATATGGATCCCATTCTGGACGGCGGGAGCGGCATGGAACTGTGAGTGGATTTTGTAGATTTTAAGGTGTAACCTAATTTTAAACAGTAGCATAGTGTGTGTTGTGGGTTTCCGCAACATTTTGGTAGCAGAGCGTGGTTACTACCGGACCTCTAGGTTAATCGGTGTGATTTTGTGTATTTTGTTAGTTCGTAATAGGTTAAGCTCATTTCGTGTAAAATCGCACTTCCGGGACAGGTGCGGTTGAATTGTAAGGTTGGTAGTACCGTTGTATTTGGGCTGGGACATTTCTCGGAACGTTAATTGTTATTAAATTTTCTTCAATTGAAAGCATCGAGTCGATTCGGGATAATCGATTCCGTGTTTTCGTTGACTCGTTTTAATTTTGTGTTTAGGTTTATTTAGTTTAAGTTATTTATAATGACAGCGTCACGGCAGGAGTTGGCTCAGCAGCTCCGGTGGTTCACCGGGCTGCTTGCATTAATAGATCGGCCTAACCGGGAGGACGCCTTGGAGACGCGTTCGAAAGAAATGCAGGCTCGTTTCTTGTTGGCCGAGCGGTCGGTAACCGCTCTATTGTCAACCGACCCGGTCGGGGAGAAGGAGCTGGCCCTCCACGCCCAATATGTCAAGGATCTGGAGCACATCCAAGACATCTACGATGAGGTCCTTCAGCGGGTGAAGGACATCGAGCGACTGCGGGAGGGGAAGCCTGTTGCGCGCCCCGCTTCGCTCCACACCCCTGGACCCAGCGCCATGGGAAGATTGGGTGCCCTGGAGATCCCGCATTTCACCGGATGTATGCGGGACTGGGCTGGATTCCGGAACATGTTTTTGGCCTTGGTGGATACTCGGAAGGATTTCACCAAGGCCGAAAAGCTGGCATATCTCCGTTCCTTCCTAGACGGAGAACCCAGACAGCTCGTACAGCATCTGGAGCTGCAGGATGCGAGCTACGACACCGCCATGCAGCTGCTGGAGAAGCGGTACGAGAAGCCGCGTCTTCAGGCGGACGCGCACGTGACCCATCTGCTGGGATTGCCGAGGGTCAACCATAGGGCTCAGCTGAGGGCGCAGCTGATCACCCCGCTCACCGTGTCCTTAAACGGGTTAAGGACGCTCGGACTGCCCGTCGACCAGTGGTCCTTCCTTCTTCTGCACATCGTTTTGGCCAAGTTGTCGCAGGAGATGAGGGACAAGTTCGAGCGGAATCGACTGGTCCACAAGGATCTCGGCAGCGTTCTGCCCTCGATAGGGGAACTTCTGGAGTTCCTGGAAGAGGAGGCTGGCCTGCTGGAAAACCAGCTAGCCTCCCAGGAGGCTCAGACAAGTGCGCCGGCCCGCACTTCCGGAGTCTACGGCGCCCAGCCGCCACACAACCCAGGGAAGGGTCGCGGCAGGCTGGTGGCTGCGGCCGCCATCAACCCCGGTTCTGGATGCCGGGTTTGCGGACAGCAGCACTTGGAACAGCTATGTCCAGCAATTCTCGGGCTGCCCACAAAGGAGCGCCGAAACCTCGTTCGGACACGAGGATTGTGTTATGCCTGCCTGGGAGGACATAGGTATAATGAGTGTCCCCAGGCGAGGCATTGCGATGTGTGCGGCGGACCGCACCATCGCTTACTGTGCACCCGTAATGCTGAGGGCTCAGCACCGGTTCGGGAGAGGGGATCTCCCACGGGTGGCGGTTTGGGGACGGGGTCAACTCCGCCTCCGGAAAGACGGAGTCCGCCACGGCCGCCACACTACAACCCCTCGTACACCCCGGCTCAGGTGAGTTGGGGACCGCCGGAACGGAGCCAGGTTCTGGCTACAACCCGGCACCCGGCGCGACCAACACCAGGAGTTGGTGCCTCTAAGGGCCACTGGGTACAGGGAGCCCCACCTCCGGACCCAACACCCGGATACTCGTACGCGTATCCTCCGTCGCCGTTACCGGAACAACAACGACATGAGAACCGTCAACAGTTCTCACCGGTACTGCACGAGTACCCGAGGTTGGAATACCACCCACCCTATCACCGGTATGGTAGGGCAGCTGGATACGCACCACCCCGGATGGTGGCCTGCACGCGTCCGACTTACTGGCCGAGTCATCACGGTTCGACAGGGTCGGCTGCTGGCTCTGACGCCTGACTAGCCTGTGGTCGGGCTACGTCGGAACCGAGGACGGTTCTTTTGCCCATCGCGCAGGTACGCGTTTGGGGACCTAGGGGGGACTTCGTCCGGATACGAGCCCTCCTAGACACTGGGGCACAGGGCTGCTTAATTACTACGAGGGTAGCGAGGCGCCTACGTCTGGAGTGCGCGCCTCCTTCAGTTCCGATTCGGGGAGTCGGAGATACAGAAGTGGGGGGTCTGTCCGGTCAGACCCACATTCTCTTCTCTCCTGTGCATTCCGCTTCGATACGGATTGCGGCGGTCGCGATCGTACTCGACAATCTGCTGGGTTGGCATCCACCGACAGACATTCCGCGGGACGCAATGTCTGACACATCAGGTCTCATGCTGGCAGACCCTCATTTCGAGGAGCCGGCTCCGGTGGACCTCATATTGGGAGCGGATGTACTGGGCTGGATCCTTTTAGGGCCTCAGCGGATTCTGGGCCGCTCTTCGATGGTAGCTATACCTACCATCTTTGGACACGTTTTAATGGGACCGGTTTTCGACCAGGAGACGCGGGATGTCTCACCTGTCGTCGCTACTACCTCCATCGCTAGGACGATGCAAAAATTCTGGGAACTGGAAGAGCCTCCCATGGTCTCCCGTCTGGATCCGGAGCATGTGGAGTACGAAACCTTTTATAAGGATCACACACGCCGGATGGCGTCGGGTAGGATCGAAACTCGACTGCCCTTTATCGACTGTCCCCCTCTCTTGGGAAAATCGAGGGCGTTGGCAGAGAAACGACTCTTGTCCATGGAGCGTCGTATGTCTCGCGATCCGGTACTTCGGGAAAAGTATATCGAGTTCATGCGAGAATACGAGGCCTTGGGGCATATGTCGCGGGTGACTGTCGACTGGACAACGACAGATCATTTTTTCTTGCCTCACCACGCGGTGTTGAAGGCCTCATCTGGAAAACTACGGACTGTTTTTGACGGATCGGCACCGTCGTCGACTGGAGTTTCATTGAACCAATGTCTCCATTCTGGTCCGAAGTTACATCGGGACATTGTCGACATCATTTTAAATTTCCGAAGACACCAGGTGGTGATCGGTGCGGACATCCGGATGATGTTCCGCCAAACAGTAATACATCCTGCGGACAGGAGGTTTCAGCTAATACTCTGGAGGGAACATTCGGAGGATCCCATCACCGTCTACGAGCTCAACACCAACACGTACGGCCTGAAGTCGAGTCCCTTCATTGCCATCCGGTCACTGCTGGAACTGGCGAAGCAGGAACGGGCTCGCTTTCCCCGGGCAGCCGCTGTACTGACACGTGACGTGTTCGTAGATGATATCTGCACAGGGGCAGCCTCTCTGGAAGAGGCGCTCATCATCAGGAATGAGCTGATCGGACTCCTCGCGGCTGGTGGTTATGAGTTGAGAAAATGGTTATCCAACGAGCCACAGCTTCTGGTTGGGATTCCGGAAGATCACCAACAGAATCCTCAGCTATTCGAGGACGCAGGGGACCCGAACTCTATCGCCGTTTTGGGAATTAAATATCAGCCGGTTCACGATATTTTCACATTCTGGGTAGAACTGGAAACTACAAGAGTTTGGTCGAAAAGGACGATCCTTTCCACCATCGCTCGGATGTTTGATCCAAATGGATGGATCAGCCCGTGCATTTTTATGGCGAAGTGTTTATTGCAAACACTGTGGACACTCGGAGTCTCGTGGGATGAGCCACTGGTAGGGCTCTCACTCGACACTTGGCTCGCTCTGATCTCTACGATCAAGGCGATCAATCAGGTGGCGTTGTCGCGGCGGATCTTGCCGCGGGGCAAATACAGGGCAAGCCTACATGGCTTCTGCGATGCGTCAGAACGAGGGTATGCCGCAGTGGTGTATCTGCGAACGGTTGACTCGAAGGGTCGAGTCGCCGTCTCCTTGCTTCTGGCTAAAAGCAAGGTGGCTCCCCTCAAAACTAGGCTGACAATCCCGAAGCTGGAGCCTTGCGGGGCGCATCTATTGGCCAAACTGTTGTGCCACGTGCACAAGGAACTGACGTCTACGGTGGACATCCGGAATGTCTACGCCTGGTCTGACAGTCAGGTAGCTCTGGCATGGCTACGCGGGGCACCCCACGTATTGGAAACGTTTGTGGCCAATCGGGTATCTCAGGTACAGAACTCGGGCATCGAAATTTGTTGGAGGCACGTTCCCGGCCCCTGGAATCCTGCCGATTGTGCCTCTCGGGGCTGCACCGCGCCGGAATTGGTGCAGCATTCCCTCTGGTGGGGTCCAAAATTGGTTAAAGGAGGGTGAGTCATCATGGCCGGTCACCATGATCGATGGCTCTCTAGGGATGCTCCCTGGAATAAAAGTTTTGGTGACAACAAACGAGTCAAGGCCAGATCCGAATTGGTTGACGGCTCGATACAGCAAACTGAACAAATTGCTAGGTGTAACTTGCTGGATCCGGAGATTTCTACATAACTGCCGCCATCCAGACAAGAGGTGGACACCCGTGGCGGGTGCTGAACGGAACGCAGGAGTTCACTGTTGGCCCTGATACGGCTGGTTCAAGCTGACCGGTTCGAGGACGAACTGAAGATTTTGCGCGTCGGTCGCGCAAAGCTCAAGGGAGCGATCTCTCGGCTCAACCCATTTCTGGATGCGGATGGACTGTTACGCGTTGGAGGTCGCCTCAAAAATGCCGACCTGCCCTTCGGTAGCCGTCATCCTCTGCTACTCCCCAAAGGAGGACCTATGGTAGAACTGGTGGTCTCGGATAGACACCTGAAAAACGCTCACGCGGGGTGTAATGCGTTACTGGCGATATTACAGAGGGAGTTCTGGATTTTGTCCTCTCGGAGAGTGGTTCGCAGCGTGTTATTTAAGTGTGTGGCTTGTTATCGGGTGAAGGCCTCCACTATGCAGCCACAGATGGGGGATCTCCCTTCTGACCGGGTTTGTCAGACTACTAGGCCGTTCGGGGTCGGTACGGATTTTGCTGGACCGTTTCTGGTGAGAACCACAGCCTATCGTAACACTAGGGTCACGAAAGCATACCTGTGCGTTTTTGTCTGCCTGGCCACTAAGGCCGTCCACCTGGAAGTGGTTTCGGCTCTGTCTACGGAAGCCTTTGTCGCCACGCTGGATCGTTTTGTTTCGCGACGGGGTTTACCTTCTCTCATTCGGTCCGACAACGGTACCAACTACAGAGGCACTGCCAACTACTTAAAAGATGTGAACGATTTTCTGGATAAAAATTGTAATAGCATAAGTCAAGCTCTCGCACAGCGGGTAATCACATGGCGATTTAGTGTGCCAGCCTGTCCCCACTGGGGCGGGATATTTGAAGCCGCGGTAAAATCGGCAAAAACCCACTTGCGCCGGGTAGTCGGGGAAACTACCCTCACGTATGAGGAACTTACAACTGTGTTTTGTAAGGTTGAGGCGGTTCTCAACTCGCGTCCGCTTTGTCCACTCTCCTCTGACGCAAATGACATGGAAGTCCTGACCCCTGGTCATTTTTTGGTCGGTCAGCCACTCACTGCCCTGCCTGAGTATCCCTGGAAGGATGAACGCAGACACCGGATGTCTCGTTTTCAAATGATACAACAAATGTGTCAGGACTTGTGGCGTCGTTGGTCACTGGAGTATCTGCATTTATTGCAGCAGCGTGTAAAGTGGACAGACCGGACGTCGCCCCCTTCGGAGGGGGATCTGGTTTTATTAAAAGAGGCTAATTTGCCATCGTTATTTTGGAGACGAGGTCGCATTTTAAAGTTAATCTGGGGCGCGGACGGGACTCCGCGTGTGGCGCAAGTGTTGGTTGATGGATCGGTGCTAAATCGCGCAGTCGCGACCTTAGCTCGATTACCGGTTGACTAGTTTAAGATTTCAGGCTAGAAAGCGGTACGTCCGCTTTGGGTGGCGGGATGTTGCAAATAAACAGGCATTTATTTTTGTTGGAAATAAAACTTTGATTTGTATTATGGACGGATCGATTTGGGAATCGATTATCGAGATTCAATTTATTTAGTGGCATAATGGCCCCATCACTAATTGTTCTTTTTTTCTTTGTTGGTACACTTGTTTCTGAAAAACTGTCATGGCTGGTTGATAGGTTATCGTGTGTTGATAATTAAATAGATTTTAAGCAGTAATAAGGGCATTTGGAGCCGTATTACTCTAATTAAGTGTATTGTGCAACCTGTGTTTTGTGTGTGTGTACGTCGTAAGCGAATCGCATCGGGAGTACAATTCGCCATCCGTGTGGATGTCGGCGTCTCCGCTGCTGGAGAAAGCAGGTATTTCCTCGGGGGAAAAGTGCACTTGGGATAGTCGTTGGGTGTGATTAGGGAACCCGAGAAGACCCGGACTCGGATTCCGGCCCCATCAGACCATATGGATCCCGTTCTGGACGGCGGGAGCGGCATGGAACTGTGAGTGGATTTTGTAGATTTTAAGGTGTAACCTAATTTTAAACAGTAGCATAGTGTGTGTTGTGGGTTTCCGCAACAATGTCTATATTATATACCATAAGTAGTTCGCATTAATTCCTGTTATAAAAATCTTTGAATAAAATAGAACTATATTTAAAAGTGTGTAACAGTAGCCATATCCTATTTCATTACAATTACGACTAAAATCATTTAACATCCTTCAAAAGAGTAGCTCATTAAATGATCCAAAGATTTTTCTGGTCATAAAAGTTTTACGAGCGCAAGCTACAAAGTACGCCATAGAGCTACCTCGTCACACCGACGGACGTGTAGATGGTGCCAAGTCGCCAGTTATGACGCTGCGAACTAAGTTATGCGACTGCTTTGTTGGGCGCGGACAACGGTCCAAACAAAAGTTTGCATGTCCCGTGTTTGGAGACAACACTAATAATGCTACGTTCGTTTAAACATGGCGACACACATTACGTTGCATCAGAAAAGCTACGACGCAGCAGGTATATTGAATAGCAACTATAGAACAGTTCACCGGGGATTATCGCAATACCACCGGAGGTCGACTATCTGTCGACGTTCATGAATGAATTTTAGCCGACAGATGTAATATACCGGCGATTCAAAGGTCGGTTACCAGACATCGTGTTGCGCCACACGTCGCCGGCATGTACGATAGGTACCTACATTACGTGTAAGCTAACTAGTGTTATTTGCTAACAATTTTTTTTGGTTGTGTGTTGATATGTCAGCATGTAAGGTATGTTTCTATGGACCTGCGTTATCTTATTATAAATAAGTAAATAAAATATTATTCATTATAAATAAAATAACTGTTATAGTCCGATATTTTTTAAATGCTGCAATGCCACTGCTGAAATAGCAGAAGCTTATTATAGCAGCCTTCTCCCAGCCCTCTTACTAACAATTCTTGTTAATAACTGTTATGTATCGAAACCATTTTACCACATCACACTTCTCACGAAACCATTGCTTCTATCAGTATGTCTCCAAGTAACGATGCATGCAAAAGTAGCGGGAAAGGGTTAATTGATAAGCGCCGGGGTTCGAGGCTCGGGATCCATTTCTTCCATTTCATAATAATGTTCTTGGCAAACGCATTATGTCGTCGCCATGCCAACCTCTAGCAGGCATCTGTTGGACTCGTATCACAATACCATAAGAAACAAATATAAAATTAAAAAAATAAAAGTGTAGGTCGGTTGGGATTTGTATTCGTAATATGGTCATATCATATTGCTTTGTAATAGTTGATATTGGACGGTAAGTCTTTCATCAAGCAAATAAATAAATTAACCATTGCAGACTTATAATGTGAGTTGCGCAGTCGGTCGCCGGTCTTGTGTTTATGGCCATGATTGCTGCTCAGCTGTCATACAAAGCGATGTTATTGATAATTACTAGTGGTCGCCGAGTGGTCGCAATTCGACCGTAATTTTATTAAGGCTGCACGGATTGTATCCTAAGCAATGAAAAATTTAATAAAGTGAGTTTGGATTGGCATTGACAGATTTCGGCCGGTCCTCTTCAATTTTTGAAATTATTGAAGAGGATATACTTATGCGTGTGTGTCAAATACATGGTAATGTGTGTAATGTTTGTTTTATTGATTTAATGTATTTTTATGCGTAATTTTAAAAATAATATTAATAATCTGTACTTCTTCTCTATATAAGCTATAAGTGTGCGAAATTCCAAACTCCTCCGGCCGCGAAATTTTTGCTTCACGTATCACCGATAGATATAGATATGCGTTGGAATTCAAAATTATGACTGTACTCATGTCTCGCATTTAGTTTACATTCTCAACCAGCTATATCATATTCCATAATATTATATTATTATGTAATGGGTTGGTGTAATAGGTACACAACAACACAAAATATTTTATTTTTTAATTCAGTTCATGAATTAGTTAGCACCGACAAGTTAAACGAAAAAGTGCCGACAACATCGAAGTTTCGGGAATTGAAATAAAACTTTAATTGATTTGCCACCGGACCTCCTCACCTGCAGCCGCCTCGCAAACACGCCGTTCATGAACTCTCATAACCTCAGGTTATTATTCTTTTCCTGTTCTAAGAATTACATAGGATTAATTACAGTTTAGTTTCTATCGTCAGAATTTCCAGCGAAAGCGGATCTGTAGCAAAAGAATGTTAAGTTTTTATATAACAATTCGTTTTTCTTTTATTACTTTTAAGACTTACAGCTTTACTTGGAATATAATAATATTACGAGGAAAACATTAGAAGGAATTAATAAAATTGCTTTATAACAATCAGTCGAATGTTACCAACACAAATGAGAAATTAATGAATATTTATGGTTTTTAAAAAACTCCACAATAATTAACTATAGCATTTTTATAGAGAGAAATTGCTGATTGCCTCAAACGGCATTTTCAGCTTCACCGGGCTTTTTTGGGGGCGACGAGGTACGTAAAGGGTTCCTCAAGCCGTGTGAAACGAATCACCTTCGGAGGTTTTCTAGAGGGAACGGCATCACACACTTAAAAGTGTGTGTCCCCGTGCCCTACTAGATTCTCCGAAGGGTTCGGATCGGATCGGGGAGCGGAACCACCCGAAGGCGGCTCTAAAGGCTCGGACCTCGGCTCGAGTTGACCGGCCCGTGGTGGCGAAGAGAAGCGCCCAGGTACATGTATGTACCTGGTATAGAGCGCGTGTGAACCGGTTCGTCGTATCCTTGTTCTACGAGTGCGGTGTCTTGGTCCTAAACTAGTGTGCATGTTTAGTGTATTCTGTAAATGTGTAGTGGCATTTAGAGAATCGCGCGGGAGACCTAATTATAGCATGTTTTAATACGTACACTCGGAATCTCACGCCTTACACTAGGTGCCCACAGCAAGTTATTAGTATTTCAAATACACGTCAATGTATTACAATTCTCTCGTATTACATCTTGTTGGTTCCAAATATGCCTTATAATTCGACTAAATTACATTCTAATAGTTATATTTGAGTAACAGAAAATGATAGTTTGGGGCGTTCGGTATTCGAATTGCGTAGTCTAAAAATGACACGCTTATCTTATTTCATAACTACAGTTATTAGTATACGAAGGCTCGGGACCTCTGAAGGACGTGGACCCACGCTGCCGTCCTCATCGATTCGCAAGAACATCACATCGTTCGGAATATTCCGCCGTCGCGTCATCGGCGGCATGCTCCATTCAAATTATTGTATCTTCAATATTCGGCTGCCATTTTTCACCCTTCCCCCAGAGTGCCGTAAATAAACACACCAATATTGTTTTCCAAAAATGCTGGAGCAAATGTTTCATCACACGTGTTTGCGGCGAGCGACAAACATTTGCCGCTGAGCAGCGTTATTTATGTGCATGCGTTTAGATAGCCAGTGTCTGTGCGAGGTACCTATGTATTCATGCAAACGTTTTGCCAACAAAAGCTTTGCTTTCCAATTTCCAATTTATGTATAACAAAATTTTCTAGTTAATGTGTTTTTTAATAAGATCATAGGCAATTTATTATTTATATGAGATACTCAAAGTTTTAGGCACTTAGTTCACGCAGAGATCTTTTAACCAATACTATTTAAAAGCTGACTTCTGGTTTAGTAGTACATTTCTGGTAAGTAGGTAGAATGGTGAAGTTAGATGTTAGCGAAGTCGAAGTAGGAACAGTGTCACAAGTCGCGAAACAAGTAAATGCTGCGAGAGGTCGTAGCACCCATTAAAGTTAATAATTCCATTAAAAGAGGATCTGGCTCGGGCGAGACAAAGAAGCTGCATAACGCGCTTAGAGCCGCCCAACTTCGCCGGGGTGGTCGCTCGCCGAAGTAATAGGATCGACTTCTTTCAAAAACTATTCTGTACAGAAAAAAACTGCTTTCGTACAGAAATTTAAAGCGAAAATAATTCTTTGTGCATCTTATTCACTTATTTCAGATGTTTTTTGGATGATTAACGTTATTAGAGACATTTTATCTATATTTTTGACACAAAAGTCTTTCCCTAATAATTACATTACCTCAATAATATTGTCCCGATTGAAACCAGTAACGAGAATCGTGTCTGTTAAATTCACTTACATCTACAGACTTCTCATTTTGTTTGTATGTTGTAGGACGGATGTGCGACTCATATAAAAAGCTTCTGACAAGTTTACGAGGCGATGCACAACGCGTGAAGCACTTCCGAGCGCCGCCGGCGGTGTCTGATGGGACGGATACAGCTTCCGCGCGAAATAACGGAACTTATACTTTATTTAATTTATGAAGATAAATAAATGAATCGTATAATATTGTTTTTAGAATAATTAATTGCAGGTAGTGTACATTTGCTAGTATACATTTTATTCACTGTTATTTTTCTCTAAACAAATCGCAAACAATATTTGGAAAGAAAGTTGTAATTCACTAAACCTTAGATATTTAGTGATTGTTTACTCAAATAGTGTCCGACATAGAGGTGATAAGGTCACTAATTTGTGCTTGAATGTATGTGGAGCGATTGACCAAACCTAACTAAAGCTAGGGTCCAGTTCTTGAACCTTCATCATCATCAGCCCACACACATGTCCACTGCTGAACATAGGCCTCTCCTTGTGCACGCCACCGAGCACGATCCGCGGCTACTCTCATCCAGCTATTGCCAGCCACTTTGCAAAGATCGTCACCTAGTCTAAAGGCGCCTAACTTTACGGGAATCGTACCAGTGATTAATACATATTAATGTACCTAAATAAATGTAATTACAACTGCACAAAATGCTACTTTTGCGATGCGTCGGCCGCTCGTAGTACTGAGAAAGCGCGAGCGCGCGCATTTTGTGATAGGCCTCTTAGTATAAATATGGACCATGCCTCTCTTCAGCCGACCCAAAGCTTCGGACAATTTAGTAGGATACGGGGATGATGCCCCTCTCAAAAGCGACTGAGGATTGCTCGATCACTACAGCTTTGAGATACATAAAATACAATTACGTTGTAAAGGCCATCCTCGGCCAACAGCTCGATTTTTCTGAAATAAATTGAACATATCGCTGCCTTTACAGTGTTGGTACTCCGTTTCCAAGTTGTTGAGAACTTGTCAGCGGTCAAACGGTCACACAAATCCAAATGAAAGAGTTCGTCCACTCGGAAACGCTTGCGCTCGCTCGCCGATGTCTGATTCAATTAATGTGTCGTCCAAAGAGAAGGGGTTGGCCATATGTCCATCCGCTCGGAAATTTAAGTAAGAACCGAAAGTCGGGCATTTCGAGCGGAAATTTGAATTCGGGCGGTGCACGGTGGCGTCAATGAAAGGGAGCTTATGTTGCATATACTCGCTATAATTTACAGCCGCTTGTGTCAAGCTGTCGGCCTAAGCTACCCCTCTAATTGTGTTATTCCTTCTCGCTATTTTATCACTTGCATTTGACATACATGTTGATAATATGACATACATTATGCAGCACTAACCACGCAATATGCTTCTGAAGTTTACGCAAACACTGAACATTGACATAAAATCACTTTTACGGATTCACTAGCATTATGCAATGTGATAGACACTGTCGGCCAACTTCGACGGAGAATGATCACTTTACTACGAGTTCATCTTGAAAGTAGTTTAAATAACACCGGCTCTTAGAAAGCATGTCAGCGTAAGTAAGTTAAAGTAATCCAGCGCTAAGTTAGCGCGGCGCTCGGCGCTGATGGAGCGCGCTTCCGGTCCTTTTAGGCCTGCCCGCCGGAAGCGGCCGTCGCCATGGCAACCGCGCACACCTACGTAACCGTATTAAAGCCTTAAAGAACTATCCTTATGCTCGTATGAGTATTATATTTATGAATATTGTCTTTTCAATGGGGTGTTGATTATATCTCAAAAAATATACGCATTTATATTGAATGTATGTCGATTTCGGATTCTTAGCGTTTACTTCTAAACCAACTGAAGACAATGTGGAAAACGAACCGTCGTCGAATCACTCAGATGGAAAACAATCACCGCCGCCGCCCATGACACCCGCAACACCGGACCAATCGCAAATTGCCTTTTAGGAAAGGCAGTAAGTCGTATTGGTCGGGTCATTAAGTCCGCCATGTAATATTTATGTTGCTAAAGTTTAAATAAATAAATAAACAAATAAATAAAAAAAAATCTCTGATTAAATTAGGTTTTGTCAAACGTACATGATGTCTCAGCAGTAATTAGCGGGTGCGTACCGGCCGCGCCCGGCGGGTGCGGAGGCCTGGCCGCGCGCCAGCCGCCGGTGCAGCGGCTCAGCCGCCGGTATTGATCCCGGGCCCTAAATCCAAACCGATCACAGGCGACGAGCGCCCTGGCCGATTATGACAAACCAGATTCAATTCAGAACCAGAATAGCACATCGTTGTTGTTTTTGATTTCGGTCATTTAAGTGCTACAGCTATAGGTATGTACTTATGGTTGGTACAAACTACGTTTTAATATAATTAAATAAAACCTACATAAACGTCATGACACTTTGTAACTGTGTATAGGTGTGCGAACAATACCATTGCGTTGTAATTCAAGTTTATATATTGTGCTTCCCAGCAGATTTTTTTTAAAGTTTTTATTATTGTTGGGTGGTATATAAATTCCGAGTTTAACGTGCATATTGTTAATGTAGAAAGAAACAATAGGAAACCAGATAATAGCTTTAAGGCATACATTAATTAGAATTTATTTTTTGCTATAAAGCTATTTCCCGGTTTCCTGTCATTCATACGAAAAACTTATCGACAAACATTTACAACACCAACAACAATTTATGCAAATGTGAAATGGACAATGCACAAACGGTATTTGATGTTGAAATGAAACAACTTTTACAGATCTAACTACTCGCTTTATTTCAAACTGATTAATTTTATTTTATCCTGACGTTATCCTTTGCATGGGACCGTGGTCACAGGGAGACTAGATTGCAGTCAGACAGTGCCATGCACTCCGGCTCTATAACAATTAAGAAGTTAATGATTTTTTACAAACATTTTACGTTTTAATTTGTAAATGAAATGAAATCATGAAAATGATTAAACAGATTGTTTGTCATATAAACAACATAATGTGGTTTGGTAAAACTTATGTGAACCGTTTTGCATGCCGTGGCTGGAAATGACGACGACGACGTGACGGGCACGCGTTGGCGGGCGGCCAGCTCACTTCAGATCAGTTCCATTCTGAAAAGAAGCGCTTTGACGGAGCGATCGAGGATCCTATACGGCACCAGTGAAATATTGCGGCGAAGTTTTGTAGGAAAATATAAACTTTTACAGACTTAGAGCTAACTGCAAATAAGGCTACAATACAATTTCTACTGAATTTATTACATAACTTCGTTGGCGGTATAGTATTTCTATAATCATTATGACATTAAGATTTCTAGCACTCTTCTTCCTAGTAGTAGCTACTAGTAAAGTAGCTGAGACATACAGCGAGACAAACATACAGCAACTGCGAGTTTTACTACGGAACCTAATGCTTATTTTACTAATATATTTTATTATTTAAAAAAAATATATGTGAAGTCTGAATTTCTTGTTAGCAGACCTCTATAAATAACATAATTACAAAACGTTGATCACAACTCCGCAGATTAGGTGTAAGTCTAATGTCCTTGTACATTAATTCGTAAAGTTAAACTGCCCATTGCTGCTCCCAGCGCGCGTTAGTTAATCCTAAGCAGTTAACTCCGCAACTCTAAACAATGAAAGCCTTTAGATCGCACAATGTAAAGCTAATAAAGGTGTCACCACACGCAGCGCGGTTACAGGATCATTGCTTTGCAAATATCTTTGACAATGGAATGACTGTCAAACATAATTTGTACTATCATCTCTTTCATTGACTTGACGCCATACACGTGCCTTGGTTGTAATACCTCTTCCCATTGTATTTCATTGCTGTGTTGCGGCCAAAAGATGCTTGATCCAGTAAAATTACAAGGCAATGACATGAGAACTGGGTAAGAATGGCAATGCACATGTAATACATTTGGTATAGAAAGCCTTAATAGCATGTTTAGTAAAATCATGTTATATTTGGTATGTGGTATGGGAGGTTCGCAACGCACCGCGAAACCCTACTATCGCTACCGCCCGCGCCGCAACCGCGCAGCGACCGCGCCGCATCCGCGCTGTAGCCGCGCTGTAGCCGCGCGCCACGCAACGAACCATAACTCGGATTTGCATGAAGCTGTTTTCCGCAAATTGCGCTTCCAATCAACACCTGCGCTTAAACAGGGTTTAACTAAGCCCGCAGGCCGGGCGACTAGTTCGTTGGGTCATTACTCTCATTAACTGGTTTTAGGCCTCCTTACTTCGGTCGCGGTCGTGCGTTTCGACGAGCTCCTGCGGCCCCACTGGTCGGTGTTTGACTTGCAGACGGACACCGATCTAAATGAGTTGTGTATTGATACAGTGGATAAAGAGGTACATTTTGGGTCTTTGTTTGTTTGAGGGGGTAATATCCGGAACTAGGTACTGGTTCTATACCAAAAAATCTTGATGATACAGTCCTTGCGCGGTTAACATGGGCTATATTTTATTTTGATAAAAAGTATTCATTTTTCTACGGAAAAATACAAAATCAACGCAGACGAAGTCGCGGCCAAAGTGCTAGTACCTAAGAGATATGAAAGAAGAGAGATAAAAGGATATTAAAGTGTGAGAATTAAATGTGGGTCAAACGAGTGTTTTAGTACCTACCCAAATATGCAAAATTTCAGTAGTAACTTTATTGTGGCTATATTTCTCGACATTTATTTGACAGCATCGCTTCTCTCGTCCGTTTGCATAGATTTTTCTTTCAGGTGTAGCAGATTTGCCAGCAGCTAGCTTCAGATTGTTTAAGAATGCAAAAATTGTCGGATTCGGGCGGATCAGGTAGGATACTAACTACGTGAGCTGGGTCAGGCCGCGCCGGGCGAGCGGGGCGACGGCGCGGCGCCGGCGCGGGGGGCTGCGAATTAGTTTGAAACTGCAGCTTTCACGCGACTGCCAAAAAAAAGGAATGTCATGTTTACAGGATTCATATTTCTGTGTGAGATTGCACTGGCACTCTGGCATTTAGAAGTTATGAAATCTGATTTAGATATTTTTGATGTCGTTGGAACCTCATTGACCGCTACGACAGCTTAGTATAAGGTGCAAATTGGCTTGTTGGGTTAATGAAACGAACTTAATGTGTTATTACTTCGGCTTTGTATTTTGCTACTAATGTTCGATGTGTACATACAGACTTAATATAGTTATTTGAACTCAACACTCACAATGACAGATAGAGTCCATCACACTTTTCTTAAAGGTAAAAAGTATATAGCTTGAATAACATGATTGTTATAAAAGGGTAGAATTATAATAGGAGTAATGCTGCAGCTACCATGGTTCCTTTCATAGCGTGAAAATGCGGAGTCATACTTAGATGTCTGGCCATAGATGCAGCCTACGGGTACGGGATGGTTATACCCAAAAATCCTACAGCGGACTCCGGGTCCAGTATAATAATGCGTTCAGGGTGTTGTTGGAGCTGCCGCGACACTATAGTGCGTCAGGGATGTTCGCAGAATCCGCGTAGATTGTTTTTATACTAAATTTTTACTTTTTTTTTAGTGATAATTGCTGCACTGAAGCTAAATTAAATATTTATAACCTACCTACCCAGCCAGGAATCGAACCTGGGTCTTCCGCAATCCGGGCGGCTGCACTGACCGCTATGCTGCCGGGAAGGCTGACGTAAGCGCTGAATTTAGTCACTGCTTTTTTAATAGGCGTTTAATTTTTTCACTGTATTTTATAAATGTTATAAGTATTTGTTTTTATAATTCAAAGATTTAAACTACATATTTTATTAAACGCGACCACCTGACTAATGAGTATAACTTTCTAAGGAAATTGCTAAAGCACCCCCCCCCTGTATAAACTGCTGTATAAACGAGTGAGTTAGCGGAATTAACACTACATATTATTTAAATTACATTTTTTTGTATTTTAGAAACTGCCGTTCAGCGAGTAGGTACGTACTTAAATCACCCTCAACTTTTTTGTAAGAACACACTTAAGTTTTCAAAACTCCGGAGTGCAATTAAGCCCAGAGCGGACTATCAAAAGTTGGAGCGCTGCCGCCCGGTTAAATATCAAATGGCAACAGAGACTCACCGAGACCTTTTTGTTACGACGGGAATATGCAATCGCCAGTGGGGTTGAACGGAAAATATGTGGGACTCTCCTCATAGGTTAAGGAACGGGGGGGCCGGAGTACGCATCACGGACCCGCCCGCATCTATCGAGCCGGCGAGTGGGCATGGCAATGGGAATGAAATGGTATGGAATGAAATAAACTCATTCTATTTAATTGTGCGCCTAAGAAAGGCCAACGTGAACGTATGTTAGTATTTAAAAGCATTTATTAAAAAAAATAACTATTATTTTATAAAAATAAAGGTGAATGACTATACTCGTATAAGAGCAACCTCAGCGATGAATTCATATGAGTTTACAGTGAGCCATTATCTATAACCGCTCGTAGCCAGCCAGTGAATGAATGGTTCGAAAGCGGCTTATAAGCGACGACGTAGGTCATTGAATAAGGTAAAAATTATCACATTTTAACCATTTTATACCATATTTTCAAGTCTTTTAGTGTAGAAACCAAATTTTCTGTCTGTTTGCAGTTAGACTCTCAGCTGCTGGATGTTTAAAGAAGGCAAGTCCTTTTACCTTATGCCTAGAAAAATATTTAAAGTGTATAACATGAGTCCGATACAGCCTTTAATTAAAGCAGCGCCTGGCCCAAAAAAAATAATAACATGATTGTTATAAAAGGGTAGAAATAGAATAGGA
Source organism: Eudonia lacustrata (assembly GCA_947562085.1). Classification (NCBI taxonomy): domain Eukaryota; kingdom Metazoa; phylum Arthropoda; class Insecta; order Lepidoptera; family Crambidae; genus Eudonia; species Eudonia lacustrata. The sequence goes on from OX387329.1 coordinate 19,203,585, forward strand.
GTAATGCTGCAGCTACCATGGTTCCTTTCATAGCGTGAAAACGCGGAGTCATACTTAGATGTCTGGCCATAGATGCAGCCTACGGGTACGGGCTGGTTATACCCAAAAGTCCTACAGCGGACTCCGGGTCCAGTATAATAATGCGTTCAGGGTGTTGTTGGAGCTGCCGCGATACTATAGTGCGTCAGGGATGTTCGCAAAAAACCGCGTAGATTGTTTTTATACTAAAATGCGTAAAAGATGCGCGCCTCTGGTGCGCAGAGTGCGTGGCAGTGCCAACAGCATTTTGAGCTTGATTGCGAGTAGACTGGATTGTATTACGTCAACCGCTGCTGCGAAATCTCATAATTTTATAACTAGAATAAGTAAACTCTGTATGCTCATACTAACACTAGAATAAGAAAATGGTTACTAACAAAATGGATAATATTTTGTCTGAAATAAATGAATTTATTATAATTATTTCGTGCGTAGCCGATTAGAATTTGCCTGCAGTGTTTGGCATCCTTTCTTCAACATTCATGTTAATTAAAATAACATTAATCTTCGTGAATATCGATGTAGTCAATTTGTATAAAATAATAAATAATAAGATAGAATGTACACCTTTACTTAATCAGACACATTTCAGAGTGCCCCGGAAACGTGAAAGGTCTTGTGTTAAGAAATTTATTTTCTTCATTAATTAATCTAACAAACGTTACGTTGGCAATATCTTTATCCAGCGATCATGTGAGACTTTTAATAGCAAATTTTTGGATGTGAAAATTAAAAACACACCTAAAAGCCTTGTTATATCCCTGTAAATGTTAGTGTAAATGCTATAAGTATTATTTTTTTTTATTTTTTTAGCCTTAAGTGTTATTCATATGTAAGTTATTTAAGGAAACTAAAGGTACCAGGACACATGATAGAATCATGAAATACACTATTGTTTAATGACTGTTTATTTCTGAAATAAATAAAATAATTATAATAATATAGCAAATTACCCCAGATATTCAAAATCACTTACTCTTCTATGAATTTTTAAACGACATATAAGTTATATTCTTATTGTCATGTGGGTCCTCGATTTAATGAATCCGGGCATTCAAAACTTTTGCTCAGCACAGCGTAACGCAATCATTTTGGAATCGGCAGCCCGCGGACTAGCCCTTTGTGTAGCGCTTCACATTAATTTTTGTGTCGCGAAAATAAATGAGCTATGGGCCCGCGAGCCTTTGCCGACTCGGGCATCAATTTTAATTCCCTGCGAACCCGCGACCGCCGCCGCCGCCGGCCGCCGGCCGCAGCGCGTGCCGGCGGGCGCTCGCCGGAACCGCTCCTATATATATATATAGTATAGTATATATATATAACGACATTGGGTGCAGTATAAAGCTATGAGAAACAGTTGTTGCCGAGTTTCTTGAAGCTTTTTCTCTATGATTTTAATATGGCAGCTAGGAAAAATATATAAATTGTTTTACTTTTCACCGGTAATCGCTGTTCTCGTTTGAAAGAACAATACGAACTCTGCCCTTTCCTCGCGGGCCGGCAACAAAGCAAACCAATGGCGAAGCACTCCAACGAAATTAAATCTCATAATTGATTCCCTCACCGCGGCCGCGAGTCAGCTCATTAGCGTCCAGCGAACGGCGAAACACGACGAGAGGGAACTGAGAGCCTGTGTTGTTGAAATGGCCACCGCAAGATGGCGGGCAACAAACGAGCAACTTGCAAAGTGAGTGTGTCCGGTGGTAATACAGCACATTCTAGTTTTGATAGTTGATATTCCTAAAAGAATACCTTCAACTCCGAATGTCGTCCGTTCTTTGATACGCAGTTCGCAAAAATAATAAGCGTGCGAAGCCCGCGCGCCGCCACACTCGGAGCGTGGACCGACCGACTTCTGAATTATTAATTATTTTTTTGCTGCAGCGTCCCGCCCGCGACGGAACACGGAACTGAAATGTGCACACCGAGTTAAATAAATAAAGCTCAGTGATAACGTGCGTCGCGGCGGAGTTTGCTCAACAATTACGTGACTGCGGAGATTGTGCTGTTTTAGCATTTGCATAGCAAACACCATAGCGGACCGATGACTCGGCTCATAGCAGCGATAAGTATAGTCTCTCACTTATAAGTAACTGTCAGCTTGTTATGTGTTTACTGTTTTCAAATACCGCCACGATCTCATGTTACTCCTTTCCTCAACAACTCAAATTTATTAAAAATGGAGGCTCGCAGAAAGCTCCATCTCGCTATTCTGTTGTTTGGTGTCATTAAATCTGGGAAGCCAATCTATTTATTCAATAAACTCACGTGGGCTCATAGTATCAATAGGAACCCGATGAGAGCCTGCAAACATATTTTTACGACGCCTAAACATCGTACTAGTGTGTTCCGTGGGTCGTTTAAGTTCGCAGCCACTCGGTGCTGGAACGATCTCCCGCCGCCAATGCGTGACCTGAAGACAATCGTTACGTTTAAGAAATACCTTAAAAAGCATTTACTTACTCTCCAGCTTACATCAACTGCGTAAAATTTGTTTTAATCTTTTATCTACTTACAATCTGGGTCTTCACGTCGCGCGGGCGCATCCTGGTTATATTACAAGGCACTTTGTGATCCTGGCACTGCTGCGCGTTGGGCGGTTGGGCCTCAGTTTCATACACTGTTGTGAGTGAACGTGGGGGATCTATTGTTTTATCACTCCTTATGCACGGACCTGTCCTTATGTTATTCAGCGCTTTTAGTTTGTCAAAGTGTGGAATTAGATATTGCTTTCGTGGCAAACACATGGATGGGAGACGAGATGGCGGACGTGCGCGCGTGTTTTAGAGCTGCCTACGTGGGCAAATCATGTCAATGTCACATATGACAGGTGATAGTTTGGCTGCGTTCAGTGTGCAGTCCGCCTCGCTAGTTTTTTTTTTTTTATTTATTTAGGATCTGTTTTTGTTGTACGATGTCTTTTATTTTGTATAATCTGTCTTAAATAGTGTTTTATATGTTTATTTTAGTATGTATATTTAAATATATTTATGAGTATCTAGGTTTAGTTATAATATAAGTATTTATATCCAAATATAATTATATATTCTATTTTTCTTATATACCTATTGGAAACGATCGTCACCTCGCACAGGCCCTGCCAGAATACCAGCGCCGTTGCGATGTGACTTGCTCACACCGTAGCGGCATATGCTGAGGTAGGGTCCTGATTGGCTCGTCACCTGTTGTCTTTGTTATTTTTTGTTTTTATTGTTTTTATTTATTATTTATTTAATTATTTTAATTAATACGGATAAATCCAATTACATTAATTAACAATACCATACAATAATACAATAATACAATACCTTATAAATGGATTACAATATAAAATAATAGTAAAAATAATCAAAGAAATTAACCAAAACACAGTCATACATCACGCTCACAAAACCTCAAGCATACTGACATAATATACGTGAGTCCATCCGCAAAGAGGTCAATTTCCGGATTATCATCCAAAAGAGCGTTGAGCGCTGCGAGGATACGCGGGATAGGTGACGCAGCTCGCGCGACAGTGCGGGACTGCGGCACGGCAAACAACTTGTGCTTTCGAGCCCGACAGTAATTATTCGGTACGAAGAACCGACACAACATCTCACTTAAATCCTGAGCGTCAATTTTTCCACAGAAAACCTTGCACGCCATAATAATTTGGTCAGTGGCACGCCGAGTCTCGAAGGAATTATATCCCAGACAGCCCAGAAGAAACTTGGTGGGATACAAAAAAGGGTAGTAGCCATATCGGCGCCTGTACAGAAACCGCAGGAACGCTTTCTGGACCTTCTCAAGCATTAGAGCATAAGTACTCTCGTGCGGGTTCCAAATACAAGCGCCTGCTTCAAGCTTACTCCGCACGAGCGCATCGAAGATCATACGCACCACACGATCACCTCGAAAATCACGAGCGTTTCTGAGGACGAACCCCAGGCGTCTAAACGACTCATTTGCTAACGAAGTGACATGGTCGTGAAAGGTCAGCTTTCGGTCGAATGTGACACCCAGATCCTTCATTTCGCTTGTTCTACAGATAGATTGTCCATTGATCTTGTAATCGAAGAGGATAGGGTGCCACAATCGTCCGAAAGTCATTACATAACATTTATTTGAGTTAAATTCCATCTTGTTGATGATACTCCACTCAAATATAGCATCAATGTCATGCTGCAGAGCCTTACAATCTGCTTCAGACTTAATCTCAGAATAGAGCTTTAAGTCATCTGCATATAGCAGGCTCCTTGCGTGAGACGTACATGATGGGAGGTCGTTGATCATCAACAAGAATAATAAAGGGCCAAGTATCGACCCTTGACTAACACCAGAACGCGTGTGATAGGGCTTGGACTCGTAATGGCCGATCCTGATGAATTGCTGGCGATCCCGGAGGTAGTCCGCGAGAAGCCGGAGAAGACCCGGAGCAAAGCCCATCGCTGCGAGCTTCGCCAGCAAAATATCGTTATTAACCCTATCAAACGCCTTCCGAAAGTCAAAATAGAGCACATCTACTTGACCACGCCTGTCGATGCGTTCAGAAATGTACTCCACTATAGTAAGCAGATTAGTGTTAACGGATCTCTTACCTCTAAAGCCATGTTGTTCATTACACAAGTACTTGTTAACCTGTGCATATATGTATTTGTGAAGTATGCTTTCAAATACTTTAGCAGGAGAAGACAGGATGGCTATTGGCCGGTACTCCTCCACAACAGATTTATTGGAGCTTTTGGGTATTGGGATAACCCGGGAGAGCTTCCATTGTGGGGGATACATTCCAAATTTGAGTCCGAGGTTAAATATATGGCAGAGCGGACCGCACAACACCTTTTTAGCATCCCTGATTACAGCAGGCGGAATTTGATCAGGACCCGCAGAACTATGTGGCTTTAATCTATTAATTGCCAAAATAACGTCAGCAGGAGTGAGTTCTAAGATATTGATGTCACGACTATTAGCAACTCCATCAAATGATATCGCATCTGTGATCAATTGGGGCACCTCAGGCAGAAAGACACTCGCAAAGTAGTTGGCAAAAGCCTCAGCGGCGTCAGGTCCCGAGAAAGAGGAGCCCAGATAAGTAATTTTAGGCTCAAACCCTCCTTTTGACCTTAGGCTAGAGACGTGCTGCCAAAACCTTCGCGGGTTCCGCCCGATGCCATCCTCAATTGATCTCGTATAGGCATCATATGCAGTCGATATACGAATTTTCAATTCGGCCCTAATTTTGGAAAACTCTATGTAAACTTCTGCAGATTTAGTATGTTTCCAGGCCGCGTGGAGCTGCAACTTACGCTTTGTATCATAGATAATGTCACCCGTGAACCAGACAGGATAGCGCCTACATACAGCCCCCCCACGACGCTTCTTCGGCATGCAAAGATCGAAAATGCTGTAGATGGTGTCGTAAAGACACTGACAAGCAGTACCTACATCCTGGGCCTGCAAAACCTCGGACCACGTATTCTCGGATAACAGACAATACAACTGCTCATAGTTACACTTTCTAAAGTTCCAGTCCCTTGCGGTATTTATATTGCTGGGCTCAATGCAATCGGAGCGAGATGCAGTGTCAACTCCCACCTTAATATCCAACGGTGGATGATACGCGTCGGGGGAAACAATTCCGTCCGTGGCTGTCACAGTAACATCGCTCGCATCTTCGCCCTTCCGAACCAGCACAACATCCAGGAGACCTCCATGCGAATTTGTCACCGCATTATTCTCTGAGAGACTACAGAAAGACATAAAATAACAATAGTAGTTAATTACATTTAGGGAGGCACTCTTTAAGTTTAAATCACCTAAAATTAAAACAATAGCTTTCCTAACATTTATGAAACTTTCAACCTTGCTGAACCAGTTCATGTAGTCACTGTCATTCGCGCTTGGCTTAATGTACACAACACAAACACAAAAAAGGCGTCCGTGCCACGTAAAACTAGCCCATAGGTCTTCTCCACTATCAGTCTCGAACTCATGGCAACGCTGGAGTACTATCGGAGCCCTTACAGCAAGCAAGACTCCACCACACGGGGTTTTTCTGTCTCGTCGCAAAATACTCCATTCCCCGCATACCAATTCTTGGTCTTCCACGGAGCTATCCAGGAAACTCTCCGTAACCGCAACAAGGTCATGCTCAAGAGCAGCCAAATTGTTTCGCCACGTAGAGAGCTTTGTCTTTAGGCCACGGACATTCTGGTAGTAGGCACTAAAACAAGAGTACTTATTGCGTGGACGTTTCCCCGCGAAAGGACTGCTGAGGTTTTAAAGAGCCAGGCACCATCGGCTTGCTATTGTTATATACAATCCATTTCTTTATTCTTGCGTTAACCGGCCAGACGTCAGTAGACATGCAGGTGTCGTAATAGGCGACCGGTACACCAATTTTGTAGGATCTGTATTCGCCTTTGGTAGTCAGTTCACCGACTGTGCAGGTAGCGCCGGGACAAAGGTGGTGAAGGTAATCACGAATCTCACCTGCGCTAGACTCCATATTCCAAAGATGGATATAGCTGCGGGGTTCCACGGCTTTCAGAGAGGTAATTGTAGGCCCCGCCGTGCCGCATAAGGAAGCAGGACGCCGGCTTCGTCTAACATCCGACGGCCGCCGCAGTTCCTCTGGCCCGATGCGATGCGAGGTTGGGTTTGATGTTGGAAGAACCGTAGAGGGTATTGGTGCCTTTACTAATCTAGGTGATTGTGCATTGAAGGCAGAGCCATTGTCAGCTTTAGAAGCATTCTCATGTTGCACGGGCTTTTTAGAGATAAGTTGAGCAGCACGGCGCTGTGTTGGGGTTATCTGGGGAGTTGGCGTTTTCGGCCTCTGAGGCTTTGGCTTCACAGGTTCTGAGGGTGTTATGCTAGATAAAGTACCCTTTGACTGAGGTGGACCGGTTTTCCCAACAGAACAAGAGTAAGCATTCGCTTTATTGTTAATCCCCTCGAGTTGGGAGGCATAACTTTTTAGCCTCGTCTCATTGCTATTTATTGTCGTTACAGCTTTACTTAGCTGATCTTTGAGCAGTGACATATCCTGTCTTAGGTTACTAATCTCCGCTGTAAAGTCATTCTTGGTCATCTGTTCAGTTGTTAGTTTATCTATGCGCTGAGAAAACTCTTTTAGTAGGTTTGATAGTGTGTGACCAATTTCACACTGCACCATGGTTTTAAAGTGACTGAATAGTAGTTCATTGTTAACACTTAGTTTAGCGTCTAATAATTTGCACATTTGATCTAATGTTATGGGAAGGTGAGGTGATTTTTGGTCTTCGCAAGTTATCACACTTGCCGAGGTGTTCATGTTAGGTTGCGTATATTCCCGCTCCTCCTGCATACCAATCTCGTCAATAGACATGTCTGTGTCCACAGAAAAATTCTGACTTGTAATTTTTGTTCCACGACGAATAGTTACGTTACTATCGTAGGTAGTTAGAACAGTAGTAGGTAGAACAGTTTCCCGATTTAGCACTTTAACTGGAGTTTCAGTATTGTCTCCTTTCTTGCGTTGTTTGCACATACATTCGGGACACGACCAGTTATTTTTGAGCTCCGTGGACATGGTGTTATAGAAACTGCATTCCGAAATATTAGCACACATTAGGTCCCACATCTGTTTGCACATTGAGCATTTCAAATATTTTTCACTGTTAATAATATTCCGGCATCCAGCACAAATAAATGATTCTGACGTCATATTATGGCTTATCTTAGTCGAACTCATTCTTAAGCAAAGTTAATAGATTTTAGCTTAAAAAGCTTGTATTAACATAAATATTTAAACAACGAAAAATGGAATCACAGTAGCGGTTATCGCTCCCCTGTCGCTCGATATCGTGGTAGCAGCAACGGCACGCAGCCGCGCCGCGCGGCGAGCGGAGCGAGGCGGCGCGATGACGTCAGTCGCAGGCAGCAAGATACCGCTAATTTCGGCGCAGCGCGTCCACGGCCCGTGGTGCAGCGGATAGCGCGCCACCAACGACCCAATGAAACTGGGTTCAAACCTCCGCAGCGCCAACTCGAAAAATTCTTCAAATTAGGCGGAAGAGGGGCTCCGGAGTCAGCTCGAATAATCCCAGCAACTTGATGCACGAAAGGGCGAAGCCCTGGGGTAGCACTTCACAAATTAAATTAAACTTTAAAAACATTCGACAACAAAAAAATACGTCCGCTCGCTGCGAGTAGTAACGGGAATGAATTTTGTATTCCATGTCTTTTTTTTTTCTATTTTTAATCATATTATGTGATGTGAGAGTCAATAAATGTTTTTTCTTTCTTTCTTTCTTTCTTTCTTTATGCAACTTTCTGTGATAAGACTGAAAATCAAGACATGTCAAATTTTTATCAAATAAGATTACTGGAAAGATTTTGAAGTTATTTTCGTTAACTGAGTAGAACCCGCACCTTTTGCCAATACTGGGCAGGCACCCTTACAATGAGAATATCGTGGCTGAATCCAACCGTGCTAGTAAACAGCATCATCTATAGTAAGCCGAATGGAGCACCGAAACGCAGGCGATTTTTCCTCGCCAACCACATTATCTGTGTGAGGTTTCTCCAGGGGTTTTAGTGTGTCGGCCGCGTTTTAGGCTAACCCCACATATCCCGTAGGTTGCCCCGTTGCCCCTGGAAAAAAAAAGGCAATTGGTGCGTGCTACTTATGTAATTCTTTAAAGCAACAACCTCGTTTAAAACGTCATTATCTTCTTCGTGTAACAAAAGATAGGCACTTCAAGCTATGCAGGAGCGCGTCCGTGCGGCCAACGGCAGTGGTGGGCGGGCGGCGCGGCCTGTTTTTGAGTTTGGTGTTGTATGGCCTTCACAGCGTCACCGGTCGTTTTGTGGCTGCAAGAAACTTACAGGGTTCCTCAAGCCGCGTGAGCGAAACATCGTCAGAGGATTTCTAGAGGAAATGGTATTAGGCAAGCGTGTAACCGTCTCATGCCATATTCTCCGTCGCGCGGACTCAGGGTTGCGCCATTAGTTAGCCGGCTGGCAGCGCTCCCGGTATGCGGAGTTTTTTGCTGGCACACGGATTACGGGACTATCCGTCATCTACTGGTATTACACCGACCTACCAAAAATGTAGGAACTATTCACAAAAATCAAGAGAATTATTTTGCGGAATACTTTGTTCTGCTCGCTTTCCATTGTTATCGTTGAGATAAATTTACGTTAAAACTATGGTATGGTGAAGAGGTTGGTCTACGAAAACATCGTTGAACATTTTAACTATTTGAAAATTGTAACCTATGTGATTAAAAACCTCTCTTTCAGTGTTTTCTAAATTTTTACTTTTATTTTTAAAAGTAAAACCAGATTTGCAAAATTGCAATAATCAAAGTTATGTGCATCTTCATTATCTAATAAAAATTATGTGCATGCAATGCATGCTTTAACAATGTTTCAATAATACCTAATGTATTGCCCTTCCTGGATCGTTACTATAAAACACACAAAAGATGGTTGTTGTGTATTTTTTCAAGAACTTTCGCAAACTTTCCCATAGCGTCGTCGTTTAGAATACATCTCCCTATTCCGTTCTCAACAAAACCCTCTGGTCCGCCGTGACATTACGCTGCAGGCCGCTTTCAAATTAAATAAGTTTGTTCATAAATATTTATCAAAGCCCGGACCGCGCCGCACCCGCCCCGTGCCCACGCCGCCGCCGCCGCCGCGCAGACGATGTCCCGCGAACAGAGACAGCCAACCCGGAACTCGCGACGCGCCTCGAATGGAGAAAGCATTCCGGTTTCCACATAGCCCTTGGCGTTTATGATGGACGTTAGCAATATTAACATTCTATGTCCGAAGGTACCTACCAAGGAACAGAATAAGTAAGAACAAGCAGTGCGTAGTGGTTGGTTATATGCTCTCATAATCGTACATTCTGTTTTTTTATCTACACTAATGTTGTAACATTCTAATTATGTTTCCAATACTTGACTTATAATTACTACTGTTATAGCGCAGACAACAAAACACTCAATTTAAGCAATTTCACATGATGGTATAATATCCACATCTATATCGTAAAATCTCATTATAACATCAATAAAACGCGACCAATTAACCTGGCGAGCCTTATGTCAAAATCCTCATACAAGTTGTATAAAATTTTGATATTAGGCTGGCTTTTGAAAACAGTTGGGTTATTCGTGAAAACTTCGTCGAAACTACTAAACTTACATACACAAAACTCTTTGGTAAGATCTTGTGCCAATTAAATAAAAAAAGAACAGCGCGCGCTCGCTCCTGATTGGCCCTGCGCGCGCAGCTGCGCTCGCTCCTGATTGGCCCTGCGCGCGCAGCTGCGCTCTCATTGGTTAGATTTTAATGGCGGCAAGTTCACTGTGACAATACACGTACGCGTGAATTTAATGTTTCGCAATGTGTTTTGTTTTTAAAATACAAATTAAAAGTTAAAAATGGACAGCGACGATGATATTTGTACGCCTCCGGATATTCTAGAATTGGCAACAAAAGTAACTCACAATCTTTTGCCAGAAAAATCTAGAAAATTATATGAAAAAGAATATAATAACTTTTTGGCATGGAAGATCGAAAAGAAAACTACATCATTTTCTGAAAATGTCATTCTTGTGTATCTCAAAGACCTCTCCGACAAATTCAAGCCATCTTCTATGTGGGCTAAATATTCTATGCTCAAGTCCACACTGAGTATCTACAACTATATTGATATCACGAAGTATTCAAAAGTCATAGCGTTCCTGAAACGCAGTTCAGAAGGACACAAGGAAAAAAAGTCCTTGACGTTTACATCAGGTCAAATAAAAATGTTCCTGAAAGATTCACCAGATATTTTGTATCTTTTTGAAAAGGTAAGTGTATTTTAGTTCTGTTATTTAATCTACCTAGTACTTACGTACTACACACGCAAGTTATCTAGACACTCCGTTTAAGCGCTTTGTGTATAAATTAGGTAGTAGGTACCTACACTTTACTACTTCATAAATCATAGTTTTTGCCTTGGCTATGTACCTCAAGCTTATTATATCGTTTATTGTTACAGGTTGCACTAATCTTCGGCATAATGGGGGCATGCCGAAGGCAAGAGCTATACAACATCCAGTTCGATGAAGTCTCTAACATAGACGACAGTACAATCATGGTGAAAGTTTCGAAAACAAAAACGAAAATAGATCGTTCTTTCGTTGTGACGGGCAACTGCTATGCCGTATGTAAAAAATACATGGAACTTCGACCCACCCCCTGTCGAAACCCTGCTTTTTTCTTGAGCTTTAGATCGGGGAAGTGCGTCAATCAAAGAACTGGTATTAATAAATTTGGTGCTCTGGGAAAAACTATCGCAAGTTTTTTGAATCTGCCTAACCCAGCGTTGTACACGGGGCATTGCTTCCGGCGCACCTCGGCGACCCTTCTCATAGATAGCGGTGGTGATTTGACCGCACTGAAACGACACGGGGGGTGGAAGGCTTCTACTGTGGCTGAAAGCTACATTGATGAGTCTTTAATTAATAAAATTCAAGTCTCAAATACGATCTTAAACAGTATAGAAAACAAGACGAATGAAGTAATTATAAATATTCCAACTCCGTCTACGAGCTCTACTGCTTTCCCCGCGACCGCTACAGCTGCTGGATCAATAATTAACATTTACTTTCAAAATTGTACCATCCAAAATTTGAACAATTATTATAAATAAACTATTGTCAGCTTTTACTCTTGTTGTTTGACTAATTGCATTAGTGAAGATAAAGTAGTGTATGCAACTGCATATAACACGGGTATTAAAACACTCGTTACTATTATGAAACTCGCTGCGCTCGTTTCATAAACTCACACTCGTGTTTTAATACCCTTCATTATATGACAGTTGCATAAACTACTATAATATCACTTCATTGTTAATCTAAAAATTGTTAATTTCGATAAACTTTACATGGATCATATTGGGTTAGAAAAATCAAAAAGCCTATAACTTACTGTCTATTGTATAGGTACTTAATTTGAACTTTTTTTATAGAGGTTCTTTTCATCCTATTTTGGTCGCAGTTTGTCAGCAAATGTTGCACACGCTGAACGTTATGGATTGGCGTCGTATCGGTCTTTCATTAGAATTGCAAACGTTTTAAGCTTTACGCGAACGGTTACGTATTATAACTAAAGTTATATCGACTATGGTCGAAATAACTACGGTTGATTGGCATACGTTCATAACGCATATTGGACGAATGAACTACTGCTTAACTCACCTAAATTCGATTAAACTAAAGTTAATTGCACTATTGAACGATTGATCTAACATTTTATTGAGCTAATGGTTGTTTGAACTATGTTCCTAAGACAGTTCGTATGAACTATTACGTAAGTTGGGAAAATGATTGAGGATACTAGCTGCCCTACTCCTGTAGGTCACGTGATATGTTAGAAGTTTAAGACAATCGCGAATAGCGATTGTCTTGAATTTCGAGGTATTTTTTATTAGACAACAGAAAGAGTTTGGTAATTTTTACTTTCTGTTGTCTAATAAAAAAAAATAACCTCGAAATTCAAGACAATCGCTACGCTGATGCGCTTCGCGATTGTCTCAAATTTCTAGCCTGTCACGTGACCTACAGGAGTAGGGCAGCTAGTATTGCTAGAAATTGAAAGGTAAAATAAATATATAGGTATATATTGTGATAGTTAATTCTAATTTTCGGTATTTTAGTTGTAGGTATTATGAAATTTCGGGATTATAATACGTACCCATTACTTCAAGCAACCTTAGATAAATCAACTGTAAGTATATTAAGTAGGTGAATCGTCCATTAGGAATTTCGTTCATTAGTTATTATTTACGATCTTTAGATATTTTATACATTAGGTATTTCGACCGTAGTTATTTCGACCATAGTCGATACAAGTTTAGTTATAATGATACGTAACCACGCGAACATATTGAAATCCACACTTTGTACGTAGCTGTTCGCGTTTATTTCACATGTTCTTTCACCTAACTTGGCGATTGGCAAAGGCTTTGTTGCTATGTAAAATAAACATAAGTCACTAAACCAATTATTCAGATATAGCTGTCCGATTTGTCTGTATTGGTAAAGGCATAAACCTCCACATGTGCTATATAATGCATGTGGGAAGGCCTAAGCCCAGCAGAGGTCGTTTACAGGCTACTGATTATACACCCGGCATTGTAGAGTTCTACGTGTACGGTTGAATGACAACGGCGCGGTTATACGGTAATGCACTCCGTCCATGTGTCTTCGGCTGTCGTTCAAGATTTAGTGTGGCGTCCGGTCCCCGGGGCCCGGACACCGGGGCCGGACGCAGGGCCGGACGCGGGCGCACCATTAGCTGTCCGGGGCGGGCGTCATGTAGCGGCCCTGGGTGCCTGCTCTCGCAGACGCGCGACGACAGACTGGTTAATGCTCCTCCTTTACTTGAAGCATGAGGCTTGTTAATGTGTTCCGAAACGCCTCATGGTCTAGGTGCTAAACCCTCGGCCTCATAACTGGAGGTTCTGAATTAAATTACCAAGTCTAACAAGGCGTGAATGGTATTAAGCAATTTTTTAATTATTAAATTATTGTAGTGGTACTGTAACTACTGTATGACATTGTGGAAATTGAAACTTTTAAGTACCTGATGTAAATTTGAAAACTTAGATTTTTTTTTGTTTCTTTACATGTTGTGGTTGTCTTCTATATTTTTTGTGTTTATTTGTAATGGAAAGTGTCCTGCTATGATAGGGCATTTTCCAATATTCTTGACGCTGTGTAGAAAAGAGCTGGACACTTGCTGAGTTTCTTGCCGGTTCTTTTTTCATAACACGATCTCCCGCCCAGAATAGAATTACGAACCGATGGCATAGTGACATTCACAAGAGCTACTTGTAGCCTAAACTGAATAAATGATTTTGAATTTTGAATTTTGAATAATAATTTAGTAAGTTATTAATAAAAAAAAATAAAAAAATACTTTTGGTCTGAACCATGGTCCCATATTCACAATTACCAAAATTCAAAAACCATAAAATTAAAAATTAATTACATTATATTATTAAAATTACATTATAATTAAAATCCATTACATCAATAAAAATAAAATAAAGTAGAGTATGTTAGTAACACAAAGACTTACAACTATGTTAATAACTAAAATAACAAACACAACGCAAAAACAACCCGAAGACTCACTGGCTTACATGTAAAACATGCAATTCAGTGAACCTCCGGAAGACAGCTGCATCCATCCTGTCAGCTATCATCTTCAGGATCGTGTTGCTGCTTCCTCTAACCTTGCCCACTAATGACGATGACTTCCTGCGCATGATAGCAAAAAAATCATCGACATTTGCATCCGCGAACATACCCGACGCACTACTACTACTACCCGTACTTAATGTTACTCTTTAATTTATATTTATTATTGTCATTTTACAAATCTAAAGTTGTTAATTTTACTAATACTAGCGTAATATCATTGTTACTAACACTATTATAGGCTCTGCCCGAAATAAATGCATTATTATTATTATTAATAATAATAAAGAGCATCAACCGAAACAATTTAGAAAGTTAGTTAGTACCTAGTACCTGTTTAGCAATTACCTTTATGTTTTACATTTAAAGTTCGTTAAACGAAAGTAAGTATACAATATGTATACAATTAAAACTGATCTAACACAAGCATAATAATTTGAAACAAGCGAAGAAAACGAGAAACGCCTATCTCAAAGTAGGAAATCAAAAACTGAGTTTCAGTGCCTGCCTTCTTTTGCTCCGTCATAGTCGCTTAACCGATAAGGCCTCAGAAGCTCGTATTCGAGCCCGGCGAAATCTATCTTAATCGAGATATTTTATCGCCTCCCGTGAAAGACTTATCATTGAGGAGTTCCGATGGCAATCTGTGGTCTTTTTCATCAGTCACACTTCATCAAATGAGACTTTCTGAATGCAAATGCTTGACTTATTTCTGAAAATACCAAAATCGCTATAGGTATGCCTACAATATTTGAGGAGTTCCCTCAACTCCTTGAGGATTCCATCATCAGAACTGGACCAAGTTAAAATTGGACCACACGGGAAGCACCAGCTTTCAAATAAAGAAAGAATCATCAAAATCTGTTCACCCAGTCGAAAGTTCAGAGGTAACAAACATAAAAAAAATACAGTCGAATTGAAAACCTCCGCCTTCGTTTGAAGTCGGTTATAACCTCCTCCTTTTTTTGAAGTCGGTTAAAAAGACAAATTGTTGAACCGGGTCAGGTGCTTTACCAACTACGATATGATACGAGCCACGATAGCTACAGTTGGTAGTGCACCTGACCCGACATGTCATCGGGTGCGGGTTCGAATCCCACTCGTGGAATTTTTTCAACACTTTTTATTTTTTCAAATTAAAAATTCGCCACAAAATTGGCGTAAAATTATATAATTATATACATAATCACAAACAAGCTTAATAGCTTTCTGGATTAGTGTATTAACAGCGTAATAATAAAAAAAAGATTTATAGAAAGTATTTTTCCGCTCACTGTCTTCAAAACAATGGCATTGCAAGCAGGAATTGAAGAATATTTTCTGGTTTAATTTACGAGCAGCTATAATATTACAGTAAATGGCTCCATAAATAAGTGATGCTGAATATTTGTTACCGCAGTAATAAGTTGGCTCCGCTCCAGCGCGCCCGCTCGCTCGCGACGCTTGGCCCGCGCTCGCTCGCACGCGTGTCTGTCAGTCAAAGCCCGCACACTCGACAGCAGCGAGCGTACAGCGGAACGCTTCGAGCGTGCAGCGGAACTCTTCGAGCGTGAAGCGGAACGCTTCGAGCGTGCACGCTACTAGTGTTCACTGGAGTTTTGTGCAAACGTAATAATTCTCAATAAATGATTTGTCAAAAAGCGCCTTATGTCACTATGCCATCAGTTCGTAAGTCTACACGGCGGGAGACCTTCTACCTAATGTGAAAAACGCCAAGAAAATCAGCAAAGGAAGGTCTTTTCGTTTACAGCGTTAAGATAATATGACTGGACATAAAGATACGCTACTATTACGATACGCGCTCTTCCACTGGACAACACGCACGCAGAGCCAAACCGTGTGCCCGTGGGTAGCGCAGACTATAACGCCCGCTTCGTAGTGAAAGTGCGTCCTTAGGCGTGCAATACGGATACACACACAAATACTCTTCACATTTCCCAATGCTTCCTATAACTTACCATCGTAAAAGATAGTGTGATGTATAGTTTACCGGTTGCCTTCATCTAGTTCACATGATTTATTAACCCTTAATAGCAGCAGAACCCAAACGGCGTCGTATTATTCGACTGTTTGTATGTATATGGCATTCGTTGGCTTTTATTTATTGACGGGTAACCGACGACAGTATCTATACTAGACAGTGTAATAATATTTGGAATTTCCTAATGAATATTTAATTTACCAATGAAGATTCTCATTTTCTGTTTCATTGGATTCTTACACAACTGAATCTACAAGCAACTTGAGGAAGGAAGAGGAGGAGAGTGAGGATGTTTAGTGCAAACTTGCAACACTGCGCACACGCACGACCCTGTACTGACAAGGCAGGACAAAAATCGTCATTACCATATAGTATAATAGTAGTAGACTTATTTATTCCTAACTTATATAAAAATACTGTTATGCTATAACAGAAAATGTAAAAGTAACAAAAAAATCACTAATTAAAATTGATGTTATACCTTTTTAGGGTTCCGTAGTCAACAAGGAACCCTTATAGTTTCGCCATGTCCGTCTGTCCGTCCGTTCAGCCATCCGTCTGTACGTCTGTCCGTCCGTCCGTCCGTCCGACCGTCCGTCCGTCCGTCCGTCCATCCGTCCGTCCGTCCGTCCGTCCGTTCAGCCATCCGTCTGTACGTCTGTCCGTCCGTCCGTCCGTCCGACCGTCCGTCCGTCCGTCCGTCCGTCCGTCCGTCCGTCCGTCCGTCCGTCCGTAAAGTCCTATTAAGCTTTAAAGTGCAAAATTTTGTTAGACTCAAGTGCCCCCCCCCCCCTTTTGCCAGCCAAATGGTTGTTTTCGGATACGTGAAAAAATTCACGGCAGTTGTATGTATAACGAAGTTTAAAGGAAAACTATCACAGCTAATTAGACTTTACAAGTTTACGAGTACTACTCGGCCAACTTATAAAATGTACTTGATGTACTTGGCTCAGTACAAATTCCTCATTGGGAACTACTTAAATAACGTTGTCAGGTGTGTGAAACCGGTAGCATCTACATTAAATAAATGTTTATAAAAGCTCTCTTCTCAGAGTCCGCATTATTGAGATGGGCTACGGAATCCCACACTGCGCGTGGCCCGACACGCACTTGGCCGGTTTTGTTTATTTACGAGCATATTTATTGCATGTTATAATCCTACTAATATTTGATATATTTTTATCCAGATATTCCCACGGGAATCACACTATAAATATACTAAAATCGACAATTTAATGATTTGTTTGTTTTGTTGTCATGGAAACCAAAGAGAATTTATAGCAAGACCGCTTAAATGAGTCCTCGCCTGCGGTAGGTACGCGGGGCGGGAAGTACGTATAGTAGCAGACCCACGAACACGAGCGACTTGCGACGCGGCAAACGAATTTCTAGTTCATTGCGCGCTATACAACGTCAGTCATAGTCAACGGCTATAGAAATAACGCAATGAACCACAAATAGCTCGCCTCATCGCAAGACGTCAGTGGTATTGGCATAGCGGTAAAGTGGTACACATGTCACTCCTTTCTTGAATGCGGGAAACCTTATCAAAATGGCAGCGAGCAGAAGACTTCATCTTGCCACTCTTATGTTTGGTGTCATTGATACGGGGAAGCCGCGTTATCTTTATGATAAGTTTATGTGGGCAAATGATAACAGTAGATATCCCAGGAGAGCCTGTACATACACTTTTGCAACCATAAAACATCGTACTGTAGCTTTCCGGGGCTCTTTCCGATTTGCTGCTACTCGGTGCTGGAACGACTTGCCCCCGCCGATACGTGACCTAAAAACCATTTCAACATTTAGAAAACGTATTAAAGATCACCTTATGGCATTGCAAAAAGCCTCACTCGTACCTTCAGGTTCTGCACGACACCATCCACGCGGGTCGTGGGGGCACGCGTCCCGGCACCGATAACGCGGCACAATCGCACAATCGTCTCTTTCCGCTACAGTCATGGTGTCGAACTTGTAGACTTACGTTTGGTTTTTGTCACGATAGGCGTTACCTATACTTGTCCATTTATTCGAGTGGCCTGTCTGTACTGCCCATGTAATTGTAATATAAATGTTTCCGTAATATTAATTTCCTCTTTGTGTAAATGTAAATTATTGCAAATCAAATTACACATCTTGCCGTTTCTGTTTGGTTTCTTCTGTGCTGTCAAATGTCACTCCTACGTCATCCATAGTGCAAACTTCAGTTTTTTTATTATTTTTTTTATTTTCTGTTTTAAGCATGCTGGTGGATTGCGGCAGCCGCAGCAACAGTATCACGCGCCTCGTTAACCATGAGGCTTTAGTTCTTTTGCTATATGCCCTGTAATTTTACTGGATCTAGAACCCTTTGAACCGGAACACAGCACAGTAAAAAAATGCTGCTTGGCGGTAGAAATATATCATATCAACACATCAGGAAGGTCACCATTTTGTCGGACTATGGGCAGATCCTACCATTTGGCAATTACTTTCAAGTGAGTTTTAAGTGCATCAATAAAATATAATTTGAGGCTATTATTAGGGTATTACACCCTTTTTCCCTTGAAAAGTGTTTTAAATGACTCATAGGGTGTTATTAAACCATTATAATTTTTAAATGATTTTTTTTAAACCGTTTAATGCCATAAAAACTACTTTTAATTTATCATTTTAAATTTTCGCGCGGAAACGCTAGCTGCCATGCTGTTTCGGTTCATGACGTCACTGCGTCAGTAAATAAATATCGCTTACGAACATTGTTTTACAAATTAAATATAATAGACTATTTTTCGAAATGAATAATAATCATTGGTGCATTGTGCCTGAATGCAAGAATACGAGCATAAAAACGCCGGGAAAGTTGTGGATTCAAGTGCCAACTAATATAAATATGATAAATATTTGGTAAAAATTGGCAAGAAGAAATCCAAAGTCATTATACACAAATACTAGACTGTATTTCTGTGAAGATCACTTTGATGTAAGTAAGTGTTATTATAAATAACTATCGTTTGACCAACAAAAGAAACTTGATAGTGCAAAAGTCAAAATTTGTTATTTATTAGGTGTTTTAGCTGGAAAATTACATGGAGGACTATACCAAATATAAGATAATGGGCTCTGTTGAACGGATTCGAACGAAACCAAACTGCACACCATCCAAGTTTCTTGTTGTGCTTGTTGTTAAACAAAAGTTGGTACAATGGGTACTTACATTGAAGTTATAACATTTCTCAACTCGGCAAAACAGAAATCGGGATTGCATGCAAAAAATTTCGCCACCGTGCCGTCAAAGTTTATTCTAGGCAGATTAGTACTTACTTTCTGCTTTTACAAAACCTTCTTCCTTGATACGATTTCAATAAAATTCTACAAACGTAATAATAACTTGAAAAAAATATAAATAACACGCAAAAATGTAGTTTGTTTACTATCGAAGTGACGTCACGTTGGAATCCAATATGGAGAATAGCGTTTTAGACATTTAAAGAATAGATATTTAAAAAATATATATATATTTCATTTTGATGAATAGAAATCAACATTTCTCGTTTATTTCTTACAATATCTATCGTAAATACGTATTTTTAGATTTTTTGTAAAATACCCTATGACATCATCATCATCATCATCTCAGCCAAAAGACGTCCACTGCTGGACAAAGGCCTCCCCAAGGATCTCCACAACGACCGGTTTTGGGCTGCTCACATCCAGAATTACCTTATTGCTGCTTACAAAGTATGAATATTTTTTTAATTCATTACGCTACCAAAATGAAATTTGTTTTAATTAGATTGTGATAAATACTGTTATCTGTACGATGAAATCCAGCAGCCGAATTGCAAATCCGCCCGCACCGCGATACATCACTCAGCCAGCAACCGTCTTCACCCGCTCGCATCGATCAATCCCGGGATCCCGTGGATTTGTAGCACCGCACTATTTTGCATCCCGCATGCCCTAATCCCGCTAAACGGCGCTAGCCGCCGCCCTAATGCTTCATTTCGGGGCACGTTCCGTAATTAAAAGTGTTTAAAGTAAACTTTGTTGGCTGTTTGTGTTTTGTTTTCATTCCAGAAAAGGTTGCTTGAATAATACATTACACATTTTATTTTATATCGTCAGCACCTGACCTACCTGTCTACCTGACGCTGCGCACACGTTTTATTTTTAAAGCCCGTACTCTCAAAGTAATTAAACTGTAATGAATTTTACTTTTAACATAAAGCAGAGCTGCATTACAGTGGTGACCAGTAAGTTCTACTTTAAAGAAGAGGAAAGTTACTGTCTGCACTGTTTCTGCGTCCTGTTTTGACTCAAAGGTGAAATGAAACAACTTTTACTGATTTACTCGCGTTTATTTTACACATTGTTTTTAATAAATGTTTATCCACACGTTTCGAACCCTTTGCAGGGTCCGTGATCACAAGGAGACTGAGGTGTTGGTCGTCTCATAATTAGTTAGTAGCTTATTCCTCACTTAAATTTAATCAGGTGCGTTCCGTTTTACGCAGAAAGAGCTTACTGTATCTTTTGGTCTGGCAGTATGGTGTTGGGCCTGGGATTTAATATTTTGTATGATGGGATCCCAGGCTGGTGGTAGATTCCAACCATTTTCTCTACTGAAATTAGGATGTTTTTAATTTCAATAGCCTCGCGTATCATCCTAGGGATGAATCGTTGTTCTCTAGCGAGCATTTGTGGTTTATCAAATCTGATGTAATGGTTGGGCCCCTCTAGAGCATGTTCGCATATTGCAGACTTATTTTCGCGCCTATGCTTGACGTCGTCGGCTATATGTTCCTTAACACGGGTTCCTATACTTCTCTTTGTTTGCCCGATGTAAGAGAGCCCACAGTCGCAGTCCAGTTTGTACACGCTTGCATCTTGAAGGGGTATGTTGCACTTGACAGGTCGTAAAAACGTTGATCTTCTGAGGCGGCTTGAAGTAAGTGTTGATTGAAACTCGTTTTTAGATATGTCCAATCTTGTCAGTGACACCTTTCATGATATATGGAAGTACAGCAGGTTGGCGCTCGACTGTGATTGGTTTATTGCGTTTTCTGTGACGAAGTCGTGGTACTTTCAATTTATTATCCTGTAGTACGTGCTTGACATGCTGAGGCTCAGCAGCTAGGTGTCGAGTGTCACAGATGCCGCGTGCTCTCTGAAACAAAGATTTCCCTACAATAGCCAACTGTCTAGGACGGTGGTGAGAATCACCACAGATGGGTTACGTATGTATCTGTATGGGTTACTTTACGATACACAGTGTGACTCAAACTATGGTCCGGATTCCTGATGATTAAAGTATCCAAGAAAGCTAGCTTACTATCTACCTCTAACTCCATTGTGAATTGTATTTTTGGATGTATGGAGTTCAGATGATCTAAAACAGCAGATACTTTATCAGTTGGTAGGACAGTGAAAGTATCATCTACGTACCGTTTGTAGAACCTATGGGTTAGCGGTGCTGTGCTCAGGACCCTCTCCTCAAAGTCTGCCATAAAGATATCGGCGACGACGGGCGAAACAGGAGACCCCATGGCGACACCTTCTATTTGCAGGTAGTAAATGTCATTCCAAAAAAGGCATATAGGCATAAAGGCAAAGATGGCTAAGATGTTAGTCAATGCTCTAATAGTACTGCATATTCATCAGGCATATCTTGTTCTGCTCGTCGTTTTTTGGTAATTTTAATGCAATCCTTTACTGATAGGCATGTAAATAAGGACTACATATCAAACTAACCATAGTTTCATTGTCAGCGAGATATAGTCTTTGATATCGTTGACAAATTGATATCAATCCTTCACTTAAGCTGTTGTGATACCTCTAAAGAATCTTAACAACATGCCGGGCCAGTCGGTAAGTTGGTGAATCGATTTGGCTTACAATAAGGTGTAGCGGAGCCTCGGGTTTGTAAATTTTCTGTAACCCATACAGTTTTGGTGGTTTAGGGCAGGAAGGAATTAAATAGTTAGCGTCTAGATTTAACGTTTCGGAGTGTTGTTTGACAAGATCACTAGTTTTCTTAAGTATTTTGTTAGTTTGGTCGCACTTAACGCATTTGTACGTCTTGTCATCCGATAAAAGTATTGTTATTTTTTCGTTATAATCAGATGTATCCATTACTACCGTAACATTACCTTTATCAGCACGAAGGATAGTTAATTCAGGCTTAGCTCGCAGTTTCTTTAAAGCGAAACACTGATCACGACGAAGGTTGGATTTCGGGAATTTGCTCCGGCGCAAGACAGACGTTATATCTTGACGTATTGCCTCAGCATCAGCCTTCCTAACGTTATTTTTAACTAAGCAATCCTTGTCGTTGCTAATGATGCTTTCATACGGTATCCTGCGAGGGGCTACGGCGAAATTTAGCCCCTTTTTTAGTACCTCAACGGTGGGCTTGTCGAGTGTTTGTTTTGATAAATTAACAATTGTGCGATCATCTTTTTGATTTTGACGTTTGTGGCTGCCTTTGGTTGATGGTCTACTGTTAATCGGAGAGTTTCACCCGAGTTCTTCCTGTAATTACACGTGTTGTGAGACTACATTTTAATTTCTAACTACCGTAGAATAAACACTTGAAAATGGGATAAATGCTATACGCGAAGCCATTAATTAAAATAATTAAGTAACTGAGTTAGTCGTGTTCCATTTCACAAACTTTTTATTTAAATTCGATACTAATAACATTTAGAATTTATCTATTTGTCTATGTTTGCAATCATTATATTTAAAAATTTCGCGTTAATTAAAAGTAATGTGTAAAATAAACGCGAGTAGATCCGTAAAAGTTGTTTTATTTCAATGGGATAACTTTAAAAAAACAATTTGTGATCCAAAGATTTTTTGTTGTAATATTTTTGTCAGTACAGTTAGCTTACCTTTCGTTATAAAAGTACCTTTACAGCCAGCTACATCACATCCAAATCCAAAGGAAATAGAAAGTTGTTTTATTGCAGTTTTATTAAAAAGTGATGTTGGCGCCAAGCGGGCGTCGCGAGCGCGGGCGCTACATAATTAACGCTAATTTGTGTGAAAGAAAACAAGCGTTGTTTATGCGGCGCCGATTGCCGCGCGAGCGTGCCAAGTGGCTGTGCCGAGCGGCTGTGCCGAGCGGCTGTGCCGAGCGGCTGTGCCGAGCGGCTGTGCCGAGCGGCTGTGCCGAGCGGCTGTGCCGAGCGGCTGTGCCGAGCGGCTGTGCCGAGCGGCTGTGCCGAGCGGCTGTGCCGAGCGGCTGTGCCGAGCGGCTGTGCCGAGCGGCTGTGCCGAGCGGCTGTGCCGAGCGGCTGTGCCGAGCGGCTGTGCCGAGCGGCCACTTGCGGGCGGCCCCACGGGCAGGGCGCGGAACGTTATGCGGCTCACTTTGCACAAGTTTGCCTTTTAAACGCACCTATTAGCTCACACTCACACTATATTACAGACTCAAAGTTTAGTGCGTTTAAAAACTTCCTGTGATATCCGGCTTGTAGAAAAATGGCCCTGCCCTTACTAAGCGAGCATAGTTTGTAGGTAAACCCACTTTTGTCTAAAGAGATATTAAATAAATAAATAAATTCTTTATTTGCCTCAAACATGGTATATAAGAGGGATATAGGATTAGAAAAATAGAGAAACGCCTAAATATATATTTATAGATAAGGACTATTAAATAAATTACATTAGTATTGTTTTTAACAAATGCGAGCTTGATTTTGAAAGATATAAACGAAACAAGTTACCAAATAAGTACTAGGTACATTTTGAATCGGTTGCTTGAAATAATAGACCACTAAGTAAGCTGTCTAAACTACAATAAGTTTCCCGATAGTTTACGGCGTCCCGTGGCCGCAGGAAGCGGGGCTTAGCGTTACAAGGGTTTCCGATGAAAGCTCGGAGTGCTTTTCACTGCGATCACGCGATTAGCATTCCGAGCAGCCGCCCGCCACGCCGCCGCCGCATCCGTCCGCAGCCCACGCGTGGGCGAGTGGGCAGCGACGATCTCGACAACCTCGGCTGAACAGCGATTATTGACAGCTGCGTAAGTCACTCAATATTTTATTGCAACAATATAATTAATAAATTAATTTAAGTTTAAAAATATATTATTGCTTACTTTTTAATTTTTAAGTGCACGCTGCTAAAAATCAAAAAGCAGTGGAAAAATTCAGTGCATACGTCAGTCTTGCCGGCAGCATAATGGTCAGTGCAGCCGCCCGGATTGCGGAAAACCCAGGTTCAATTCCTGGCTGGGTCGGGTAGGCATTTAATTTTTTCACTGTATTTTATAAATTTTTAATATAAACGCACATAAAGCACCCTGTCGTGCCCGGCAATTGGAAGAGGAGGTCGATTTGTTCTGATTTTAATATGAAATTATTTTCACGCTTTGCTTTGATAATGTCATATAAAGACTTTGTATTCCATGTATGCCCAAAATAAAATAGTTTTAACTTATTCCGTGCTCCGGAAGGTACGCCGTTGGTTGGTCCCGGTTGTTGTTAAAGCTGGTTGTCGTTGAAACTATTTCTCACTAGGCCAGGGTGGTGAGCTACGGCCCGATCGCCACATGTGCAGGCGGGAAGACCTGAGCCCAGTAAGAGAACGTTGGTAGGCTGGTGGTGATCAGGATCTATTTAAGGTTGTCACAACTTATATCATAGTTTCGTGCTCATATTTAAATACCTAACGCTATTTAAAACCAACCATAACCATTTAAACAATGCTCGTACTACTTTGAAATAGTTAACGTAAAATAGAGTTTCTATACTTGGCTTTTAGAAGCGTTCATCGTTTGAGCGAACTCCGTTGTCCGTTGAAATATGGCCGACGTCTACTTCTACGCTTCGTGAACGTTCAGTTGCGGCGTCTATACAATAACAACCTATCCACTTTCTAAAAGCGTTGCGCTGCAAGTTGCAACTCAAATGGAGAGTGTGGCGCGGCTCAACACCTCGTTTGTCGGGTGGGATGGGTTGCGGCGACGCGTCGGAAACTGAGCGGACGTTGTTGGTTCGCTTTGTGCACACGATGAACGTGTTGCGCGGAGCTGTTCCATGCAAATGTTACGGAACCACTTCAAGTCACTCTCTACCCGAACCGTTTAAATGTTCAAATGTTTAAATGTTTAAAGGTTCAATCTTTAATTTACGCAAATCACCCTAAAGTTAAAGTGTGCGTCTATTTAGCATAATAATAATAATAATAATAATAAATCTTTATTAAATAACTTATTTTACAATATAACCAGAATACTAAACATACTATATAATCTCAAAAATACACAAGTGCCTGAACTAGGATTATCCTGTTTTCCAGGCAAAAGTAAAGGACTTACTAAAATCTTAAATTAGCAAAATACATTTTTATTCTTAGTGACTAAATAAAAATAAAAACAAAACTATATTCTTCCTAATGTATATAAATTAAATATTATTTATTTCGAACTAGGAACCTTACTAAATTCTTAAATAATAATATTAATAATGCAAACTACTCTTTTATTCTTTGTGACTAAATAAATAAATAGCAAAAACAACATTAATTTATAAACTTAACTACTTCATGTATAAAAATTTAAACAATATTCATTTTAAACTACTAGGTATAAAGATAAAATCAACATTCATCTTAGGACAACTAATAATTTTTCTGTATCCTCGTAGGACATATTGAGAAGGGCTTCTTTGAGTATATTCTTTGTTTTACTATAGCAATGATGATATATGCCTAATTTAGCGTTTAACCTATTATAAAGAAGTGGACCTAAGAACAAGTAAAATCTAGAAGAAGGCATGTTTTGTTGCTGTATTTTGAGGGCAAACTATATCTTTTCGTCTTTTGTTAGTAGTTTCAGTGCTGTATGGAAGTGCGACGTGTTGTTTGATAACTGTGTTTAGAATAAATAACTGTCTAACCGATAATACTTTACAGGATTTATAAAGAATGTCAGTGGGGAAAAGGAAAGGACGAAGGAACGACGAAGTAGAGACTTTTAATACCGCTCGTTGGGCTCTCTCAATGGTTAGTAATATAGTTTTAGCAGTGCCACCCCATGACGTAATGCAATAAGTTATTATTGATTGACATAAAGTTAGGTAAACTTGCCTGATTAATATTAAATCCGCAATTTTGCGTAGTTTTTTAAAAACAAATATTAATTTCCGTATTCTGCCGCATAAAGCTTCAATATGGTGCCTAAAAGCAAGTGTATCATCAATTATAACACCCAAGTACTTAATCCTGCCAGTAATAGCAATGTCCGAACACTTGCACAGTAGATTTGTGGGGTCCTTACATTGGTGAGCATAAAGTTTAGGGTTCGTTGGAGCCGATTTTGATTTACGCATAGAAAACTGTATATAATTTGTTTTATCCGCGTTCAGTGTTAGTAGATGTTGCTGAAGCCAGTTATTAACAAGATTGAAGCCCCGTTGTGCATATTTATAGACATCTTCATGAGAGTCAGCAGAGAACAGCAGAGCAGTGTCATCAGCATATGATATGATTTTGCCACCAGTTAGTTTGAGATTACACAGGTCATTTATATATACTAAAAATAAAGTGGGACCTAAAATGCTTCCCTGAGGAACCCCAAAAGAAGTACTTTTCAGATCAGAGCTGAGGACACTGCCTATTTTTACGCATTGAGTACGGTCATGAATATCTTCATGCAAAAAGTTTAAGCTGGGTGCCTCTTATGCCTAAAGATTCAAGCTTTTGCAATAGAATAGGTATTGAAACTGAGTCGAAAGCTTTTGCGAGGTCCAGGAATATTCCCACTGTCCTTTTACCCGAGTCAAGTTCCTGAACTAAATAGTCAGTGAGTTGATGCACAGCGTCGGCAGTCGATAGTTTAGCTCTAAAACCAAATTGGCTATCTGACAATAAGGACTGTCTCTCTAAATATAGGACAAGTCTTTTATTTATAATTTTTTCTAATATTTTAGATATTGCTGGCAGTAATGAAATAGGTCTATAGTTCGTTATGTGATCTTTACTGCCAGATTTAAATACCGGAATAATGACAGCTTTCTTCAGACATTTGGGAAAAATTCCTTCAGCCAAGCATTTTCGAAAAATGTAAGTAAGCGGTGAAACCAGTATGTGCTTAAATTGTTTTAATATTTTATTGGATATGTTATCCCACCCAGCCGCCGAGTCATCTTTAAGGCTCTGGATGATCATTTCTACCTCAGCTTCATCAGTATCTAATAGCACAAACGATTTTAGATTATTGCTACAGGTTAATTGAGGCTTGCTTGAAGATGACGGTGATATATCCTTATATGGAACTTTTTCAGCTAGATTTTTTCCAACATTAACGAAAAAACTATTTGCACTGTTTACAGAAGCCAGCTGTGATGAATGCACATGTAATAATTCTGAGGGCGATTCTTGTTGTTTTGAGATATGAGTTACATTTTTTATACACTTCCATATCTTTTTACTATTAGTTCCCGCCTTTTCCAACTCCTTACTTTCGTAACTACTTTTGACTTTTTTAAGAAGGGAATTACAAAAGTTTCGGTATCTTTTATACGACGATTGTAAGATTAAGTTAGCTGGGTTAGATTTAGCCTTCATATGTAGTTTGTCTCTGTGCTTCATACAGCGAATAAGTCCCGGTGTAATCCAGGGCTTAATATTGTAGTTTTTATTACTTAAACGTATGTGCATTGTATTTCTAAAAATAGCTTGCTGAACATTGCTTATAAGGTACGACATACAAACATCAGCGTCATCAAAATTGAAAACTGGGTTAAAGTCAATATTGCATAAATCCACTTCAAGTTTGTTTACATTTATTTTAGATATTGTTTGCGTGCGATTTAATTTAGGCATCTTGCAGTTTAAGGTTAGTAGAACAGCTTTGTGATCGGTAATAGTCGAGTTAGTAACTAGTGCTATTGATGGGAAATTCGATTTAAGCATGATATGATCTAAACAAGAGCCGCTCTGGTGTGTAGGAAGCGTGTGCGCGGGGAGTAAGCCATGAAAGGAACATAGGTTTAGGTATTCCTGAGCATCGGAAACATTTTTGTCGGGAAGAATGTTGATATTAATATCTCCTATTATTATTGTATTTTTAAATGGTGATAATATTTGTAATGTGTTATTTAGTGAGTCAATAAATGTATTGGTATTCCTAAAAGAGGTCTGTACAAAGCTAATATTGCAAAATCAGATCCGATTTTGATTAGGAGCCGATTACAGTCTAAAATATTTGGTTCTTCGACGGTGATAATTAAATTATTCCTAGCATAAACTACTATCCCGTCATTTTGGTTATAATTTACCTTGCTGCTGTACATATTATAGCCTGGTATTCCTGGTAAATTACTATGTTTACTAAGCCAACATTCGGTTAAGACAAAGACGTCACAATTTATGTCTAGTCTTTGCTTAAAAACACTAAAGTTGTCAAAATTCTTATATATACTGCGTATGTTTTGTGTTAGTACAGTTAAAGGATTGTTGTAAGACGATAGATATTGCTTGCACATTTCAATCTCACAAACTTTAGAGTCAGATACAGAATAATTATCTAAGTCGGAAATCAACCTCTCAGCCATAATATATAGTTACTAAAATTAATGTATAAGCTCTAAAATACAGTAAAATAAAAGAGGCGCTCTTAGGCGCCGTCATAGTCTATTGAGTTGATGTACCTTTTTTCAGCCATTTTTCTCGCAGGACAGTCGGCATCGCCAGTCTTGTGATTGTAGGGCTTTTTAAAGTGCAAACATGTAGCGCACTTTGCTGGCTCGTCCTTCTTCGTGCAATCTTTTAGAGCGTGACCTACTACGCCGCAATGACCGCAGGTTATGGCCTCCTCTCGGCATGACTTGGCCGCATGGCCATACTGCTGACACTTGAAACACCTGGTTACCAAAGTGAAGTCTCTTACAGGGCACGATGACCAATTTATAAAAACTCTATCCTTCGCAATTAAGGTCTTCCGAATATAAGCCGGGACTTCGATGATATAGTTGCAGGTCTCTGCATCTTTCTTACCCGACTTGTGGCTTAACTTGATAGAGGCCAGAAAAGTTTCAAGTGTTGTGTCTTGGAGCTTGTCGGCCAAGTTTTGTTGGTAAATGCAGTTAAAAACTTCGTTTTCCTGCATACTCGAGGGCACACCGATTACAATGATTCTGGGCTTACGTTTTAGCGGCTCATCCATAGTTAGACCAGATGTCTTCAGTTGCGCCGACTGCCTTAGCTTCTCGATGTCGTCTTTTGTATCAGTGCTGATTATAACACCGCCGTTCTTCGTCTTGCGCAAACCTCTCACGTGCAACTTCATTTGGTCAGGTCTAATAATTTTTTGTACTAGGCTTTTGGTCTCCTCGCTCGATTTCATTTTATCTGAAGGATAAATGGCTAGAGACTTGATATTATTGGGCTGAATAAAGTTATTGGTACTTTTCTTAACCATATCGGCGAAAGAAATTGTGCCCGTGAGAGGGTTGGAGGACTCTTCAATACGAAGTTTAAGGTCTTGAAGTCGCTGCGAAAGGTCTTGGTTTTCTTTAAGGACATTAATTGAAGTATGGGCTTGAATGGCTTTCAGTTTGAGCGATTGATACAGCACCGCAATCTGAGATGTGCCGTTGTTAACTTTGCGGCACAAGTTATGAATCCTGATTTTCTGGTCCGAGTTCAGTTTTCCTTCCGATGCGATAGTGCACACTTCATTGAGGCATTGTTCAATTGTTAGCATCCAGTTTTGCAGCTCAGGTGTGGACACGACTTCCGGAGGATCCTCCTTCGGTTGGCAGGGCGCGGCCGCGGGCGAGGGCGGCGGGCTGTGGCGCGTAAGCGCGCTCCGGTTAAAGGGACTACCTTCCATTTTTGTTATAGTTAAATTAAGCAAACATCATAAGTTGGAGCAAAATCACACACACACTTAACATTAAACTGAGTGACACAGATAAGTTACTTCCGTCTTATGTAGAGCTAGGTCACGATTTTGCAATTTATTATTTACTTTATAACATTAATTATTGAGCACGTCCGATCACATGAGCGATCGATGATGAAGCAGGCCCCAACGAGATTTTTTAACGGACAATAGCTCGTCGTAAGTACATTATTTTGTACCCAAAGAAAATATCATAATAATTTCTAGCTCCTAGCACTATTGGATAGTGTGAAAGAATGATATTTGAAAAGGGCCCCCTGGCTGGACGTTTGATTAATTATTGAATATCTTGTGAAGTACCTACAGTTTATAGAAAATCTAAATTTTGTATTTTTAAGGAACATAAAAGGTTCTAGCTTCTAACATTATTGGTTGACATGAAAGTATAAGTAAGTAAGTAAGTAAGTAAGTATTTATTTATTTGCCAAAAAAATAAAACATAGACAAAAAGGTCTATGGCTCAGTGTTTGCAGGAGACCCACAAACCCTGTTATTCTGCCATAGCCATAAATTAATACTATAATAAACTTACAATATTTAATCTACATACATTATTCTATGTTTATTTACTTATATTTGTAATTGTAATTAGCTAGTGCCAGCGCCTGCTCATGGAGCAGCCAGTTGCGACAACTCCCGCGAAACGTTGATAGCGAGAGATTAATAACATATTGTTTTCTAAAGTTTACGCGAACATCATCATCATCATCATCATCATCTCAGCCAAAAGACGTCCACTGCTGGACAAAGGCCTCCCCCAAGATTCTCCACAACGACCGGTTTTGTGCTGCTCGCATCCAGCGGCTTCCCGCGACCTTCACCAGATCGTCGGTCCACACTGCGCTTTCCGGTACGCGGTCGCCACTCCAGGACTATCCCGCCCCAGCGGCCATCAGTCCTGCGAGCAATGTGACCTGCCCACTGCCACTTGAGCTTAGCAACTCTTCGGGCGATGTCGGTTACCTTTGTTCTTCTGCGGATCTCCTCATTTCTGATTCGATCACGCAGAGAAACCCCGAGCATAGCCCTCTCCATTGCTCTTTGAGTGACCTTGAGCCTTTTTATGAGGCCCATTACGCCCATTTTTCTATTACGCGAACACTACACATTGAAATGAAACAACTTTTACGGATCTATACTCGCGTCGCGAAACGTCAGGATAAACATTAAATAAGTAATGTGTAAAATAAACGCGAGTAGATTCGTAAAAGTTGTTTCATTTCAATGAAAGTATAATAATAATAAATAAATGGCCCGCTAGATAGACACTGCATAAAAACGTCATTTACTCAAAACATACATATACAACAAATACAAAATATACATATTTTCTTTGTGTACACAATAATGTTTTTACGACGAGTTATTTAATTGTCCGTTAAAAAATCTCGTTGGGGCCTGTCAGATAGACGCACACTAAGTTAAAGCTGCACAATGGCTGCACAGTTTCTAGTAGTGTACACGTTGTTCCAAAAACTTTTACAACAACGTGAAAGTTTAAAGCTGTTGTCTACTTTTACTTAGTATCAGTTCTGTTACACTTTGCTTTAGCAAATTGCAAAAAAAACCGGCCCACTCTTGCCGACACTAACCGAAACTTGCCGACACTTGCTGACTCTTGATGTCTCTTCCCGGATCCGATCCGGACCTCTCGGAGAATCTGTAGGACGCGGGAACACGCACGACGTGCGTGATGCCATTCCCTTTAGAAAACCTCTGACGGTGATTAGTTTCACATGGCTTGAGGAACCCTTTAAGTTTTTCGCCGCCCAAAGCCCGGTAAAGATGAAAATGGGCAGGGGCAATCAGTAAACTCTTTAAAAAAACTTGCCGACACTTGCCGACACTAACCGACACTGTCCGACAGCAGTCAACACTGGCCTGCGTGACACACTCAGCTTGCTCTAAATCACTTTCCACCTTTAAATCCAAACTGCACAAGCATATACTAATTGAGTCATCTGCTAGTAACATGTAATAGTTGTTTTTTAATGTCTTCTGTATTTATGTATATATATTTTATTTTAAGTATGTATGTATGTGTGTGCAGAGTATTATTTGCACTTATTTATTTAATGTTAGCGCACTTCCTTTATTTCTTTCTTGGATTCTCTAACCAAAGGTTCCCTGGAAGAGATCGCTTGTAGCTATAAGACCGCCTTTGTCCATATACTAGCTTTAAGTTTTTGTTTAACTGTTGTTTTCCTTTTGTTTCCATTTGTGTGTGAGCAAAAAAGAATTTATCTATCTTGCGCAATGCAAATGTTGCTTATTACCATAATCGGTGTGCTCCGTCCGGCCGGCGCCGCACGCCGCAGTCCGGTCCGGTGCTGCGCGGACTTGGCTAAGTTCCGTCTTGGCCGTTAGTTTTACCGTGCAGTTTGGACTTTGGAAGCAGGAGCCGTTCCCTGTGGAGCCTGGTACTTGTTCGGTATGATAATGCGCCGGTAAGCGTGCTCTGAACTAGAATCGTGTTTTGGTAACAGACATTGTGGTAATAGTTAAGCTATCAATGTACACAGAGACAAACGGCGCAGGCGTGGTTTAACTGCGTGTGTTCTTATATTGTGCCTTAGTTGTTGCACAAATTCCAAGCTGAAGTTACAAGTAACTATACACAAAGCAGGGGCGTGGTTTAGTCAGTTTGTACTTTGCCCCACCAGATCAGGTTCAATTTATCATAATCCAAATTGTCTTAGACATGATGAAACTTAATACACTCAGGAAGCATTCAATTATTCCTTGCCTAAAATAGCTATCTAATTCAGCAACATTGACCTTTCATAAGTAAACAAGATAATACTACTTATCTAAGAGTAAATCTTGGTATTTCATTATAGAAGAGTTGCCCAACGAAAGAAGAAACAGTAAAGAACCTACTTTAAACTGAATAGTGGCTTATTTATTGCGTACCCATTGGTTATTGCTTATCAACTATCAATGCCTTTAATGCATAATACAGTATAGTATTGTAGTATTCACTTTTTTATAACATGTAAATAAGATAGAGGATAGGGAAAGGTTTGTGTAAATACTAAAATACTTACGGTTTTTATTGTTGCTAAGCATGTTTTTATATGAATCTCTTGTAGTCACATTATTTTTAGGTCCAGTTGTTTCCTTCTATCTTTCTATCAAAATATTACATGTTGTCCTTATTTTCTTACAATACTTCTTTAGATATTATAAAATAACTTCCATTCAATGAAAATTTATAAACAAAGCCTTGACAACCATGTCAAATGTTTTGATGGCAAAGACAATATTTTCTTTTAAAAAATGCAATGTAAACTAATTTGTATAAATTTAAATTAAATCGTGTTCTACGGGAAGGGTATATAAGCGTCCTGTCCTGCGGTCAAAGGCCAGTCTAATTACGAGTTCCGAACAAGGAATACCTAAATACGGAACCTCTGGCTGACTATGGAACCTCTGGCTGACTGCGGAACCTCTGTCTGACTGCGGAACCTCTACCTGGCCTGACCTCTGCCGGTCTGACCTCTGCACTGCTGGCCTGACCTCTGCCAGTCTGACCTCTGCCGGTCTGACCTCTGCCGGTCTGACCTCTGCCGGTCTGACCTCTGCCGGTCTGACCTCTGCTAGCCTGGCCTCTGCCGGCCTGACCTCTAACGGTCTGACCCCAAGATCCTGTGCGGTGCTGCTGAGCCAGTCCTTCACTACGTACTGCTGAGGTAGCGCCATCTGGCGCTGATAGATTCCTCATCATCATCATCATCGGCCTAACTTAGTCCACTGCTGGACATAGGCCTCCCCTTATTAGCTGATAGATTATTGTATATAAATTGTTTTGTATAGATATTTTGTAAATATTTTCTAATTATTAAATTTAGAAAGAAAATAAATGATTTTCTTTCTTTTAATTAAAAAAGTTGCTTCATAACAGTATAATTAGCCTATAATTGTCCCACAGCTGGGCAAAGGCCTTCATCATTGATGGCATAACACAGTGTCTAAAAGGTATTCTCATATAAATATTAGTTCATTTGAATATATCCGGGTGGATGTAAAAAAATTAACTGACAGATTTTCCCCTTTAAAAAATTGCATGGCTCGCCCAATCAACGTAACGAGTCCGCTCCGTGCCGACGACGCTTCGTAGCGCAACGCTACGGGCTACGAGCTACGGGCTACGAGCTTTGGACTATGTGCCACATGCTACGTGGGCGACACGAAGCAATGTTAGGCAGATAACCTAACTATAAATTCATAGATTTACATATTAATAAGGATCACATATCACAGATTTTAGATATTTTTTTATTTAACAAAATAAACATTTTACCACTTTGGAGGTGTCTCTCGCGCAAACTATTCAATTTAGAAAAAAATTATTTTAGAAACCTCTATATCATTTTTGAAGACCTATCCATAGATACCCCACACGTATGGGTTTGATGAAAACATTTTTTTTAGTTTCAGTTCTAAGTATGAGGGAACCCCCAAAATTTCTTGTATTTTTTCTATTTTTGTGTAAAAATCTTAATGCGGTTCTTATAGTTTCGGAAAAAATTGGCTGTGACATACGGACGGACAGACAGACAGACAGTCATGACGAATCCATATGGGTTCCGTTTTTTGCCATTTGGCTACGGAACGCTAAAAAAATGAATCGCTAAATGTGTTGCTAATCGCAAAACTCGAGAACGGCTGAACCGATTTGGCTGATTCCTTTTTTGTTGTGTTTGATGAAGTCTGAGGAAGGTTCTTATAGAGAGAAAAGACGTAAAAATAGTAAAAACTAAATTTTCTTTTCCCATACAAACCACTCTGTCCCCAGCTGTCAAACATTTGACGTCAATCAAAACAAAACAAAGGCGCGTTAGGATTATCTTTAGTATGTCTTCAAGTTGATTAGAGGTCAGATTTATTTATTTACGCGCCAAGTAATCAAACAAAAAATATCGTGTACCATAAGGCATTACAATAAAAATATCATCACATTAGATATTAGTAAAGTCTTTCAATGTTATTTTATTTCTATTAGACTGCGACAGGCCAATAACTTTTGACAGAGCGAAATCTTTCGGGGCAACTATTAACATAAAAAAAAACTATTTAACTTTGTTTTAGAGAAATAGAGCAGAACAAG
The DNA here is from genome assembly GCA_947562085.1 of Eudonia lacustrata. NCBI lineage: Eukaryota > Metazoa > Arthropoda > Insecta > Lepidoptera > Crambidae > Eudonia > Eudonia lacustrata. The sequence goes on from OX387329.1 coordinate 19,238,849, forward strand.
GTCTGCCGGGACAGCTAGTTATTAAATATGAATATGAAATAATTAGTTAATTAATATTATTATTATTAATAATTATTTAACTACATTATATACTATATAATTATTTCTCTATAAACATTTGTCAGTGCTATAGTAACGCGACAGACTTTGATGAATTACGCGCCTTTAGCTGGTTGCGGATGAACAAGCGTAGTAAATGAAGGAGTACAGGGTAACGCAAGCCGAGGCCAGTTTTATTTTTCTTTTCGTTTTAAGTTGCGACACCGCAGTGGCGCAGCGGCCGGCGTCGCTTTTAAAAGCACAACACCTCCCGTGAAGGAAACAGGACGTCCGCCGCCCGGCGAGCGACACGCCGCGACATCCCGCGACATGCCGCAAAGAAACTACTTAGAAGAAAACTTTAACTTAATCAAAATGTTTTTGTTTTGTTTATATAATTTTTAACGCAAATTTTGTTGCGAACAAATTACAAAAACACAAATGTTGAAAAAACTTCCACGAGCAGGATTGGAACCTGCACTCTTCTGACATACCGGGTCAGTTGCTCTCCCTATTGAGCTATCGTGGTTCTAACCAGCCCGCCGAAATTATTCAACACTAAGTATTTTCTTTTTTTTTTTTTTTTTTACTTTGAAAGCCAAATGCGCCCATTCAATGTCATTAACTACCGTCATTAACATCCGATCATAATACTTTTACAAATACTAAAGATCAGTTAAGAAGTAGGCAAGCTATTTATAAAATGTTTTTGTTTGGTTAGAACCACGATAACTCAATTGGGAGAGCACCTGACCCGGTATGTCAGAAGGGTGCAGGTTCAAATCCTGATCGTGGAAGTTTTTTCAACATTTGCGTTTTTGTTTTTTTTTTTTTTTTTAAGCTTAGTCGTTCAACTTGGATATTCTATTAATCCGAACAAACCGATTGCATACTCAGTGAATAATAAAATCTTTTCCATTTTAATCTTTATCTTAGTGCATCTTATCTCACCTCGACATTGTATTTGCGAACAGAATTGGAATCTTACAAGAAAAGAAGACTCAACGCTATAAGTTTTAGGATACATTATGGTTCGGATCGGTGTAAAGGCGTTATTCGGAACACGAGCAGATATTAGCGGCTCTCGAGCACCGTCGCGTCCCCGCACGTGCCACTTCATAAATCACGCTTGCGGCGCGGCGCAGCGGCGGCAAGACTGCCTCACCGACGACGTCCGATCTCCTATCGCCGGATTTTGTCCCCAATCTGACTGGATTGCGACCACCCTAATATTAATTTCTTCCGCAGCATAGTTTTGCTGTGTTCTGATTTGAAGGTAACTGATCCAGTGATATTTCAGGGTTTTCAGAATATGAACTGAAGAATCAGGTTCAGCTACGCGCGCTTGATACCCTTGCGCCGCTGTGTTCGCCACAGCGTCGTTCTATAATCCTATCAGATCAAATAATGTTTATTGTTCCGACCGTTACAAGTAATTTCAGTTGAAATGCCGATTCAATATTAAATCGCAGGTTCTCAACGAAACACATTTTTATTTACGAAAACGATACGTGCTCAAAATGCTTCGTTTTATTTGTGGCGTTTATTTTCACGTTTATTTCTACATCGGGCATCACGAAATACATTTTGCGTCAATAAATCTGCTTTATTTGAAAAATTTGCATGAGTCGAGTCATGGATGTTACAGATGAGCGTTGCGGTGTTTTATCAGTCACTCGACTTAGACAAATTGCATTTATACGGTTATCAGTTTCTCGCAGGTTACGAATCAAATCACATTTATTAATATAAATGTCAAAATGAACTCGATGATGTACTAGTAGCGACGTCCGCAGCATGGCGCGGTCATCGGTCGGCATCTCTTCGTGTTGCCGGCAGTGCCGGGCGCGTCGCGGAGGCGCGTGCTGCTGGTGATGGCAGTGCCTCCAGGCGTGCGAGCTGCCCGCGGACGTCGCCTTTCTACTTCATTAAAATGGTTTTTTGTTAATAACAAGTTGGTACGGACTTCTACCACAATATCACGTCAATTACAAGTCGTTGCAACTTTTTTTATGATTAAAACCAATTTACTATAAAGAGTGGCTGGTGACAGAAAGAAGGCGTTTGGAGGAGGTCTATGCCCGAAGGCATGAAGGCTGAGGATGAAGTATAATGAACACACTTTTTTGTTCAACATAGACGCGATAGTAACATTGACAGCAAAGACAACTGAGTGGTGACGTGAGTACCAACGGTGAACAGACCCCCCCGCGCGGGGTGTAGGGGGATCGGGCGGCCCAGCCCCACCGTCGCATTCACTCCTGGCTAATTAGACGCACCGTGTCTCCTTAACTGTAAAATATGACTTAACTCTTGTGTTTCGCAGAAGGTTTGCGACTCACATTAATTGTTTGTAAGAATAGATAAGCTCGAGCTTATAACTTGGCTGTGCCGTATTTTCTTAAATTTGTATAAATAGCGAAACGAAAAGTATCGAAAGTCATATTTCAACAGTGCCAAGACTAACTAAGTTTCTCTTAGACTCCACGGGCTCGACAGAGATGAGAAGCATGCGTGGAATCGAAACACCAACAATGCTAAAAAATGCAAAAACGAACAAAAAACATACCTATGTGATTGAATGCCAAAGACACAAGAATATAAAGTAAATTTTTCTAGCATTTCACACACAGAGTATATTATATTACCCACTTGGAATAATGAATTATTAATCAATAGAAAGTCCTAATCAAGTCCGTTCATGACAGTTGAGCCACACTAATTACGTTAAAAGTTTCGACTGTAGCGTGTAGCTGTCCAACTCCAACTGAAACCGATGTGTAGGTGGTCGAGCGTCGGAGAGACGTTATGGACAGCGCAAATTGGGGGTTAAGGTCACTCGCATCCGTAGGTTTACCCTTGGGACCCTACACGTGACCCTTGGGTGGTGCTAAATGAGTGTCTGAGTGGTAGAGTCATCCATTCCTCGATTCACGACCTAACTTCAGGTCAGGTCTGGAAGTTTCTAAATACTATTTTCCTCTCCAAGGTCCTTGAAGGCGCTGTTCAAAAACAACTGTCCGCATAATTATGTTTCTCATAATAATTTGATAAGTCAGTTTCAATCTGGTTTTTGTCCTGGCCAGTAACCGCCTTGCTATAAGTCACAGACGATATTCGACATGCAATGGATAACCGCTTGTTCATAATTATTATTCTACTTGACTTTAGCAGCGCCTTCAACTCTGTTGACCATGACATCCTCCTTGCCACTCTCCACTCTCTTAACATTACCCCTTCTATGATCGCTTGGTTCGCAGGTAGCAAAAAAAAAATGTTTTATAAAGGTTACAATTGCCTAAAATATTATCCTTATAAAAGCTATATTATCGATAATAAGACTACGTTTGGGCACAAATTATAAGGGCTATACTCTTGTAAAAGTTTTATAATTACCATATAACTAACTAATCATTCTCATAATTACCATATACAAGCAATGGTTTTGCTAATTTGTCTTGAAAAAGCAGCAATGTCAATCATCTATATAATCGTTAATTAAATGCTGCTATAAGCGATTTTTCAATTATAGCAGCAAAAAAACTGTTTCCTAATACATCTTTGTACCAAAAAAAAACGTTTCCCAGAACATCCGAATTCGCTCCGAGATAACCGGTTAGAGTGATGTCTTTGCGAGCGTAATCTTTAAGATAGATTAATTAGACAGACTAGCAAAACATAGTACCTACCTATATTTCTTAGCCTACCCCGCGTGGGAAGGCGAGTGAAGGGTTTATTTGTAGTGCACGCGTTAGGCGGTTGTGACATTACAAAATGCGATCATCGCGAAAGTCGTAAAATTTAACGACCTCCGCCTCTTGTAGGAACAGAGTGAGTGGAGCCGTGTTCAACAAAATTATTTTCATGTACGTATTGTACAATTTATAAAATTGGTGTAATGCTATTGTTACTGACCAGCAACGTTACAGCCTCTTTGGATTTCTCTTTGGTCTACCTTCCAAAGTCTAAGTTTGAGTGACATCTTTTATATCAAAAATATATGTGAACAGTTGACAATAAACTGCTATAACGGGAAAAAGTGGTCTCATTGCTCGTGCCCTATCCTCAACATTGGTGTCAGAAGTGTGTAGTTTTAGCCATGCCCATCACTACACGATCACGTAGCATCTTTTCAAAAAAATGTAACCCGGTAAGTAACCTACGAGGTAGCGCATCTATCCATGGTGCCCTAGCATCAGCGCTCCCCCGTAGGTCCAATTCCACAGTGGAGAGTGCTTCATTGCGGGTTAGCGCTTCTAACCATGGTGCCGTAGCACCAGCGCTACCCCGTAAGTCGCACTCCACATGCCACAGTGACCAGATAACTACTCCTTCTAATAATTCCCGTACCATTGTCGACCAAAGCGCCCCAGCGCCGACCAGTCATAGCGAAGCTAGTCCAGCTTTTGCTTCTTCTGTATTAAAATCGTGTAAGCATACTGCAGGTTCTCATTCCGCAAGCACCGTAAAAGCACTACAGCACGCTGCCCAAGTTAAACATGCTCGACGCCTAGCCGAAATTGAAGCCGAGCGTAAAAAGGCTCTGGCAGAGCTTGAGTTACAAGCCGAGCTCGCCGCCATCACGCCAGCCAGCCACTCTTCGCGTTCATCGAGGACAAGCTACGTGGAGCAGTGGTTAGCAAACTCGGATAATTTGAGCGTAGTGTCAGACCGTGCTAACATGCATCCTTGTTCTAGAGATAACGTTCCACCTAAATTCTGTGGTGACGTGGCACATAATCTACATCCGTGCTCGTTTCCTGAGCCTCCTGTGCTGGATGGTAGCGGTCTCATTGAGTATGCTGAGCACAACCTGCAACCCCTGCCGCGCACTGGTGCCGTTGAGGAGGATGTGGGCCATGTCAGGAAGAACTTAAACACCACTCCACAAGCAGGGAACATGTTAGGCACACACCACCTTAGTGAAAATTGTAACTTATATAACAAAAATAAAGAAAACAATGAAACAACAACACGATACAATGAAATAACTTTACTCGCCAACGCCATTGCGGACCTCGCAAGAAAAAACAATTTTAAGGTAAGTGACCTCCCTAGGTTTGATGGTCGCGCACTGGATTGGCTGTCGTTCAGAAGGGCCTTCGAGCAGTCGAAAGGCCACTTTTCGCCGAGCAACAACATTGCTAGGATCGCCTCCGCACTTCATGGGTCAGCTAAGGAAGCTGTCGCCTCTCTTCTTCTTTCCGCCGGCGACCCAGAGGTGGTGATGAAAGCCCTCGAGAACAGGTTCGCCCAACCTGAATTTATTGTTCTCCAACAACTGGCACTGGTCAGGAGTTTGCCGAGGCTCGGTGTGTACGACAGTGCACACGAACTCAACATCTTCGCGTGTCGCGTACGTAACTGTGTTGAAATAATACGCCTCTTAAATCAGCCCGAGTACCTCGCAGCCCCTGAGCTAGTTCACACAATAATTGGTAAGTTGACCCCGTTATTGCGGTCCAGGTGGATCGACTTTGCGGCATCTTATCATCGTCCCGGTAATTTTAAACTCGAAATTTTAGCGGATTTTTTGGAAAACGAAGCAAATTTACATGTGAAATTTGGTTTATTTTCTATGCCGTCAAATCAATCCACCAATGTCAAGACGCAAAACGTCACTAAAATGCCAGTGACAATGACTTCTCATAGAAGTCATTGGCCAGCCAGAGATAATGTATATGCCGTCCCATCCGTCAAACCACAGAATAGTAATGAACCATGTAAGTACTGTCAGTCTAAGAGTCACGGTATGACAAATTGTAAAGAGTTTTTATCTCTCAGTATTGACGACCGCTGGCAGTGGGTTATAGAGAATAAAGTTTGTCGTAGGTGCCTTAAAAAGGGTTCCCATCAGTACATGACATGCAAAGTCAAGTGTGCAGTTGACGGATGTAGGTACAGTAAGCGACACCATACAACGTTACACCGTAATGCAAATTCAGCACCCGCTTATGTCGCCGTACCGTCGTCGTCGACCGATACTTTTGTACAGTCGAATGCAGAAGGGTGCTCCTTTAAAACTAATCCTAACATTTTAGATAATTCACAGTCTGTTACTATCGCGCATAACTCAATGCCTTCTGTTGCCGTATCACCGAATCTTAAGCCACTTCTTAAAATGGTAGCGGTTACTATTACCGGGCCAAAAGGTACTATGGATACATTCGCCCTCCTTGATGATGGAAGTTCCGTGACGCTTTTAGATCAATCAGTAGCTGATTCACTAGGTGCCGCGGGAACTAAACACGCGATCGAAATCAACTGTATTGGTAGGCTGAGTAAGAAAACTGAGACAAGTAGTGTAACTATACAAATAAAGGGAAAGTATAGCTCAAACATTTACGAAATTGTGGCGCGAACTATACCAAACTTAAGTATTAAAAGTCAGTCTGCTGCCTTTAATGATATTACACAATTTAATCATTTAACCGACATTATACACTGTCTACGAGAGACAGAAACAACGCGCTTGCAAAATAAAGGTTTATTACAACTATGGAGTATAATAATTTTAACAATGCAAATTGAGCGCGGCGCGCGACAGAAAATAGCGTATGACGCGTGTTGCTGGTTGCCCGTCGCTGGGCGAAGTGGCCGAGCCGCCGTGCGGCTGGCGCCGGCCTGGCGCGTGCGGCGTAGTGATGCGCCGATGTCGTAGTGCTGCGCGTAGACATGCTGGGGGCCCTTGAAAGCCCTGGCTTTCAAGATTCTTGAAGAAGGCATAATCGGTTGAGAGCTCGTCGAACGATGCCCTTTGAAGTCCTTATGTCTGCCACCCTCGGCACTCCGTCCTTGCCAGGGAAGAGCGTGTCGACGCGTCCTAGGCGCCACAGCAGGGGAGGTAGTCCGTCCTCCTTGATGATGACCAGCTCTCCTTGTTGTAGGTCTCTAGCTCGTGTTTTCCATTTGGATCGCCCTTGCAGCTCTAGCACGTACTCTGCCTGCCATCGTTTCCAAAAGTGTTGTCTCATTTGCTCTAGCAGTCTATATCGGTTGAGTCTGTTCGTTTCGATGCCCAGCAGCGGCGGCGTGGGTAGCGACGTCAGTGACCTGCCAAGGAGAAAGTGTCCCGGTGTGAGCGCTGCGAGATCATTAGGAGAGGATGAGAGAGGTGAGAGGGGGCGACTGTTTAGTATAGCCTCAATCTGCGCAAACAAGGTTGACAACTCCTCAAATGTTAGATGAGTATTGCCTAAGATGCGCTTTAAATGAAATTTTGCGGACTTAATGCCCGCCTCTGCATAGCCGTTGAAGTTAGGAGCGTAAGCCGGCGAAAAAATGAATTTAATATTTTGATTCGATGCAAACTCGACTATAGTATCTGAATGTTGTTTAAAAAGGTAATTTATTTCCTTTGCGGCGGCAACAAAGTTCCTGCCGTTATCGCAAAATATTTCGCTAGGCTTGCCCCTACGTGATATAAAACGACGTAACGATAACAAAAAGGAATCCTTTGATAGTTCACCTACAGCTTCCAAGTGAACACATTTATATCTAAGGCATATAAAAATACATAAATAGCACTTCGTAACCTTACAGCCGCGTCCGCGTCGGTTCGCAATGAAAAACGGGCCAGCGAGGTCTATGGCTACAGTAATGAAAGGAAAGTCGGGAATCAAACGCTGGACCGGCAAGTTGCCCATGATGTTAGTAAGAGCTTTGCCGTAGTGCCGCCTACATTTGACACACTGGCGGGCTGTGCGCCGGGCCAGGTCCCTGCCACCGATGGGCCAGAACCGCTCGCGAACTGAGCTCAGCATGAGTTGCGGTCCCGCGTGTAGGAGGCTCTTGTGTTTGTGTATGAAGATGAGTTTTGTGAATGTGTGCTTTGAGCAAAGAAGTATGGGGTGCTTTACAGAAAAATCGTAGTTGGACTTGTCCAACCTCCCCCCCACTCTCAGGATTCCCTGAGAGTCAATAAATGGAGCTAGAGAGGAAAGGTATGATTTAGAGTTTAATTGTTTATTATTGCAAAGCGTATAGAGCTCCTTTGAAAATGAATGTTGTTGTGAAAGTTTAACTAGTGTTTGTAGTGATGCCTCAAGTTCTATGGAACTTAAAGGTCCTTTTGAACATTGTTTTTTAAGTATAATGTTAATGAATCTCAAAACGTATGCTACGGTACGTTGTAATCTATTCAAATTTGAAAATCTATCAAAGTCTATTACTGTAGGTGTGTCTGCTTTGTTCGTGAGTAAAGATGATGTTGAGGACTTGATTTCAGGTAAGTTGTGTTCTATGATATCCTTGTTTAAGGTAGGCCAGGTCTCATCAGGGTCAAGTAGAAATGGAGGCCCATGCCACCACAACAGTTCGTTTTCTACATACTGCGGATCGACGCCGCGAGACGCAAGGTCTGCTGGATTGAGTGCTGTGGGGACATGGCGCCAGGAAGAACTCTTGGTGTATTCGTGAATGGCAGTTACTCTATTAGCCACGTAAGTTTTTAACTTGGTCTGACATGTGTTCAGCCAAGCTAGTACGACGGTAGAATCTGACCATAGTGTGCAACGCTGAATGGTTATACGAAGAGCGGCGCTAGTAGCAGCGCAAAGACGAGCCGCAAGTAGAGCCGCACATAGCTCAAGACGGGGTATGCTTGTGGTCTTGGTGGGTGCTACTCGAGACTTTGCACAAAGAAGATTGCAAACCTGTTGGCCTGATAGAGAGGTGGATTTCAAATACAGGCAGGCGCCATAAGCAACCTGAGATGCATCACAGAAACAATGCAGTTCTATGTAGGCCGGAGAATCGACGAGTACGTTCCTAGGTATAGAGAGAATCTTTAAAATATTTATATTGTCTATGAAGTGTGACCAAGTGCGTTGAATGTCGCTAGGAACAGGCTCATCCCAGTCCAGTTTAAGGCCCCATAACCTTTAAGCACTTTAGGCTTGATGGTGCACAATGTGAGAAGACCCAAAGGATCAAATATTTTGAACGTCATGGACAAAATAGAGCGTTTTGTTGTAATGGTAGATAACGATGAACTAGGTTCTAAGCTAATGTCAAAATGAAGAGTGTCTTGGCTGGGGTTCCATCCTAAGCCGAGTGTGTGATACGACTGACTCAAGGCTAAATTATTGCTCTCGAGCTTATGAAGTTCAGAATTTATAATGGTCTGAGAGTTAGATCGAAATTTTCTTAAGTTGAATCCGCCTGATAAAAGTGATTTTGAAATAGATTGTTTGACATAAAGTAGGTCAGATTCCTTATTGGATGTATAAAGTAAATCGTCACAATAGAAATTATTTTGTATGCTATCCTTAGTTGTAGGGTCAAGCGATTCCTCTCCTAACTGCCACAGACACCTAGCGGCCAAGAAGCTGGCACTGGCAAAACCATATGTTACTGTACCAAGTCTAAGTGACTCTATAGGAAGATGTTCCTCCTCTCGCCATAAAATCATTTGTAGGTCTCTATCGAGCTTATTTACAATAATTTGACGGAATTGTTTTTCTATGTCACCTGTCAGTGCATATTTATGATTACGAAAACGAAGTAAAATATTAAAGAGCGAATCCTGTATATTGGGACCAACCATTTGTAAGTCGTTAATTGAGAAACCTGACGAAGTTCGAGAAGAGGCGTTAAAAACAACGCGAAGTTTAGTTGACTCGCTATTTTCTTTTATGACAGCATGGTGTGGTAAGAAGTATGACGTGTGAGGTTTTTGTATGATTGAGTTAGATAGATGTCCCAGTTCCCTATATTCTTTAATAAACTCTGAATACATACGCTTCAGCTCAGGATTTGAGCGAAAACGTTTTTCAAGACTAAGAAATTGGCTTTTGGCTATGTAGTAAGAGTCCCCAAGACAGTCCGGAGAATCTACTAAAGGGAGTCTAACACAGAACCTTCCATCTGCCTGACGGAATGTGTTTTTTATAAAATGTTTTTCACTTTCCGTTGCGATGCTAAATTTATTATGACGTGGATCGGGAAAATCTTCATAATCCCAGAACTTAGCAAGCTGTGAATTTAAGTCGTGATCATTTTGAGTTACAAAGTTACATTGAATAGACTTAGGCTTTTTATAACAAGCTAGAGAAACAGGCCCTGCCACCAACCAACCTAGCTGAGATCTATGCAATATAGGTAGGTTATGGCCAAGAGTGCGCTGTTCTGAACCTATAATAGACCAAAATATGTCAGCTCCTAGAAGGACATCGATCCGTGATGGTTTGTTAAAAGTAGGATCTGCTAAAATGATAGATGATGGTATTTTAAAATGATTAATGTTTACATGCGATTTAGGAAGCATGTGAGTAATGTGCGGTAGCACTAAGAAGTCTTGTAAATGTGTGAAAGTACTATGCTTGGATTTAATGAGTGCACAGCAGCGCTGTGGTATGACGTCAAGCGAGGTATCACCAATACCTAAGATGCTGGTAGCATTGGAAGCATGAGAAGCCAGTTGAAGACGCGACCTTAAGTCGGAAGTAATAAAGGAAGACTGGCTCCCGCTATCAAGCAATGCCCTTACAGTTTCAAGCTTATTCGTGCTTGGATTTACGATGTCGATTAATGCCGTGGATAATAACACCTCGGAGGTGGTTGCTACAGCCATAACGGTAGCAGAAGAAGACGTAAAGGGTGCGGGTTCAACGCGCCCTTCGTGGCCGTCAGCACGGCTAGAAGAAACAGGTTGTGTAGATGAGTTTGTGTTGTGTTTGTGCAACAGAGTGTTGTGATGCCTCTTACACACGCGACAGCCGCCCAGCCGGCAGCTACGTGTGTCGTGGTCTGGCCGCAAGCAGTTGCGGCAGAGCTTGAGCTGTGCCGCTCTGGTCCACTTCTCATCGGTAGACAGGGCCTTGAAGACACTGCAGTCGAAGATGCGGTGCCTTCCCTGGCACACGACGCACGAGCGCAGTGTGGCATTGTTAGCTGAAATTACAAAGGCCTTTGTATGAGGTTTGAATTGACCTTGGAAGGTTTTGTCGGGCTTAGAATCCCTTTTGGAACGGAATAAAGTTTCTAAAACATCTGAGCGTAGTTTTAAGAATGACATAAATTCATTAAGAGTGGGGAGGTCACTTAATGTGCCCCTATGCTCTTCCCACTTTATTTTTGTGACATTATCTAATTTAGAAGTAAATATATGTACAATGATAGCGTCCCACTTGTCAGTAGGCAAACCAAGTGTCCCTAAAGCACGTAAATTCTTGTTGATGTGATCACTTAGGAAGCGAAGCGACTTATCAGAATCACGATCACGCTGAATTTCTAGGCTAAGCAAGGAGTTAAGATGATTAGTTATTAGTTGACGTTTATTGTTATATCTTTCGCACAAAAGTCCCCAAGCCTCATGGTAGTTGTCAGCTGATATCTCGAGGTTGGAGATGACGCGTGCAGCTTCACCTTCGAGATAAGAATTTAAGTAATAAAACTTATGGATAGGTTTTATAGATTCATTTTCATGAATTAAAGCCAGATAAGTATCTCGAAATTCCAGCCATTTAAAGTAGGCTCCTTCAAATTTATGTATTTGAATTTGAGGCAATTTGAAACCGATTGACGCATGACAAGGTGCATGACCGCTACAATGAGAATGTTCGGAGGCACTTAAGGATTTAAAGGCATCAAAGTCCTTGCGTTTAGATTTTTCAAGAATAGACTGAGCAGTAGCTAGAAGGGAATCGAGCTTACTTTCTATATTATTTCTTTCAAGAAGTTCCTCATCAAGCTTACCATCATTCAAAACCTCTATGCGAGTCTGTATCGATTCAAACTTGACGCCAAGGTCAGAGAATTTAGTTGACTTTAAGGTTAGTTCATTGATCTGAGTGTCGGTCAACGTTGTACATCCTTTAACATTATCTAAATAACTTCCAAATAAAGTGATCTGCCCTTTGATAGAGCTGCGCTTAGTTTTAAGCTCCTTCAATTCACCGGAAGGAATAATTAAAGGGGACAATCTGCCACCAGATAGCTTCTCAGATTCACTCATTGTTAAGAATATGTAACTAAATTAATGCAACTAAAGATAAGTTCAATATTAAATAAATTATTTTACTTGAACGTACAACCGCAATAGCAACAGAGAAACAATGAATTAACTTGTCTATTAAAAATATTATGTGCAAAATGAATGAATTTAAATTTTAAAACAATAGTTGCGAACGGCTTACGCTCCTTTTTGTTCCTAGCGCGGGTGCCTGGGGTGGTCAGCTACGCGTGTTGGCCACGCGGTGTACGACCATGCGGTGGATTGTACTGCGGCAGTGCGGCAGGCGCAGCAGCACGTTGAAACGGGGTGGTCACGTTATCAGTGACCTGCGCTGGAATGCATAAAAAGAGGAGTTGGCAAGGCGTGGTTAAGTCGGCGCGTTAATTTGTGCGTTTAGCAGGCGTGAAAGGGGTATAAGTTATACCGTATAACCTGAGACAGCGCGAATGATGATGTAAGCAAATATTTGTGCCTTTTTGATGTAGGTGCGATGATGTAATTTCCGCTGTAAAACATTTATGAAGTACGTAGTTTATGGCTTGTGTAAGAAGCGTTGCTTTTCACAACGAAAGGATAGCTTTAAGACGTAAAAGATGCTTGGCCCATTGCCATTATATGATGATGATCATGCTGATGCAAGAAGACATGATTCTTATGCAATACACGCTCATGACATGAAGAGCAATTGTTTCCTGTCGCGCAAATTGACGGGAAAATAAGAAGGAAATGAATAGGATAAGCTCACGACACGCTCCTTGGCAAGATGAGATGCGATGCTGGTGGCCTTCTCGGAAGGCGGCACACGTGGCGGTGCCCTCGTCGAGGTGCGGGGCCCCACTTCATGGCGAAATCTTGAACACGAAGGCACCTGGGTCTGTTGATCTATCTGCAGTGCAGTGGAGGCGTGGATGGTTGCACCGGAATCCCCTAAGGCGTCCTAGACGGTCTTCAACAGAACGCGACGGCGGGCGCGCGGTACTTGTGCGTGGTGCGTGATGCGTGATGGCGGCGGCGCGATCGACGTGATTTTACTTTAAAGTTAAATGACGAATCGCGCCCACCCGGGGGCGCCAAAATGTCTACGAGAGACAGAGAAACAACGCGCTTGCAAAATAAAGGTTTATTACAACTATGGAGTATAATAATTTTAACAATGCAAATTGAGCGCGGCGCGCGACAGAAAATAGCGGATGACGCGTGTTGCTGGTTGCCCGTCGCTGGGCGAAGTGGCCGAGCCGCCGTGCGGCTGGCGCCGGCCTGGCGCGTGCGGCGTAGTGATGCGCCGATGTCGTAGTGCTGCGCGTAGACATACACTTTATCGGTTATGACCAAGCGAAGCCGATGCTGTTGATTGGAGCAGACAACTGGCACCTGATATTGCCGCAAGCTGTCCGTCAGGGTTCCCGTTGTCAACCAGCCGCAGCTTTAACGTCGTTGGGCTGGGTTTTGTTTGGTCATCTGCCCCATTCGCATCACACTTGCAACCTTATCACCAATATCGAAACATCATATCATGCAGATTCTAATACAAGTGATCTCGACTCCATCTTGAAAAACTATTTTAAGATGGACTCAATAGGGATAGCGCAAGTAGCGCATCGAAATTCGAACGACAAGCGCGCCATTCAAATTTTAGAGGCTACCACAAAGCTCCTTGACTCCGGCATGTTTGAAACAGGACTCCTATGGCGTAATGACATCTCGTATATCCCAAACAGCCGTGAGCTGGCCTTATCCCGCTTCACCAGCCTCGAACGCAAGATGGCTAAGGATAACTCATACGCGGAAGCTTATAAGGCAAATATGCGAGGTGTCATCGACAAGGGGTACGCCGAACTTTGTTCTGAGTCGAAACCGGTAGGCAATGTCTTGTGGTATCTTCCACATTTTGGTGTCATCCATCCCCATAAGAAAAAACTGCGCGTCGTCCATGACGCGGCAGCAAAATGCGCGGGCGTTAGCCTCAACTCCTTACTCTTGACGGGGCCAGATCTGCTCCAACCCTTGCTGGCCATAGCCATGCGTTTCAGGGATGAGCCAATCGCTCTAACCGGGGACATCAAGGAAATGTTTCCGCAAGTTAAGATCAGACCCGAGGATAGAGATGCCCAGCGCTTCCTTTGGAGGGATAACCCAGGAGCACCAATATTAGAATACCGAATGTCTTCGATGATATTTGGCGCTGCGTCAAGTCCTTGCACCGCGCTATGGGTGAAAAACAATAATGCCCTTCGTTTCCAAGCGCAACACTCTGAAGCGGTCAGAGCTATCATCGAAGACCACTATATGGACGACTACTTGGGAAGTTTTGACAGTACCAGCGAAGCTGCCCAACGAGCTTTAGAGTTAGTTTCGATTCATAAAGCAGCTCACTTCGAAATGCGCTCGTGGGTATCTAATCGAAAGGAAGCGTTGGCGCTGATCCTCTCCGAGCTGCACGCAAGTGATGTTACCGAGGTAGGACTAGGACCGTCATCCCTATCTCAAGTCCGTGTTCTTGGCCTGACTTGGAACGTCAAGGAAGATAAACTGTGTTTCGTGAAATCTCTTCCTAAATTACCTGTGAAATTTTGCAAACGTTCTGTCTTGTCTTTATTAATGTCTATTTATGATCCGTTTGGTTTCTTACTCCCGATCATTATGAAAGGTCGTTATTTCAGAGGACGTGGAGATTGGGTATTAACTGGGACGATGAGTTGCCAAGTGCACTAATCGAGCAATGGAAAACCTGGTTCCACGAAATAAAGACGTTGAACGAAATTTCTATCCCTCGTTGCTATATGCCCGAAACGCTAAATATCGTAAATTTGCAGCTTCATATTTTCGCAGACGCGAGCGAAAAAGCATACGCATGTGTGGCCTATTGGCGATTCACTCTCGCAGACCGTAGTGTACATTTGTCGTTAATCGGGGGAAAAGGTCGTTTAGCTCCACTTAAGCCTGTCTCGGTTCCTAGATTGGAATTACAGGCAGCCTTAATTGCTTCACGTTTTTGCGCATTCATAATCGACGCTCACAGACGGAAGCCTAACCAAACTTTCTATTGGTCGGACTCCTTAACTGTTTTAAGGTGGATTCAGAGTGACGCCTGTACGTTTAAAGCTTTCGTATCTTTTCGTGTGGGAGAAATCGCCGAAACGACGAACATACAAGATTGGAAGTACGTCCCCACAGCTTTAAACGTCGCAGACGACGCTACTCGTGAGACTTCATTAACGTCATCATCCCGGTGGTTCAGTGGCCCTCCATTCCTATTACTTCCGCAGTCGGACTGGCCCCATGAACCACTTATCAATGTCCCTCCGGTTACCGAAGAACTTAAGATGAATTCCGAATCGGTGGGACACATAACCCTAGAGCAGCGGCGTAACTTACCTTCACCGGTAGTTGCCGACCACCAACATTTCAGTAGGTGGATGCGTCTCCTACGCGCGACAGCCCGAGCTCATCAATGCGCGAAAATGTTTCGGCCAACATTACGCCAAAATTTGGTCTCACTTAGAGATTGTAATAAATTCCTTTTACTCTCTGCTGAGGACTTGAAATTTGCCGAATTACATCTCCTTCTTAAAATTCAATTAAATTCATTTTCTGAGGAACTGATTCGCGTCCAAGCAGCACGCCCCGTCCTATCCGATAGTAGGCTAAAGAACCTTGCTCTTTTCATCGGTGAAGACCATCTGCTGCATCTGTCCGGCCGTACTGCTGCTTCGGAAGACGTTGAATCACACTCGATAGTTTTAGATGGTAGACACCCTATCACCAGACTGATTATTCATTTCTATCACATGAAATATGCTCATGGTAACAACGAGCTGGTGGTGAATGAGCTTCGTGGGAGGTTTCACATCTTTGGTTTAAGACCGGCAGTACGAAGCGAGGCGCAGAGATGTCAAGTTTGTCGCAATCGGAAGACCAAGCCTGTGTGTCCACCACTAGGTGACTTACCAGACGCTAGATTAGCGCACTCTCAGCGGCCCTTTACTCACGTTGGACTGGACTACTTCGGTCCCCTAACTGTTACAATCTGCAGGCGCACGGCGAAGAGATGGATCGCCCTGTTTACGTGCCTCACTGTAAGAGCAATTCACCTCGAAATAGTCGAAAGCCTTTCCTCGGACTCCGCTATAATGGCTCTTCGGCGTTTTGTTGCACGACGAGGGTGCCCAGCACGAATATACTCTGACAACGGGACCTGTTTCGTCGGGGCAGCCAAAATGCTGCCAGATCTTTACGATTTTTGTTCTAACAGGAAGATAGAGTGGCATTTTATTCCACCTTCTGCGCCGTTCATGGGGGGCTGTTGGGAGCGACTGGTCCGGTCAGTGAAGAATACCATCCAAGTGACGCTCAAGGAACGCTCGCCGAAGGTGGAGGTATTGCACACTTTATTGATGGAAGCCGAGTGCATCGTGTACTCCAGACCCCTCACGCATGTTTCAGTAGAGCCAGATTCAGACCAAGCATTTACACCTTTCTCGTTCTTGTTGGGCACTTCCAGCAATGACTTACCCCTCGCAAAATTCGATGACGCCGACCTGTGACGAAGAGCTGACTGGAGGAAGGCTCAGCGGCTCGCTGATCACTTTTGGCAACGCTTTGTGAAAGAGTACCTGCCTACGTTAGTGCCTCGGAAAGGGCCTGTGGCGTCTGATAACGCGAGACTGAACGTGGGTGATCTTGTGTTTATCGCCGATGGAACGCTGCCCAGAAGCTGTTGGCCGCGTGGTCGCATCCAAGCCACTTTCCCGGGCAAAGACGGGATCGTCCGTGTAGTAGACTTTCAGACGAAAGGGGGTGTGCTGCGCAGACCCACTCGCAAAGTAGCGCTGCTTGTCGGTGGCCACTAATTTTGGGTGCTTCACACCGTCGGGGGCCATGTTACCGACCAGCAACGTTACAGCCTCTTTGGATTTCTCTTTGGTCTACCTTCCAAATTCTAAGTTTGAGTGACATCTTTTATATCAAAAATATATGTGAACAGTTGACAATAAACTGCTATAACGGGAAAAAGTGGTCTCATTGCTCGTGCCCTATCCTCAACAGCTATATAGTTGCAAATTTTTTTTTTTTTTTTTATAAATTTTAGTAAAAATAAAACAAATAACTTATTATTAAAACATATTATGTTTATGTAAACAAAATTTAATATATTGTTGTTGTTGTACTTGTCGTTTCGAAGTAATTTTTTTTTTTTTCTTTTTTTTTTTTTTACAAATATAATGCAGACGCACATCCACATATTTCTGAACTGCTGATTTTGTCAGTTTATAAATATGGTGAAATTTATCACTTGTATGAGCGTCTGTATTTTAAATAGCTTCATGTGCATTAGACATCGCAGTATTTGCATTGTTAAAAAATTTACCATTATACCGCCTTAACAGTGTACTTCCGCCACTTATTTTAATATAGTGCCTGTTTTTTTTTTAGATTCATTGCAAATTAGGTATAAATCATTAGACGCATAAACCGCCAAAATGGCAATTACATTATTTCGTTCACCTAATGCGGTCACCGAACTTGTTTACTACTACTTAGGCCAACGATCGTTGTTTTCACAATAATCTGTCCGCCTACTGCAGCCCTACGTCATTATCTATGACCACCTTCTGTCTCCATCATCAGACCAGCTAGATGGTACCAACATATTATATTTTCAACGGACTTCATATGTTTGCAAAAAAGCTGAAACGGTTGAGGACAACTGCTTTAAAATTCATTTGCAAGATTTGACCCGAACAAACATACATTCATACATACAAACATACTTACGTACATACTGACATACAAACATGCATTGCAATTTAATACAAAGCGTGTGAAAAATAATGTTTGACAAAATATCAGTAGGAGTACAGTACAGTAAGTGCTTAATGGTCATAAATAATTATTATTTTCGCTTTGAACTGAGTCTTTATTATAGTAGCTGAAAAACATTTATTAATTTTAATTCCATAGAAACATACCAACATACCGCCAAAAGATGTGGACTACAAAACTAACTTTAAAGAAATTAAACAGGCGGCTCTATATATTTAATATTTGTGATGGGATGAGTTTTTTTTTTTTTTTTTTTTTTAATTATCGGCGGAACTCGCATGCAGACGATATGCAACTTTATCGACATTTCGATGCAGCCAACACACACGCAGTATATTAAATTAAAGATATCAATAAGGCTCTCCTTTTGGTGAAGGCTTGAGCCAATGCATTCGGTATGATAAAAATGAAAAGAATGTAACGTTTACAACAATTTATTCCCACGGGTGGGTGTCGCTCAGATTAGAGAAGAGGACTTAGCTTCTAGGGAGTAAGTCTTCGTGTGCGCAGTTCGGCTCCCAGGTCAGCCAAGACCCGAACCGTAGACTGGACTGGAGACGCCGGAACCAAGGCTGGACCGCAGTAGTAGCTGCCTCCGAAGGTGCAGGCGGGTAGGCGCGTAAAGAGAGCTGCCTCCGGAGACGCCGCCGGCGATTAGCACCAGACCAGGGTATCCGTTGCCCGGTAGAGGGAACCCTGTAATACATAAAAAAATGAACAGATGTTCAATAACTGCGACCGCTATGAGGTCCGGAAATAAGGTACAAGCTGCTACAATTGAACCGGCCTCCTATTGACCACTAACGGTTAAGCAATTAGGTTAAAGGGGACACACCAAAGCCCGATGCACGGCCATGATAGACCGCAGCAATATCTGCTTTCGCTGCGGTAAAGCAGGCCATATAGCGGCATCGTGCTCCTTGGCACCACACTGCCCGATGTGCGCGGAGGCGAAGCGGCCCGCGTCACATCACATTGGCAGTAAATCGTGCCAATCCCCAAGGCGGAAAAGGACAGCGGCCAAAACACCAGCCGCTAGTTCACAAGGAGGCGCACAGCAGACGCCTCATGCCGATGCAATGGAGATAGGCAATGTCTAGCACGGCCCCACTACGCCTTCTCCAAACGAACCTAAACCACGCTGCTGGTGCACAAGACCTCTTTGTGCAATCAATGGCAGCGTGGTCGATAGGTATAGCGGTTGCGGCAGAGCCGTACTACGTGCCTGACCGCACGAACTGGGTGGTGGACTCCACGAAACTTGTGGCGATTGTCGGAGGTTCGTCGGACACGGCCCCTCCGTTTGTCTTTGTCGAACGGGGAGCCGGTTTCGTCATCGTCAAGTGCCCTGATTGGGGCGTTTATTGGCCAACTGGGCGCTGCGGTTCACCGTGCCTCGCCCCTGCCAGTAATCGTCCTCGGCGACTTTAACGCCAAGTCGACGACCTGGGGCTCCCCGGCCACAGATCAACGTGGTGAAGCTGTGGAAGAGTGGGCCATAACATCTGGCCTGCTCCTCCTAAACCAGGGCAGCACAAATACGTGCGTACGGCAGCAGGGCGGGTCCATCGTGGACCTGTCCTTCGCTTCGCCTGTCGTCGCTCGTCGTGTGTCCGGGTGGGCGGTTGTCGAGGGGGTCGAGACATTGTCGGATCATCTGTACATCAGATTCGACCTTGCCCCCTCGAACGGTGTTAACATTGGCCGACCGCGTAACACGGGTCCATCGCCGTTTCCGCGTTGGGCAAAAACTAAGTTGGATCGGGAGCTGGCATTAGAGGCAGCCATCTTTCAAGTGTGGTTTGCCCGCCCTGCCACTCAGGCGATCCAGGTAGACGAAGGAGCAAAGTGGTTCGCCGACTCCATGACAGAGGTTTGTGATGCGGCTATGCCCCGGGTTCGCCGCTGTCCTCCTAAAAAAGCAGTATATTGGTGGTCGCAGGAGGTGGCTGCCCTGCGCGAAGAATGCATAGTGGCGCGCAGAGCCTACACGAACCATCTTAGGCGGCGAAGGCGGAATGTGTTAGACGATGCTGCTCTGCACACCGCATATAAAGAAGCCAAGGAAGCCTTGAAAGTCGGTGTTGCAAATAAACAGGCATTTATTTTTGTTGGAAATAAAACTTTGATTTGTATTATGGACGGATCGATTTGGGAATCGATTATCGAGATTCAATTTATTTAGTGGCATAATGGCCCCATCACTAATTGTTCTTTTTTCTTTGTTGGTACACTTGTCTCGGGAAGGCAACAATGGCTGGTTTATAGGTTATCGTGTGTTGATAATTAAATAGATTTTAAGTAGTAATAAGGGCATTTGGAGCCGTCTTACTCTAATTAAGTGTATTGTGCAACCTGTGTTTTGTGTGTGTGTACGTCGTAAGCGAATCGCATCGGGAGTACAATTCGCCGCTGTCGACGTCTCCGCTGCTGGAGAAAGCAGGTATTTCCTCGGGGAAAAAGTGCACTTGGGGTAGTTTGGGTGTGATTAGGGAGCCCGAGAAGACCCGGACTCGGATTCCGGCCCCATCAGATCATATGGATCCCGTTCTGGACGGCGGGAGCGGCATGGAACTGTGAGTGGATTTTGTAGATTTTAAGGTGTAACCTAATTTTAAACAGTAGCATAGTGTGTGTTGTGGGTTCCCGCAACATTTTGGTAGCAGAGCGTGGTTACTACCGGACCTCTAGGTTAATCGGTGTAATTTTGTGTATTTTGTTAGTTCGTAATAGGTTAAGCTCATTTCGTGTAAAATCGCACTTCCGGGACAGGTGCGGTTGAATTGTAAGGTTGGTAGTACCGTTGTATTTGGGCTGGGACATTTCTCGGAACGTTAATTGTTATTCAATTTTCTTCAATTGAAAGCATCGAGTCGATTCGGGATAATCGATTCCGTGTTTTCGTTGACTCGTTTTAATTTTGTGTTTAGGTTTATTTAGTTTAAGTTATTTATAATGACAGCGTCACGGCAGGAGTTGGCTCAGCAGCTCCGGTGGTTCACCGGGCTGCTTGCATTAATAGATCGGCCTAACCGGGAGGACGCCTTGGAGACGCGTTCGAAAGAAATGCAGGGTCGTTTCTTGTTGGCCGAGCGGTCGGTAACCGCTCTATTGTCAACCGACCCGGTCGGGGAGAAGGAGCTGGCCCTCCACGCCCAATATGTCAAGGATCTGGAGCACATCCAAGACATCTACGATGAGGTCCTTCAGCGGGTGAAGGACATCGAGCGACTGCGGGAGGGGAAGCCTGTTGCGCGCCCCGCTTCGCTCCACACCCCTGGACCCAGCGCCATGGGAAGATTGGGTGCCCTGGAGGTCCCGCATTTCACCGGATGTATGCGGGACTGGGCTGGATTCCGGAACATGTTTTTGGCCTTGGTGGATACTCGGAAGGATTTCACCAAGGCCGAAAAGCTGGCATATCTCCGTTCCTTCCTAGACGGAGAACCCAGACAGCTCGTACAGCATCTGGAGCTGCAGGATGCGAAATACGACACCGCCATGCAGCTGCTGGAGAAGCGGTACGAGAAGCCGCGTCTTCAGGCGGACGCGCACGTGACATGGCGCACGTGATGGAGGCGGAGAGGGCGAGAGAGGACGACCCGCTGTCAGTTGCGTCGCGACGCAGACGAACGGGACGTCGGAGGCGGCTACATGGGCTGTTGCACCCATCGTAGCCCAGCACGGGGGGGGGTGTCGCCCCCCTGCTGTAAGACTGAGGGCTCTGGATGGAAGAGAGGCGAGGCCTGCTCCGTCGACGCCGGAGAATATGGAGGTGACTGAAGAGTCGCCTTCAAGAACCGAGGCACAGGTTATAACGATGCCAGTATCCCCCTCGCCCCCCCTCAACCTTGGGGCCGTTACCAATGCCTCTTCCATCGGAAAAGGCACCGGGAAGGTGTTAAAGGTAATAGTGGTGAAAGAGGTGGTGAGGGAGAGAGAGAGCTTGAGGGAGAGCGGGGGGGAGTCTGAGCATGACGAAGATGTCGTGCGCGGTGCCTCCCCGACTCTGCCCAGAAGAAGTAGGCGGGTTGCCAAAGCAAAGCCGCCACCTGAATAGGGAGACCGCCTCTTGTGCCGGGGCTGATCCCAGCGCTTGACGAGGTTCTCTCTGGTGTCGTCAATGGGGGGAGGGTAAAAGCGGAAGGCGCCTTTGTCTGCCACATACCGGCTTCCTCGGCAGTGGCGGATGGGGCGTTCTCGGCAGTGGTGCACTCTGTGCTTTTGTAGTAACCTCTCTTAAAGAGGTTAAACAACAGCACACCCTCCCGGGGGTGTGGTGTTGTTATAGACGTCGCGAACGCGTACCGCCCGGGTGACTGCGCGTGTCGGCCCTAAACGCACCATGTGCGAATGGGCCGACACGGGTGATCACACGGGCGCCAGGGTGAATCCCGCGGTTCAATTCCCTCAGGACAGGCCCCGCGGCCTTCACCTGTTTTCGGAGTGTGGTCCCCCAGAGGTTAGTGAGTATCCCCCTCCGTCTCGCCTCCCAGCCTTGGGCCTTCCCTTGGCAGCTGACTGGAGACAATGGCGTCTCCATGACAGTCGGTGGGTTGTGGAAAGACGGACGGGTGAGTCTCACATAACCTGGGGCCTCTTCAAGGCCCCGGGTACTCGTAATGAGTTACTCTGGGTTAAAAAAAAAAAAAAAAAGAAAAAGGTTAGGTTAGGTTAGGTTAGGTTAGGTTAGGTTAGGTTAGGTTGGGGTGCGAGTCAGGTGACCTCCACGTTGGTGCACCCTGGGCAACGGTTGGTTCCAACAGTCTCCCGCTCTGGCGTGTAGTAGACGCTTGGACCCAGCCGGCTGACATCTGACTAGGCGGGGTCCCTTCTGGGCCTTGCAGCTCCCATACGTGGCCCACTCTGGGTCACATAACTCACTTTTCCATCTGAACAGTGAGAGGAGTTTTTGACGGCGTCCCTTCTGGGCGTCGTACCAAAAAGACGGCCGCCTCTTAAAGGTTCTCAGGTCGCACGGGGGGAATGGGGGCACCGGTGAGAGCGGTGTAACCGGGGTTTACGCCAGCCCCGAAGTCGGTATCTGCTCTTTCGCTACAACGACCCCACCGCTGGCGCCGTGGGTACGTGGTGTCTGGGCAGACCGGAGGCTCTATGGCCAAGAGAAGGAAAACTCAATAACACCCCGGAGAACACCGGTAAAAACCTGTCGGTACCTCCCGCCCCCGACAGTATGTAGGGCGCCCTCGGCGTGTGGACGACGCGTGGGTGACCTTTTTTGGTCCGGGGAAGGGCAGCCCCTAAAGTGCCATAGTGAGGGGGGGAATGGCAACCCGGAAATTGCCAAAACCCAATATGAAAGGCAGTTCTAAAAAGATATTACCCCAGGAGGGTACCCACCGACAGGTGGGAGAACCCCTCCCCGGAGCTGGCAAGTCGGGCGACAAGTCGTCCGTCTCGTTGGCCCCGGGCAAGCCCCTCGTTTCTGGGGGGGGCAAAGTACTGCGCAGTCGGGTGCTGGAGTCGGTAGAGGTGCCGGATTCAGATGAGGAGTCCGAGGAGGAGACCATGATTGACGTAGCTGTCGACGGCCGGAAACGGCGATACGACGCTGCGGACATCGATATTGAGGCCGACGAACATCAGTCGGAGTTGGAGCCAAGGCCTTCCGGAGCCAAGGTTTCGACAGTTGCTAGGGGCCGGTCCGCCCGTAGTCGCTGCGAGGTGACATCCGAGCAGCAGGCGCGGAAAAAACGGTCCGGAGAGGAGAATCGGCTTGTCCTTTCTGTCGAGGAGGCCGAATATGAGGAACTTCTAGAGCAGTATTACCAACAATACTGCTCTCCAAAAGCGGTGGCAAGGATAGAGGTGGTTGCACCAAAGGAAGGAACAGGAACCAGCAAGGGCCGTGGTTCAAAATCCGTGCCTAAGGGAAGGTCAGCAGGGCCGTTAAGCCTGCTCTTTCCTCGACCCGAGGAAGAGTCCGAGGTGATCCCTCTGGACCTCGTCCCGTGCACTAGGAAGTCTGCAGCTAGAGTGGTTGAAGAGGTAGTACAACCTCCTAAAGAGGTATTGTGGGAGTCTGGTCCCGATGACCCCATGACGGCGGTGGAGGTGCAGATGTTGGGAGACGCATGCGCTCGCATCATCGCGGAGGTGTCCCACAAGTCGGGTAACCTCCAGGGCAGGATGCAGAGGGCGCTTAATGAGTCCTCCAAGACCTTGAGCAGGTGCTTGTCGAACCTGGCATCCAGGTCGGCCTCGGCAGAGACGCGCTGCACCGAGGTTGCTAATACTCGTCTTCGAGACGAAGTTGGAAGATTGAGTGCCGAGGTGCAGGCACTCAAAAAAGAGCTGGCAGAGGTCAGGGGCTCTCGTACGAGGTCTCCTCCCCCAGCATTGCCGGAACAGCAGATGCGGGCTATCTGCGCCGAACTGAAGAGCACCTTGGTTGCCTCTGTCAGTGCCATTGGCAACAGACTCGACGGCCTAGAGGCTAGGCTGGCTGCGCATGAGACGCGCCCTGGTTTTGTGTCCGAGAGCCGCCCTAGCCTAGACGATTTTCCTCCAATAACGGAGTCACCACGGCGATGGCGCAGGACAATTACTCCAGTTGACCTGCCCATCGCCTTAGCCGGAGAACCGACCCCTCGTGGACCTTCGTCCCAGCCGGGTCCCAGTAGGGCTTCCGTACCGCCAACGGCCCTGCCCGAGCCGTGGGTGGACGTGCCCCGGGGTAAACGAGGCAGGAAGAAGAAGGGACAGGGAGTGCCCGCAGCAACAGGCGCCCCTCCAGTGGGACCTCTCCCACCAAGAACTTCGGCAGCTCGCCCTGCAACAGTGCGTGACCGCTCTGCACCGCAGGTGCCGCGAGCGACGCCGAGCCGTAGGAAGAGGAGACGAGGAGGAGGGAGGCTGAAACCGCCCAAATCTGCAGCCGTCGTGCTGCAGCTGAGGCCGGAGGCCATAATAAACGGGGTGACCTACAGCCAGGTGATCGCGAGGGCCATACAGGCCATTCCGCTCACCGAACTCGGCATCGAGGAGGGCGTACGGACGAGGGTGTCTGCCACGGGTGCTCGCTTGTTCGAGGTCCCGGGGGCAGAGAGCGGCGCGAAGGCCGACAAGCTCGCCATAAGGCTTGAGCAGGAGTTGGGGGACGTGGCAACAATCGTCCGTCCGGAGAAGAGCGCGGAGCTGCGCATCTCTGGATTGGACGAATATGCCACTCCCGAGAAAGTCGCCGCAGCAGTGGTGCTAAAGACGGGGTGCTCCGCTGAGAGCGTGAGGGTGGGGGCTATCAGACGGGGCCCCAACTATGCTGGTTCGGCGATCGTGCGTTGCCCTATGCGAGCGGCGAAGTCGCTGGTCTCCGTTGGCACATTGTTCCTGGGCTGGAGCTTTGCCTCGGTGGTGGCCCTTGAGCCCCGCCCCCTTCGGTGCTTCCGTTGTATGGGTGTGGGCCATGCCAGGCCAAGATGTCCGGCGCAAACCGACCGTAGTGGATTTTGTTTCCGCTGTGGTCGGGCTGGGCACAAGATGGTCGAGTGCACAGTGAAAGTGCCTCGATGTGAAGTTTGTGCCGACGCTGGCAAGCCCCATGGGCATGTGATGGGTGGCAGGGGCTGCAGTCCCCCTGCTGTCAGGGCTCGCCCTGATCCCCCCGCAAGAGGGGTGGAGACTGCCCCGTCTGCTATGGAGACGACGGAGGAGTCGTCCTGTACCGAGGGCCCTACAACCGACCACCCTAATGCCTCTCCATCGAGAGGTACAGGGCTGGGAGGTGCTAGGGTGGTTGAGGAGGAAGACCCGGGCGAGGGCCCGAGCAGGCCTACAACTGGGTCCCCCCCTCCAGCGTGGAGTCATCCACGCGCACAGGACGAGCGGTCCGCGAAGGCGACCGCAGTGAAACCCACACCGAAGGCCGGCCCCGCAGGGCCGCACTGACCTTGGGACTTTACAGGTCAGATGCGGGACGCCCAATGGCGTTGCCGGTGGGAAGCGCGGAACACTATCCTCGTAGACAGCCGCCGCGCCAACCACATGATCGGTGTGAGGTTTCCCCAGGGGTTTTAGTGGGTCGGCCGCGTTTAGGCCAACCCCACATATCCCGTAGATCGTCCCAGTCTACGGGAACTTGGTTGCAAGTTTCCCCTGGGAAAAAAAAAAAAAAAAAAAAAAAAAAAAAAAAAAAAAGGTTAGGTTAGGTTAGGTTAGGTTAGGTTGGGGTGCGAGTCAGGTGACCTCCACGTTGGTGCACCCTGGGCAACGGTTGGTTCCAACAGTCTCCCGCTCTGGCGTGTAGTAGACGCTTGGACCCAGCCGGCTGACATCTGACTAGGCGGGGTCCCTTCTGGGCCTTGCAGCTCCCATATGTGGCCTACTCTGGGTCACATAACTCACTTTTCCATCTGAACAGTGAGAGGAGTTTTTGACGGCGTCCCTTCTGGGCGTCGTACCAAAAAGACGGCCGCCTCTTAAAGGTTCTCAGGTCGCACGGGGGGGAAAGGGGGCACCGGTGAGAGCGGTGCAACCGGGGTGTACGCCAACCCCGAAGCCGTTATCTGCCCTTTTGCGGCAACGACCCCACCGTTGGCGCCGTGGGTACGCTGCGATTGGGCAGACCGGAGGCCAAACGGCCGCGGGAAGGAAAACCCATCAAGCCCCGGAGAACACCGGTAAAAACCTGTCGGTACCTCCCGCCCCCGACAGTATATAGGGCGCCCTCGGCGTGTGGACGACGCGTGGGTGACCTTTTTTGGTCCGGGGAAGGGCAGCCCCTAAAGTGCCATCGTGAGGAAGGGATCGCAACCTGTAAATTGCATATAATTATGAAAAGTCGCAAAACGAATATTATACCCCAGGAGGGTACCCGCCAAATGGCGGGAGAACCCCTCCCTGGGACCAGCGGATCGGGTACGCCCGGCACGCTGGTTTCAGGCATGCCCACCGTGTCTGGGGGGGGCAACGTGATGCGCGCGGAGGATAGGGAAGTGGAGGCTGCGGGGGGCTCGGACTCGGACGGTAGTTCCGTGTTCTTGAGACCCGTAGGCAGCAGGAGGAAGAGGTTGCGTGACGCGGACATGGACTCCGATGACCTTTCGGGGGTTGAGTCTGTGGCGTCCGCAGCTTCGATTGCGAAGATCTCGTCGTCGAGACGTGGCAGATCGGCCACAATCGGGACGGGTTTTGCGACGGCCAAAACTGCCCTCTCCCGCACCCAAATGCGGGAGTATGAGGAGCAGTTGGACCATGAGGAGGAGCAGCTCGCAGAGCTGGACAAGCGGCTGTCTGCCGACCGTCGAGCCAGGGGCGTCGTATTGCCAGCCGTGATTGAGCCAGCGGGGCCGTCCAAAGGACGCCCGACTCCTGGCAAATCCACGGTGGATTCCGCGGCCCTTGACGAGATGGACTCGGAGATGGCCACTCGTGTGGATATCCCTTTTATCGCCAGTTCGTCGGATCCTATGACGGCTGACGAGATCCACGAGGTGGGGCTGAAGTGCGCTTTTGCGGTGAAGGAGGTGTCCCGGAAATCGGGGAACCTCAGAGGTACCTGCCAGCGCACTCTGAACAATGCCTCAATGACCCTCCGGAGGTGCCTCGCCAACCTGGCGTCGCGGACCTCTTCGGATGAGTCACGCCGCATTGAGGAGGCGAATCGCCGTCTCCGCGAGGAGGTGCACGCCCTCAGACGAGAGGTGGCGTCCCTAAGGACCGTGGTCGACCAGGTCGGGACGGGGTTGAGCTCCAGCCGGGAGCGTCCTGCCACGACCAAGACCAGCTCGGATCAGGTCCTCTTGAAGGCCTTAACTGAGATGAGGCGTACAATGGAGGCGTCGAATGCCTCCATCAACGCCCGTCTGGACGGACTCGAGATGGGTCGAGCGGCGCTTGTGCGTGCCCTTCCACTTCGTGGGAGGCCGGCCACGCCCGCGAGATCCTCGTCCGTCCTCGATGAGGAGTACCTCTCCCTCCCTCAGGTGGAGGTGAGACAAGTCCCACCCCAATTAGGTCCTCCACCCGTGTCCGAATGGACGACGGAGACCCGTGGGAAGCGGAAGAAGAGGGGAAAAGGGAGAGTCCCTAATGCGGCGACCACCTCCAGTCGCCCACTGACTACCACCGCCCAGGCTTTAGCGCAGGCCCGCCCTGCTGTGCCGCCAGTCCGCTCGGCGCCACAAGCGGCGGCTAGCGAAGAGCCTAGACGGAAGAAGCGCAAGCGCAGGCGCGGCAAGAAGGTGCGGCTCAGGCCACCAACAACAGCGGCTGTAGTAGTGAAGCTGCGCCCGGAGGCTCTCGAGATTGGTGTCACATATGCTGACGCCATCAAGAGAGCTAGGCAAGCCATCTCCCTACCCGACCTCGGTATCGAGGGGGTAAGGTCGAGGACGGCTGCCACTGGGGCGCGGCTCCTTGAAGTCTCAGGCACGGAGAGCGGTGCGAAGGCTGACAAGCTCGCCAAAAGGCTGGAGCTGGTGCTGTCGGACGTGGCCACTATCGTCCGTCCCGAAAAATACGCCGAGACCCGCGTATCAGGGATAGACAGCTCGTTGTCCACGGACGACGTCGCCGCTGAATTGGCGGCGAGGGCTGGTTGCTCGGTGGAGGACCTGAGGGTGGGACGCATCCGTGCGGGCCCAAATCAGGGGGGAAGCACGATCGTGCGCTGCCCCATGCGCGTGGCAAAAGCGCTCGTAGAGGCTGGCAGGTTCCTCCTCGGATGGGACTTTGCTCAGGTGGTCGCCTTGGAGCCCCGCCCAATGCGGTGTTACCGCTGCATGGGCGTGGGCCACACTAGGCAGAGGTGCCCCAGTGCCGTTGACCGCACCGGACTTTGCTTCCGGTGTGGTCTGCCAGGGCACCAAGCGAGGGGCTGCTCGAAAGAGCCAAGGTGTGCGGTATGCGCTGTGGCGAAGAAGCCGCACGCCCACATTATGGGAGGCCGGGGTTGCAGTCCCCCCGCCGTCAGGGCCCGCCCTGTTCCCCCTGAGCAATCGGGGACGACTGTCCAGAGGATGCCGGCTGAAGTGGAGCCCTCAGTGGAGCTGCCACTAGACCGCACGGAGGAAATGGAGACGGTGGAGGAGCCACCCACGTCTCCTAAGGTCCCTACGACCGACCACCCCATTGTCTCTCTCGAGAGAGACACAGGGTCGGAAGGCGGTAGGGTGGTAGAGGTGGAGGACCCGGGCGAAGGCCCGAGCGGGTCCACCACTCCCGCGTGGGACAGACCACGCAAGCCAGACGGGCGGTTCGCAAAAGCCGCAGTGAAACCCACACCGAAGACCGGCCCCCCCACGTCCGGGGGGCCTCGCTGACCTGGGGCACATAGGTCAGTTGAGGGACGCTAACAGCGTAGCCGGTGGGAGGCGCGGAACACTATCCCTGTGACAGCCGCCGCGCCAACCACATTAGCGGTGTGAGGTTTCCCCAGGGGTTTTAGTGGGTCGGCCGTTTTTTTTTTTAGGCCAACCCCACATATCCCGTAGGTCGCCCCAGCCTGCGGGAACTTGATCAGCAAGTTTCCCCTGGGAAAAAAAAAAAAAAAAAAAAAAAAAAAAAAAAAAAAAAAAAAAAAAAAAAGGTTAGGTTAGGTTAGGTTAGGTTAGGTTAGGTTGGGGTGCGAGTCAGATGACCTCCACGTGGTGCATCCTGGGCAACGAGTGGTCCCAACATTCTCCGTTCGGAGAAAGTTGGGCCCAATCGGCTAACATCTGGCAAGGCAGGAGCCCCTTCTGGGCCCTGCACCTCCATGTGCGTGTCCACTTTGGGCCGTACGACTCGCTGCTCCTTCTGAGCAGCTTTGAGAGGAGTTTTGACGGCGTCCCTTCTGGGCGTCGTTGCACGGGGGGGAACGGGGTAGGACGGCGCCTCTTCTGGGCGCCCTTCAAGCGCTTCTGTGCGCAAGGCGCTTCATGCGCGTAGGAGTAGAAAGTTCTCGCCGGCTTTCTGTAGCCGTAAGTCTTCTCGGCGTTTGCAACGACCTCGTCTGTCTCTGGCGATCACGAGTACGCGGCGTTCGGGAAGACCCGGGGTGGTCTCTGACCGCGAGAAGGAAAACTCTATAAAACCCCAGAGTTAACTGGTCCAATCCTGCGGACACCTCCCGCCCTCCGCAGTATGTAGGGTTCCCTGGTCGTGGGGACTTCGTCTCGGGGTGACTGTTTTTCCGCACAGTCCTGGTGAACGACAACACCGTAACTTGTCAAGGGGATTGCAACCCTTAGAGTTGCTACAACCATTATGAAAGCGGCTCTTCAAAACTTAATACCCCAGGAGGGTACCCACCAAACGGTGGGAGAACCCCTCCCCGAGGCCGACAAGCCGGACCTGCCGTCCGACTCGCCGTCCTCGGGCACGTCTCCTGTATCTGGGGGAGACAAAGCACCGCCGGTAGTGATGCATGGGCGAAAGCCCGTGGTAGAAGTGTCCAGTGGGGACCAGATGGTATGTGCAGGGCATGCGGCGGCGCTTAGCGCTGCGAAGGCTGCCTTGCCAAAGAAGGAAGAAGGAGGAAGGGATGACAACCTTAAAATTGTCACCAGAAGCAGCAACATGAAAGCAAGCCTTAAAAATGTGTTACCCCAGGAGGGTACCCGCAAGGCGGGAGAACCCCTCTCCGGGGCTGGCAAGCTGGGCGTCACGTCCAGTGCGTCGGTTTCGGGCTGCCCCACCGTTTCTGGGGGGGGCAAAGTATTGCCAGAAGTTGGAGCGAGTAGGCCCGTCAGGGGGTCGAAAGCGTTGAAGGAGGTTGCGGACGCGCCCAAACGGCCTGTCTTGCGGACCCGCAGTGGCGCTACTACCATCGGCGCAAAATCGAAGGCTCCTGCAAAGGAACCAGTGAAGGAGGAGGGAAAAGAGAAAGGGAAGGAGGCTGAGGTGCTCAGCGACACGTCTACGGCATCGCGCAAGAGCGGGAAGCGTTGCCGCAAAACCCCGACTCCTCTACCATCCGAGGGTAGTTCCAGCTCCGAACCCGACTCCGACCACTTCTCGGATGCCGCCGAGTCCCCAAGAACGCCGGTGCAAGGCCGCAAAGGCAGAGGTCAGAGCCTCGATGACTGCCTCGATGATGACGAGTCAGGCCTGGCGAAAGCAAAGGAGCAGCTGAAGCAGCTCGAGGAGGTAGACCGCCTGAAGGAGGAGGCGGCAAATGCCGCTAAGGCTGTAAAATCGAAGGAGCGACTGCTTCAAAAGAAGCGGACGGAGGACGCGGAGATGCATGCCTCCGCAGATGATTTTGAGGGCCGGAATATTCGTCCTCCCCCCCTTACCGAAGAGGAGAAGCGCCGGCGTCTCGCTGCGCACATTGACATGGCGCTTCACACGAGGCTTCCGTATGAAGCCACGCCGGACTGCCCTTCAATCGGTCGAGCTACAGAGTTGGGCAACCTATGTATCGACGCGATTCGGCACGTCAGCGCAAAGTCCGGCAACCTGAGTGGAGTCTTTCAAAAGAGGCTTAACCTCGCCTCCGACTCCCTTCAGAGGCTTCTCCACAACGTGGCGTCTCGGACGACCACGGACGAGATCCAAAGGCTCACGGAGGAAAACCGGTCCATGAGGGAGGAGATGGAAAAGATGAGAGCGGAGATGGAGACTCTTCGGAAAACAGTCGAGAAGTCGTCCGCCAGGGAGAGTGCCGCTCCTTCATTGAGACCACAGGAGTCCGACACCATTCGGGCCGTGACGGAGGAGGTTACACGATCGGTGGTGGTCTCCCTAGGCGGTATGATAAATACCCGCCTGGAAGCGTTGGAGAAGCGCATTCCACCGCTTTCAAGGGTGGAGCCCCCGCAGCCTTCCACGGCTCGGGAACAGGTTGCTTCAATAAAAGAAGGCCCAGGTCGCGCCAAAGCTAGAGCGGGGCCCTCGGAGATGCCCAAGAAGAGGGACAAGGCGCCCCCCAAGGCAGCCAAGAGGGGGAATAAGCCTGAGGCAGCGGAGGTACAACCCGCTCCAGTGCCAGCCAAAGCTTCGAAAGCGGCCGGTCAAAAACCGACAGCCACGTCGAGTGCCCACGCGGAGGCGACAGCGCAGGCGCAACCTCAGCCCGATGAGGAGGGCTGGATTAAGGTGCCTAAGAGGCGCAAGGGGAAGAAGAAGGGGGCAGCGTCTAAGGCGCCCCCTCCTGCGAAGAAGGGAGCAGCCGCAAGATCATCCGCGGCCCTCCCTACAAAGGCGCAAGCCAAAGAGCGTAGGCTCAAGAACCAGCTCCGCGCACCAAGATCTGCGGCGGTAGTCCTGACTCTCCGGCCGGAGGCAGAGAGTCAAGGAATGACCTACGCTCAGGCGATCTTGAAGGCCAGGGAGACCGTCAAGCTTGCTGAGCTTAAGATCCCAGCTCCAAGATTCAGGCTTTCGGCAACCGGCTCGCGTATACTCGAGCTATCGGGGGCGGCCGGTGCCCAGAATGCCGATAAGTTGGCGGAAAGCCTCCGAGCCAATATGGCGGAGGTCTTTATGGTGGCCAGGCCCACGAAGACCGCCGACTTCAGGATTTACGGGCTGGACGACTCGGTGAAGGAGGCCGATGTCGTCTCCGCCATAACGGGGAAGACTGGTTGCTCCCCGGACTCAATAAAAACCGGGCAGGTTAGAGAGGGAGCTGGCGGGATGGGCACCATCTGGGTGCGGTGCCCGGTTGCGCCGGCAAAGATTGTCCTGGACGCCGGTAGCCTGGAGGTGGGATACGGTACAGTGTTCGTACGCGCAATCGACTCCAAGCCCAAGCGCTGTTACCGGTGCATGGAGGATGGCCATGTGCGCGCAAACTGCACGGCTAAGATTGACCGCAGCGAGCTCTGCTATCGCTGCGGTAACGCTGGCCACATTGCCGCTGTATGTTCGGCTAAGGCTAACTGCCCCATTTGCGCAGAGGCAGGACGACCTGCAGGCCACAGCATGGGGACCAAGTCGTGCGTCCTCCCGAAGAGTCGGAAGAGAGGATCTAGGAAGGGCAAAACATATAAGCCCGACCAGGCGAGCGCACAGCAGGCGCCAGAGGTTACAATCGTGGGTCCAATCAATGGATAGTTTGCCTTCAACAAGTTTCCTCCTGGCGAACCTGAACCACTGCGCCGGAGCTCAGGACCTGTTCTTGCAGTCCATGGCGGAGTGGTCAGTCGATGTAGGCGTGGCCTCCGAGCCGTATAATGTCCCACCTAGACCCAACTGGGCGGTCGACACAGGGAAGTCGGTGGCGATCTTCTCGGCACAAAAGCCGACGTCGCCATTTTTAGAGGTGAAGGAGTCGGGACCGGGCTATATTACAGCTAAATGGGGAGACGTCGTAATAATCGGCGTCTATTTCTCGCCCAACAGGCCGCTCACCGACTTTGAAACCTATATGGCCCTACTCGGGGCCGTAGTCAGGCGCTCTGCGCCGCTACCTGTGGTACTGATGGGAGACCTCAATGCAAAGGCTACTGCATGGGGTTCTCCCAGAACAGACCCGCGTGGAGACCTGGTCGTGGACTGGGCCGTGGAGATGGGGCTCTCGATTCTTAACCGGGGGTCCGTTAACACCTGCGTGCGAGAACAGGGCGGATCCATAGTGGATGTTTCCTTCGCTACGCCCTCTGTCGCCGCACGGGTCTCCGGTTGGAAGGTACTGGTGGACGTGGAAACCCTCTCCGACCACCGGTACGTGAAGTTCGAGGTCAGGGCCTCGAGGAATGTCATTCGTCCTCCCAGCAGCACAACATCCTCCTTCCCGCGCTGGTCGCTCAAGAAACTCGACAGGGAACTGCTGATGGAGGCGGCGTCCGTGCAGGACTGGTTCTCCCAACCTGTATCGGATGATCCAGACGCTGAAGCCGAGTGGTTTAAGGGAGCCCTTACACGAGCATGCAACGCAGCAATGCCGCGCGTGAGGCGTCCTCCCCATAGAAAGGCAGTGTATTGGTGGAGCGAGGAACTGATGGACCTCCGCGTAGCTAGCATTGCGGCGCAGAGAGCCTATACGCGGCAGCGCAGAAAACGTAGGCGGGACCGCGAACTGGAAGGCGTGCTCAAGACAGCTTACAAAGCCGCCAAGAAAGAACTGCAGCTGGCAATCTGCAATGCAAAGATCGCTGCTAGACGGGAAATGCTCGATGGGCTAAATGCCGATCCATGGGGGCGCCCGTATCGCACGGCTCGGGGAAAACTCCGCAGCCTAGGCCCCCCAGTCACGGAATCCCTAGAGCCTCCCGTGTTGCGTAACGTGATCGCCAGTCTCTTCCCAGACCGGCCCGAGCACATCCCGCCCCCCATGGCCCCGCCTAGGCAATTCAGCCAAGCAACTGAAGATGCCCCAATCCCGGCCATCACGACAGGCGAGATAGGAGCGGCATACTTACGGCTACGCCGCAAAAACACCGCCCCCGGTCCGGACGGTATCCCGGGGAAAGTGTGGGTTCTGACAGAGGAGCTTCTCGAGGACCGCTTCAGACAGGTGCTTGACTTGTGCCTCCAAACTGGGCGGTTCCCCTCCCTCTGGAAGAACGGGCGTTTAGTGTTGCTCCGAAAGGAGGGTCGGCCGGCTGATGAGCCGTCAGCGTATCGGCCTATTGTGCTTTTGGACGAGGCGGGGAAGCTCTTTGAGCGTGTCCTCGCCTCACGCATCGTGAACCATCTGTCGGAGGTGGGTCCGGATCTTTCCGACTGCCAATATGGCTTTAGGGGGGCCCGGTCCACCATTGACGCGATAAAACACGTCAAGGCACAGTCGGAGGAGGCAATCGAAAAGGGAGAGGTGGTGCTCGCGGTGTCTTTGGACATCGCGAACGCATTTAACTCTCTCCCATTCGCCTGCATCGAGGAGGCCCTTCGCCACCACTGCGTGCCGTATTACATACTGCGGATAATCCGGAATTATCTGCGGGGCAGAAATGTCACGTATCAAGTGAAAGACGGCTCCATAAAGAGCAGGGCAGTAACGTGCGGTGTCCCACAGGGGTCGGTCCTAGGGCCGCTCCTGTGGAACATCGGGTACGACTGGGTGCTGCGGGGCGCGTTACTTCGGGGCCTCAGTGTTGTCTGCTATGCGGACGACACTTTGGTCACCGCCCGCGCTAACTCGTTTTCGTCAGCCGCCCGTCTGGGCACGGTGGGAGTCACCCACGTTGTCCGGCGGATCGAAAGTCTCGGCCTAAAGGTGGCACTTAACAAAACCGAGGCCTTATATTTCTATGGGGCCCGGAAGAAGCCGCCTGCTGATGCCCACATATTGATCTCGGGAGTTCGGATAGAGATAGGGAAGGCGATGAAGTACCTTGGGCTGGTACTGGACGAAAGATGGCGCTTTGACGAGCACTTTAAGCGCCAAGCTCCGAAGTTGGTCAGGGCGGCAGCAGCCCTTGGTAACTTGTTGCCGAACCTTGGAGGTCCAGCTGCGTGCGTGCGGAACCTATATGTTGGGGTGGTGCGGTCGATGGCTTTGTACGGCGCGCCTGTGTGGGTCGACTCTCTGACTGCTACGAATAGGGCCCTTTTGCGGAAACCGCAACGAGTCATAGCGGTCAGAGCAGTTCGAGCATACCGCACAGTGTCCTACGAGGCGGCATGCGTGTTGGCAGGTACCCCACCCTGGGATCTGGACGCGGAGGTCCTGGCTGAGATGTATGAGCGGTCGGCACATGCTCGAAGGCAAGGTGGCCGGGCGATGCCGGAGGAACTTCGCCAGTGGCGCGAGCGTGCACAGAGGGTGACGCTTCGCAAGTGGCATGACAGGCTAGAGCAGCCTACAGCCGGTGTTTCGACCATCGGCGCGGTGCGGCCCGTTCTCAAAGAGTGGGTCGGCCGCAAGTTTGGGTCTCTCTCTTTCCGGTTGGTGCAGATTCTCTCAGGGCATGGCTGCTTTGGGAGATATCTGTGCCGCATAGCCGGGAGAGAGGAGACGACGGTGTGTCACCAATGTGGCGCGCCTAATGACACTGCGATGCACACGGTGTCGGAGTGCCCCGCATGGGTGCTTGAGCGCGCAGATCTGTGCGCTGTCGTGGGCCACGACCTCTCTTTGCCAGCACTAGTCGAAGCTATGCTGGCCGCGAAAAGGTCGTGGGAGGCCGTTCTCGTTTTCTGCGAGACGGTCATGTCTCACAAGGAGGCGGCGGAGCGCGAACGGGAGGAAAATCCCCTCTCGGGAGTAATCCGCCGAAGGAGGACGGGGAGACGGCGGCGTGGGTTCGCCCAACTCCTTCCCCCCTAAGCGAGCCTGCAGTGTGGTTGGACACGAAGAGTCCTCCACCCGCGCATAGGCACGCAAGCCTGGCTCTGGGGTCGGCTCCGTTGTTCCGGGCCTACCCCAGCTCGACCAACGAGCAGAAGTCGTCCAATGACGCCCGTCGGAGGGGGCCGCTGCGGTAGAATCGCCAGCTCGATTGCCCGGGGCTCCCCCCCTCCCTATCGACGGATGAAGGAACAACCCGGTGGTTTTAGTGGGTCGGGCAGAACATCGCCCATCCCCACATACCCCGAAAACGGGTCGAGCCATTAGCCACTGCTCCCCGTGGGATGATCTGGACACAGATTTCCACCGGGTCAAAAAAAAAAAAAAAAAAAAGGTTAGGTTAGGTTAGGTTAGGTTAGGTTAGGTTAGGTTAGGTTAGGTTAGGTTGGGGTGCGAGTCAGATGACCTCCACGTGGTGCATCCTGGGCAACGAGTGGTCCCAACATTCTCCGTTCGGAGAAAGTTGGGTCCAATCGGCTAACATCTGGCAAGGCGGGAGCCCCTTCTGGGCCCTGCATCTCCATGTGCGTGTCCACTTTGGGCCGTGCGACTCGCTGCTCCTTCTGAGCGGCTTTGAGAGGAGTTTTGACGACGTCCCTTCTGGGCGTCGTTACACGGGGGGGAATAGGGTAGGTCGGCGCCCCTTCTGGGCGTCCTTCAAGCGCTTCTGTGCGCACGGCGCTTAATGCGCAGGGGTAGAAAGTTCTCGCCGGCTTTCTGCAGCCGTAAGTCTCTTCGTCGCTTGCAACGACCTCGTCCTCGGCGATTACGAGTACGCGGCGTCGGGGAGGCCCGGGGTGGTCTGGGACCGCGAGAAGGAAAACTCTATAAAACCCCAGAGTAAACTGGTCCAATCCTGCGGACACCTCCCGCCCTCCGCAGTATATAGGGTTCCTCGGTCGTGGGGACTTCGTCTCGGGGTGACCTCTGTCCCGCACAGTCTTGGCGGATGACAACGCCCAAATTGTCAAGGGGATTGCAACCCTTTAATGCTAATCATTATGAAAGCGACTCTTAAAACCCTATTACCCCAGGAGGGTACCCGCCAAAAGGTGGGAGAACCCCTCCCCGAGGCTGACAAGCCGGACTTGCCGTCCGACTCGCCGTCCTCGGGCACGTCTCTTGTATCTGGGGGAGACAAAGAATCGCCAGTAGTAGTGCACGAGCGAAAGCTTGTGATAGAGGTGTCCAGTGGGGACCGGAAGGTGTGTGCGGGGTATGCGGCGGCTTTATCCGCGAAGGCTACCCTGCCCGAAGAGGAAGTTGTGGGTGAGAGGGATGACAACCTCAAAACTGTCACAAAATCCATGAAAGCAGGTCTTAAAATAGTATTACCCCAGGAGGGTACCCGCAAGGCGGGAGAACCCCTCCCCGGGACCGGCTCGTCGGGCGCGTTGCCCGGCACGTCGGCCTCGGGCAAGCCCCTCGTTTCTGGGGGGGGCAAAGGACTGCCGGAAGTTGGAGGAAGGAGGCGGCCCGTAAGGGGCGGCGACAAGGTCGCTAAAGCGGCAGACGAGCAGCCCAAACGGGTCACTCGTAGAGGTGCGAAAATCAGCGCCAAGGAGAAGGAGTCAGGGGAAGTCAGTGACGCTTCTTCCGTTTCGCGGAGGAGTGACAACGAGCGTTGCAACGATCCACCACTAGCTGAGATCAGTTCGGACTCTGACCACTTTTCCGATGCTGACAACAGGCTGGCAACCCCAACGGTAGGTGCTTTGGCACGCCGGGGGAGAGGGCGCCCAGCGACAACGGGCGAGTATGTTGGCCTTGCCGAGGCTAAGGCTGCATATGCTCAGGCACGCAGGGAGGAATTGGAGCTTGAGGCGGAAGAAGAGGTGGCCCACATGGCTTCCCAGGCTCGGGAGTACAGGGCTATTCGTGTCAGGGAAAGGACGACCTGCACGAATCCGACGGAGGCTGAGGAACTAGCAGCTGTCGACTACAGCAAGCGCTGTCTGGAGTCGAGCCAAATTGTCAGCTATGTTGCCAGTCGGTCAAAGAACCTGAAAGGAACATTTCAGCATAAGCTGAAAGAGGCGGCCGAAGTTGTCAAAGCAGCGGCCGAAGAGTTTCGCAGACTACCCTCTGTTGAGGAAAATATGAGGCTGCAAGAGGCCAACGCTCGTTTGCAAGCGGACAACACTCGCCTGCACTCCGAGGTTGCGGAGCTAAAGAAGGAGGTAGCCGAGCTCAAGGCTGCTTTTGCTGATCTGCGAAGGGATGGGAGACTGCCCTCAGAAGCTCCAGAGGTGCATGAAGTGACCGTTGTGGCGGACACCCCATTCGAGTTGTCCCCGCTACCGCAGCGGGTCACAGCCAGGCGGCGAACGATAGAATCGAAGAAGGATCTTCCCCAGAAACCATCGTCCGGCAATGAAGAAATGCTGCAGACTATTCTGAAGCAGGTGGGCTTGATGCTCGACGCGCGACTAGGTCCAGTCGTGACAACATCGCAGGTGGAGCTCTCGCAGCCCTCTGTGGCTCCGGAGCTGGTTGCTCCGCCTAAGGACGGTCCGGGTCGCGCCAAGCTGAGAGCACAGCCCTCGGAGTCTTCCAAGAAGAGGGAAAAGGCGCCTCCTAGGACTGCCAAAAAAGGGAAGAAGATCCAGGCAGTGGCCGCCGCCTCCGGGTCGGGCCCCTCCAAGGCTGCCTCATCGGTGCCTGCGCAGGTGACAGACCAACCCGAAAAAGGGTGGATCGAAGTCAAGAAGCGCAATAAGAAGAAGAAAAAGAAGGAAGCAGGTCCTAGCGCAGCTCCCTTCCCGTCTGGTGACAAGCGGTCAACAGCCACAACGTCCAAGGCTGCAACGTCGAAGGCTGCAACGTCGAAGGCTGCTGCTGCCAAAGCCCAGATGGACTTAAAAAAGAAGCTCCGACCCCCGAGAACGGCGGCAGTTGTGTTGACACTACGTCCGGAGGCGGAACAAAGGGGCATGACATACGCCTCCGCCATACGAAAAGCGAGGGAAAACGTTAAGCTCTCCGAGCTCAACATTCCAACGCCTAGGTTTCGGGCAACGGCGACCGGGTCTCGTATCCTGGAACTTGCAGGTGCGGCCGGCAACCAGAACGCTGACACTCTCGCCGAGAGGATCAGGGAGACAATGTCAGACGTATTCATGGTAGGCAGGCCGACAAAGTGCGCGGATCTCAGAATATCCGGACTGGACGATTCTGTTATCAAAGCTGACATTGTTACAGCAATCGCAAAAATGGCCGGATGTTCTGAGAATAGCATTAAGGTGGGCGAAATTAATTTCGCCGGGCCTGGCGGTGTAGGCTCTGCTTGGGCCAAATGTCCCATTGCAGCCGCCAAAAAGGTTCTGGACATTGGACGGCTCGACATGGAATTCAGCTCGGCCCATGTTCGTGCCCTCGACCCCAGGCCCAAAAGGTGCTTCCGGTGTTTTGAAGGGGGACACATAAGCGCAAAGTGCAAGTCACAGATTGACCGCAGCGGGCTCTGCTACCGCTGCGGTAAGGCTGGCCATCTTGCGGCCGCATGTGCGGACAGACCACACTGTCCAGTCTGCGCAGAAGCTAAGCGGTCGTGCGAGCATAGCGTTGGAAGCGGGCTCTGCGTAGCGCGCAACAAGAAGGGAACGGTGGCTAGGAAGAACAACTCAGTCCCAGCACCGTCGAGCGTCCAGCAGGCGCCGGAGGGAGTAACTGAGAAACCCGTTAATGGATAGTACAACCTTAACTCGTTACTTCCTCCAGGCGAACCTGAACCACTGCGCCGGAGCGCAGGACTTATTCCTGCAATCCATGGCGGAGTGGTCGGTTGACATAGGAGTGGCGGCGGAGCCGTATTTTATACCATCTAGGCCCAACTGGGCCGTTGACACAGAACGCTCGGTGGTCATCACGGCCACACCTAAGCCTCTGTCTCCGCCCCTCTCGGTGAAAGAGTCTGGCCCGGGATACGTGGCGGCTAAATGGGGGGATACGGTTATCGTCGGGGTGTA
This sequence comes from Eudonia lacustrata, assembly GCA_947562085.1. Classification (NCBI taxonomy): domain Eukaryota; kingdom Metazoa; phylum Arthropoda; class Insecta; order Lepidoptera; family Crambidae; genus Eudonia; species Eudonia lacustrata. The sequence goes on from OX387329.1 coordinate 19,278,813, forward strand.
TTTCTCGCCCAATAGGACGCTAACCGAGTTTGAGGCCTACTTAGCGACCCTCAATGAAGTTGTTAGGCGGGCGTCCCCGCTCCATGTGTTTGTGATCGGCGACCTTAACGCAAAGGCCACGGCTTGGGGCTCTCCTTCCAATGATCCCCGAGGTGACGCCGTTCTCGATTGGTCAGTTGAGTCCGGTCTCTGTTTACTGAACCAGGGCTCAGCAAACACATGCGTGCGGCAACAGGGAGGCTCAATTGTCGATCTGACATTTGCCACGCCCTCTATCGCAGCGCGCGTCATGTGCTGGGGAGTACAAGAAGACGTCGAGACGCTCTCGGACCACTTGTACATCCGGTTCGAGGTCTCCCCTAGTGCGAATGCGCGTCCTCCTCAAAACGGCGGCGTTTCAGCATTTCCGCGTTGGTCAATTAAGAAATTGGATAGGGAGTTACTTATGGAGACCGCAATGGTTCAGTTGTGGTTCTCCCGACCAGAGCTTGGAAATGTCGAGCAGGAAGCCGCATGGTTCAAGGAGGCTATGACGCGCATATGCGACGCGGCCATGCCGCGTGTCAAACGCCCTCCACCAAAGAAGGCCGTATATTGGTGGACACAAGAGATTGCCGATCTCCGGGTGGAGTCCATTGCGGCAACGAGGGCCTACACAAGGCAGCGTAGGAAGAGGATCCGCGACCTCCAACTGGAGGAAACTCTCAAAATCGCGTACAAGGCTGCAAAGAAAGAATTGCAACTGGCCATCTGCCGGTCTAAACTGCAGTCGAGGCAGGAACTGCTTGAGGGGCTAAACCGAGACCCTTGGGGACGCCCGTATCAAACGGCACGGGGGAAACTCCGCAGCCTCGGCCCCCCAATTACGGAAGCCCTGGAGCCTCCAGTCCTGGAGAGTGTTGTGGCAAGCCTGTTCCCGACCCGGGCAGAGCATGTGCCGCCTCCAATGGCCCCGCCAGGCCATATCGTCGTCGAGCCTGCAACCCATGTTCCGTCAATCACCACTGACGAGTTGGACGATGCCTTTCTAAGGCTCAAGAGCAGAAACACCGCTCCAGGCCCCGACGGCGTTCATGGACGGGTGTGGGTCTTAACATCGGAGGTGCTAGAAGACCGGTTCAGGCAGCTGCTGGATGCATGCCTAGAGACAGGACAATTCCCATCTCTTTGGAAGACGGGGAGGCTAGTCCTGCTACAGAAGGAAGGGCGGCCGGTAGACTCGCCATCTGCATACCGGCCAATTGTGCTGCTTGACGAGGCTGGGAAACTCTTTGAGAGGATCCTGGCCTCGCGCATTGTACGGCACCTTACCACCAATGGCCCTGACCTAGCGGATTGCCAATACGGCTTCCGGACAGGGAGATCCACAATTGACGCGATCAAATGTGTTAAGTCGTTGTCTGAAGAGACAGTCTCGCGAGGGGGAGTGGTGCTAGCAGTGTCATTAGACATTGCGAACGCTTTTAACACCCTCCCCTTTGCATGTATAGAAGAGGCGCTTCGCCACCACAATATTCCGGGATATCTCCAACGGATCATTGGTAGCTATCTCCGGGATAGGGTAGTCGTATTCGTAAACAGAAGCGGAGAGGTTCGGCGTCGAAACGTCACGTGCGGTGTTCCACAGGGGTCGGTCCTCGGACCACTTCTGTGGAACATCGGATATGATTGGGTGCTGCGTGGTGCGCTGTTGCGTGGCCTGAGTGTGGTGTGCTACGCCGACGACACTCTGGTCACCGCCCGCGCAGATACGTTCAAGGATGCCGCCCGTCTGGGCACTGTCGGTGTCACTCAGGTGGTTCGGCGAATAGAGCTGCTGGGTCTTAAGGTGGCGTTAAATAAAACGGAGGCTATATTCTTCCATGGCCCCCGCAAGAAGCCACCGGTGGACGCGCACCTTACGATAACGGGTGTAAGGATAGATGTCGGTACTAACATGAAGTACCTGGGGTTGGTACTTGACAGTAGGTGGAATTTTAACGCCCACTTTGAGCGGCTAGCCCCAAGACTGGTCGGAGCAGCGGGAGCCTTGGGCAGACTACTGCCGAACCTGGGCGGCCCGTGCGCAAGTGTACGCCAACTGTACCAAGGGGTGGTGCGGTCTATGGCCCTGTACGGCGCGCCCGTGTGGGTCGACGCCCTGAATGCTCGAAATAGAACTCTGCTGCGGAGACCGCAGCGAGTGATAGCAATCAGGGCCGTTCGAGCATACCGCACGGTCGCTTACGAGGCAGCATGCGTGCTAGCAGGAACCCCACCCTGGGACCTAGATGCGGAAGTCCTGGCCGCAGTTTACGAACAGTCAGCTCGAGTTCGTGAGCTTGGAGGTAGGCCAATGCCCGAAGAAGTCAACAGTTGGCGCAGGCATGCACAAAAAGTGACGATGCGCAAATGGCTTGGGCGGCTTGAGCAGCCTTCAGCCGGTCACTGGACCATATCGGCGATCCGGCCCGTTCTAAAAAGATGGGTTGAGCGCGAGGAAGGGTCGCTCTCTTTCCGGTTGGTTCAGGTCCTCTCGGGGCATGGCTGCTTCGGGAGGTATCTGTGCCACATCGCCGGAAGAGAGCCGACTACGGTGTGCCACCATTGCGGGGCACCGGAGGATACAGCTTTGCACACGCTGTTAGAGTGTCCAAGCTGGGCACAAGAGCGGTCGGAGTTGGAGGTGGTGGTAGGTCCCGACTTGTCACTCTCAGCAGTGGTCGAGGCCATGCTGGTGGATAAAAGGTCATGGGACGCGGTGATGTCTTTCTGCGAACAAGTCTTGTCGCAGAAGGAGGCGGCGGAACGCGCCAGAGAGGAGGATCCTCAGTCTGGAGTCATTCGCCGACGGTGGACAGGACGGAGAAGGCGCGGTTTTGCCCAACTTCTCCCTCCGTAAGCAAACTCAAAGTTTGCGAGGCGAGCCCTCAACAGGGCAACCGTTTCCACACCGTTGTGGTAGAATCGCAAAGCGATTACCCGGGACGACGTGTGTTGCGGAAGGCGGAAAACCTCCGGGGGTTTTAGTGGGTCGGGCAAACGCCCAACCCCACATACCCCGAACATGGGTTGAGCCTGGTGCACTTTGCTCCCCATGGGATGACTTGGCGGCAAGTTTCCCCCGGACAAAAAAAAAAAAAAAAAAAAAAAAAAAAAAAAAAAAAAAAAAAAGGTTAGGTTAGGTTAGGTTGGAGCGGTTGGACCCATTATGCAGGAGTGGGTCTTCCGCAAGGAGGGGACTCTCTCGTTCCGACTCACTCAAATCATGACAGGGCATGGCTGCTTTGGCAGTTACCTGTCGAGGATCGGACGAGAGGAGACCACCGCATGCCACCAGTGCGGGGCCATTAACGATACGGCTCTGCACACATTGGAGGTATGCCAGGAGTGGGAGCAGCCGCGCCGGGATCTGCGGGCTGCGATTGGCGCCGACCTCTCCCTCGGGGCCGTGGCAAAAGCCATGGTCTCTTCCACGAGGTCGTGGGACGCTGTGGCTTTATTCTGCGAGACCGTCATGGCTCGCAAAGAAGAGGCCGAGCGTGAGAGGGAAGACGACCCCTTATCAAGTGCCATAAGGCGCAGGAGGGGTGGTCGGAGGAGGCGGTTACATGGGCTATTGCACCCATCGTAACCGCAAGCGGGGGTGGGAAACACCATCTTCCCACACTCCCCGCAAAGCTCCTCACGGTGTCAGGCGTCCCTCCCTCGCACTCGGGGGATGGAGACGCAAGGAGGGTTCGAAGGAACCACCGCGGCGGGCCGTGAATGACTCGATGAGTGCTCGGGGTCCCGCCCAGCGGTTGACGGGTGCCGTGTGGTTTTAGTGGGTCGGGCAGACCATCGCCCAACCCCACACACCTCCCGGGTTGTGCAACACCCGGTCGAGACGGTCTGTTTGCAGATTTCCACACGTAAAAAAAAAAAAAAAAAAAAAAAAAAAAAAAAGGTTAGGTTAGGTTAGGTTAGGTTAGGTTAGGTTGGGTTGCGAGTCAGATGACCTCCACGTGGTGCATCCTGGGCAACGAGTGGTTCCAACATTCTCCATTCGGAGAAAATTGGGCCCAATCGGCTAACATCTGGCAAGGCGGGAGCCCCTTCTGGGCCCTGCAACTCCTGTGCGTGTCTACTTTGGGCCGCACAACTCGCTGCTCCTTCTGAGCAGCTTTGAGGAGGAGTACCACAAAGACGGCCGCCCCTTAAGGGTTCTTAGGTCGCAACGGGGGGAAGGGGAACACCGCGAAAGCGGTGTAACGGGGGCCTACGCCAGCCTCCGATCATCGTAAACCACTGCGGTTCCTGCAACGACCCCCACTCGCGGCGTTGTGGGGTACGCGGGTTCCGTGGTGGAGCGAGGGCTTGCCTTAACCGGCCGGCCGCGTGAAGGACACACTATAAAACCCGAGAGAAACCTCGTTAAAACCTGCCAATACTTCCCGACCTTGGCAGTCGTTAGGGTTCCCTGCGTATGAGGCCACTGCGCAGGGTGAATTTTATTTGCTCTCTACTCGTGGGATCAATGTCACAGTTGCTAAATAAAATTTTAAAAGACGTTTCGGAGAAGTCGGCGGAGCCTGATTCCAGGTCCGTCGTGGGTGGTGGGGCTAAGGACAGCCGGAAAGAGTCCGTGGTGGATGGTGCTAAAAACACCAGGCCTAGTAGATCGGGCAAGAATGTTGTTGGTTTGGGAGACAAGGAAGGAAGGCCCGTGAGGGGCAAGGTGCTAAGTGTGTCGCTGTCGCGATTGGATGAGGCTGGCGTTCGTACGCGCAGCCGCAGTCAACGCGGGGCCAAGGCGGCTCCTAAAGAGACGGTGGAGACAATTTATTTGTCGGCCGAAGATGAGGACGCCATGTCTGATTCTTCGGTAGTTACGGTGACGACCGAGAGCGGTCGCAAGAGAACCCGAGCGGATTTGTCCTCTTCTGAGTCGGACCATGACTCAATCCGATCGGCTTCGAAAGTTTCGGCGTCTAAGACGTCGACGGCTCGCCGCGGGCGTGGTAGACCGCCCACAACTGGCGAATACGTGGGCCTCGCAGCAGCAAAAGAACGGCTGGCTGAGGCGGAACGCAAGGCGATGGAGCTCCAGGCTGAACAGGAGCTGGCCGAGTTTAACCGCACTCAGTGCGGTGAAAGGGCCAAGAGGGTAGAAGAAGTCGGGGTCAACAATGACCGAGCGACAACTGCGGAGGCCGTAGCGAAGCAGGCGGCTGCTGATATCCAGCTGCTGGAGAAGGTGGCTTCGACCTCTAAGCATTTAAAGGGTACCTACATCAAGGCCCTGAATGATGTGGCAGCCTCCTACAAGGCTAACGTCAGCCGGTTGCGTGTGCACACGGTGTCTGACGAGACGGAGGCGTTGCGGGCGGAGAATCGTCGTCTGAGCTTCGAGGTTGAATGCCTCAAGGAGCAAATGGCCACGCTCCATGCTACGGTCGAGTACCTGCATGCGCAGCGATACGCGCCCGTTGTCACGCCCTACTCGGAGATGGACAAGGAGGAAATGGCTCCACCGGTCCCCATTGTGTCAGAGCCCCAGGATCTCCCTAAGGCTCTACGCAAGGACCCGACGGTAGCCAAACCCAAGCCTAAAAAGGCTAGGGCTGAACAGCCGCCCCCTCCTCCACCAGAGATCGACCAATCGATCATGGCCGAGGTGATGCGCCAAGTCGGGTTCCTCTTGACAACTCGGCTAGAGTCCATCGAGGCGAGGCTCCCCCCAGAGCCAAGGATGCGTCCACCGCTTGCGGCCGACGCTAAAAACAAGGCGAAGTCGTCGTTTGCGTCGGTTGCCAAATCCGCACCCGTCGCAGCGCTCCCAGCCAAGAATGGCAAGGCGAAGCCCCCTGCCGCTAATGCGGTGAAAGAGGGCTCACAGTCCAAAAAGGGCAAAAAGGTGGCTAAAGCTACCCCTACTCCTGCCCCTTGTACAACCGGTGCCTCAAAAACGCCGGCTCCCTCCACCTCACGATCATCTGAGGAGGGGGAGTGGACTGTTGAGTTGGGCGGCCGAAAGGCACGTCGGAAGAAGAAGGCGGCTTCTAAACCGCAGGCCAATCCTAAGGGTAAGGCCGGCAAAAAGAAGCCCAACCTGCAGGAGCCTCGCACAGCAGCGGTTGTGGTTACCCTTCAGCCAGAAGCCAAGAAGAACGGCATTACGTATGCCAACATCTTCCGAAAGGCCCGCGAGTGTGTCGACCCCACTGCGTTGGGAATCGAACATGTTCGCTTTCGGGAGGCGCTAACGGGTGCTCGTATTCTCAGTTTGCCGAGCGCCGTGACTGCAGAGCAGGCTGACGCCTTAGCTGAACGCCTAAGGGACGCTCTCGGCGAAGTCGTCAAAGTCACTCGGCCAACAAAGCGCGTCGATCTGCGCGTTGTCGGCCTAGGCGACGGGATCGAGCCCTCGGCCATTCAGGCTGAGGTCGCGAAAGCGGGCAAGTGCCCTATTGACTCTGTTCGAGTCGGGGAGATCAGGGACGGTCCTGGTCGAATGGGCACGTTATACGTGCAATGCCCAGTAGCCGCGGCTAAAGTCCTGCTAGCGGCTGGTCGAGTTGGCGTAGGGTTTAGCTCTGCGCGTGTGGAGGCTTTGGAGAAGCGGCCACTTCGGTGCTACCGCTGCTTAGAAAAGGGGCACACCAAGTTAAGGTGCACGGCTCAGATAGACCGCAGCGGATTGTGCTACCGCTGCGGTAAGGCTGGCCATACTGCAGCATCTTGCTCGGCCAAACCGAATTGCCCCATCTGCGCAGAGGCCAAACGGCCTGCAGAACACATTGCGGGAAGCAAAAACTGCTCTCCCCCAAGGAGGAGGAAAACGGCGGCTGATAAGGCCTCCCCCCCTACGAGTGCCCAGCAAGCACCACGCGATGTCGAGATGGGGACCAATAATGTGTAGCACAACCACACTGCATGTACTCCAGGCGAATCTTAACCACGCCGCCGGCGCACAAGATCTTTTCTTGCAGTCGATGGCGGAGTGGTCAATTGATATTGCTGTGGCCTGTGAGCCCTACTACATCCCGACGCGTAACAACTGGGCGGCGGATGTAGACGGTGACGTCGCTATCGTGGGGGGTTCAGCGACAACGTCCCACTTCTCTCTTCACGAGAGGGGATCGGGGTTCGTGGCGGTCAAATGGGGAGGGGTAATTCTGTTCGGAGTGTACTTCTCCCCCAACAGGCCGTTCATCGAATTCGAGGCCTTTGTCACAGGCCTCGGAGCAGCCGTAAGGAGGGCAGCACCTTCCCCGGTCGTCTTTCTTGGCGACTACAACGCCAAGTCAACGGCGTGGGGTTGTCCAGTCTCCAATCAGAGAGGCGATTTGGTGGAGGAATGGGCCATAACATCTGGCCTTTGCCTTCTTAACCGGGGCAATGCAAACACATGTGTCCGCCTCAATGGCGGATCCATTGTGGATCTTTCTTTTGCTTCCCCCACCATCGCCTCGAGGGTGTCTGGATGGGTTGTTCTGGAGGGGGTAGAGACTCTTTCTGATCATTTATATATCAGATTTGACATCTCCCCCTCTCAGAGATTCAGCAGTGGCAACCAACGTTGTCGTAGCTCACCGTATCCGCGGTGGGCGATTGGCAAAATGGATCGCGAACTCCTGATCGAGGCGGCACTCGTCCAGGCTTGGTTCTCCCCAGCTGCGACGCAACCGATTCATCCGGATGACGAGGCGGAATGGTTTGCGGGTGCCATGACGGAGATTTGTGACGCTGCCATGCCCCGGGTCCACCGTAGACCCTCCAAAAAGGAGGTTTATTGGTGGAACCGCGAGATAGCTGACCTTAGGGAAGGCTGCATCATCGCGCGTCGCGCATATACCAGCCAGCGCAGACGACGCTTACGCGATGAAGCAGCCGAGGGTGTGTTGCATGAGGCCCTCAAGGAGGCCAAAAAAGCTCTCCAAGCGGCTATATGCCAGGCCAAAGACACGGCCCGGGAAGAAATGCTTGAGACGCTCAACTTAGATCCATGGGGGCGACCGTATCGTTCCGTTCGCGGAAAACTCCGCAACGTAGGTCCCCCCCTGACTGAGTCTCTCGAGCCTCCTCTATTGGAGTCTATCATCTGCTCCCTCTTCCCGGAGAGAGCCGTGTTTGAGCCCCCTCGAATGGCCCCACCTCGGAACGAACCCCACGCCGATGCCCAGGTTCCGCCAGTCACATCTGGTGAGTTGGGCGCGGCCTTTCTGAGGCTTCGGGCCAAGAAGACGGCTCCAGGTCCGGATGGCATCCCCGGGCGTGCCTGGGTGATGGCTGAAGAAGTCCTGGAACAACGATTCCGGAAGCTTCTAGACGCGTGTTTGTCCTCGGGACAATTTCCTACACGTTGGAAGACGGGAAGGCTTGTGCTCCTAAGGAAGGAAGGACGTCCCTTGGATTCGCCCTCGGCATACCGGCCAATCGTCCTATTGGATGAAGCCGGTAAGCTTTTCGAACGCGTGCTGGCTCGCCGAATCAACGACCATCTAGGTTCGGTAGGCCCGGACTTGGCTTCATGCCAGTACGGGTTCAGAGAGGGTCGTTCCACTATTGACGCCATCTTAGACGTTAAAGCGCACTCGCAGGAGGCCGTTGCGCAAGGTGCTGTAGTGCTGGCGGTATCACTCGATATCGCCAACGCATTTAATAGCCTGCCGTTCGAATGCATAGGGGAGGCGCTCCGTTACCACGGGGTGCCCCACTACTTAATGCGTATCCTCCACAACTACCTAAGGGGGCGAACGGTCACATACCAGGGCAGAGATGGGCGACTGCGTAGTCGAGCAGTGTCGTGCGGGGTCCCACAGGGGTCGGTCCTTGGGCCGCTCCTGTGGAACGTCGGTTACGACTGGGCGCTGAGAGGTGCCCTGCTGCGGGGACTAAGGGTGGTCTGCTACGCTGACGATACTCTCGTGACGGCTCGAGCGAACACCTTCCCAGACGCTACCGTGCTGGCGTCAGCTGGGGTCACGCACCTAGTGCGAAGGATCCAATCGTTGGGACTTCAAGTCGCGCTCGAAAAGACGGAGGCCCTTTTCTTTTACGGGGCTCGCAGGCGCCCTCCTCCGGAGGCGCACCTGCGTATAGATGGTGTCCGGGTTGCAATCAACCCATGCATGCGATACCTAGGTTTGACTTTGGACAGCAAGTGGAGTTTCTCCGAACACTTCAGTCGACAGTCGCCGAAACTGGTTAGAGCTGCAGGGGCGTTGGGCAGTCTTCTGCCGAATCTTGGCGGGCCGAGTGGCAGTGCACGACGGTTGTACACCGGAGTGATGCGCTCGATGGCTCTGTATGGGGCACCGGTGTGGGTAGACGCCCTGAATGCCAAAAACAAGGCCCTGCTACGAAGACCTCAGCGGGTCATGGCTATCAGGGCCATTCGTGGCTACCGCACCGTGTCATACGAGGCGGCATGTGTCCTTGCGGGCACCCCTCCATGGGATCTGGAGGCGAGCGTACTTGCTGCGGTGTACAAGCAGGGGGCTGAACGGCGTAGTCTCGGCGAACGAGTTATGCCCGAGCAGGCAGCTAGGTGGCGCGAAGACGCGATGGAAGTAGCGATGGAACGATGGCGCACACGCTTGGAGAACCCAAGCGCCGGCCACTGGACCATCGGAGCGATTCGGCCCGTTCTGGAGCGATGGGTCGGTCGCAAGGAGGGGACCCTCACGTTCCGTATCTCTCAAGTCATGACGGGGCACGGCTGTTTTGGCAGCTACCTGTCGAGGATCGGACGTGAGGAGTCAGAGGCATGCCACCAGTGCGGGGCCGCGACAGACACGGCCCTACACACGTTGGAGGTGTGCCCGGCGTTCAGCAGCGAACGTCAAGAGCTGCTCGCTGTCAACGGACCCGACCTGACGCTGGCGACAGTGGCCAACGCCATTCTCACCAGCAGAAGGTCGTGGGACGCCTTCGCCTCCTTCTGTGAGAACGTCATCTCGCGGAAAGAGGAGGCGGAGAGGGCGAGGGAGGACGACCCGCTTTCAGGCGCGTCAAGGCGCAGGCGAACGGGTCGACGGAGGCGGCTGCATGGGTTGTTGCACCCATCGTAGCCCAACGCGGGGGTAGGGGTCACCATCTTCCCTACACTCCCCGCGACTTAGCCTCCAGGAGAGAAGGCGCCCCTCTCACATCCGGGAGGTATGGCGCCTTCGGTGGCTGACGGGCCAAATTGGTGGGCCCTAGGGGGCGACCGCGCGGACTGCGAATGACTCCATCGAGTGCTCGGGGTTCCGCAAAAGCGGTAGACGGATGTCGAGCGGTTTAGTGGGTCGGTCACAGCCCATCACGTGATCAACCCCACACACCTCCCGGGCCTGCAACAGCCCGGTCGAGACGGTTTGGACGCAAATTCCGCTCGTAAAAAAAAAAAAAAAAAAAAAAAAAAAGGTTAGGTTAGGTTAGGTTAGGTTAGGTTAGGTTAGGTTAGGTTAGGTTAGGTTAGGTTAGGTTAGGTTAGGTTAGGTTAGGTTAGGTTAGGTTAGGTTAGGTTGGGGTTTGTGTTGGGTGACCTCCTCGTGGTAAACCCTGGGCAACGGGCAGCCTCAACATCCTCCTCTAATGAGGAGGCTGCTGTGAGACTGGCCGGCTAACAACCCGACACAGGCGGGAGCCCCTTCTGGGCCCTGCACCTCCACGTGCGTGTCCACTCTGGGCCGCACACTCGCCGCTCCTTCTGAGCGGCTTTGAGAGGAGTTTAGACGGCGTCCCTTCTGGACGTCGTTACACGGGGGGGAATAGGGTAGGTCGGCGCCCCTTCTGGGCGCCTTTCAAGCGCTTCCATGCGCAAGGTGCTTTCAACTCGGGCTTCACGCCAACCCTTGTTGCGATGTTCTCGCAGTCGTCGCCGGTTCTGTTCTGGCTTGCACAAAGACCCCGGTCTCGGCGTAGCCGGGTACGTGTCTGTCCAGGCAGACTGGCAGCCCACTCGGGCGACAAGAAGGAAAACTTGTAAAAACCCCGCAGATACCTCCCGCCCTCTGTGGCGTATATAGGGCGCGCTTGGCGTGGGGGCTTCGACCCGGCGCGACAAACGACAGCTCCAGAGAAGGATACACTCTTAAAAACCCCTGAGAACACAGGTAACACCCGTTAGTAAAAACGTAACCCATCCAACAGTAAAGTTGTCAAATCCGGGGAGGAAGAACCCGTAAATTCGCACCGTAATATGAGAAATGTCCACTACTGAGAATACGATGTCATGCGCTCCGGCTGACGCCCGGCGCACGGGGATGACCGGGTCCCCGTGTGAGAAGTTTGTTACCGAAGGTCCCTCTGGGGTGGCCGACCAGGCCTCAGAGTGTGTCTATGTTCCTGGAAGCTCGAAGTGTGTGCCCGTGGAGGGCGGTGGTGGAAGTGGTGACGTTGGTGGCGTCATGCCCGTGAAGGGCGGTGTATGTAGTCGGCCCAGTAGGGGCAAGGAGGTTGGGTCCGTGAAGGACGTAGGAATGCCTAAAAAGGGCAAGGTGTTGTCTGTCTCTTTGACGCGACTTGACGCGGCCATTAGAACTCGCAGCCGCAGTCGTCAAGATAGAGATGGTCGGGACAAGGAGAAAGAGGTCGTGGTGGTACGGTCGGAGGAGGAGGACGCAATGTCCGACTGTTCGACTTCCACAATCACTAGTGGTCGCAAAAGGACTCGAGCGGATCTGTCTTCAGAGTCGGACAATGACTCGGTCCGCTCGTTTCATTCGGCGATGAAAGTGCCGACTTCTCGTAGAGGCAGGGGTAGACCGCCTACTACGGGAAAGTACGTGGGTCTGGCTGCCGCAAAGGAGCAGCACAACAAGGCCGAGCGTGAGGCTCTCGAGCTCCAGGCGGAGAAGGAGTTCGCCCAAATGGTGAACGAGAGTAGGGTAACCAGGTCCAAAAGAGCTGCCGTGATGGGCGGCCAAGACAAGGACGCTGAGGCCTGCGCGGAGGTTGTGGTCCGGCAGGTGGAGGACGACGTGGCAATGCTTGTCCATGTGGCCAGTACATCCGGTCACCTTAAGGGCACTTATGTTAACGCCCTTAAGAGGATTGCCGCGTCGTACAAAGAGAATGCTAGCATTTTACGTCACCGTACCGTAACGGAGGAGACGGAGGCTTTGAGAGCGGAGAACCTTCGCCTAAGTGCGGAGGTTAAAAGCTTGAAGGAGGAGATGGAAACGCTAAAGGCCACAGTGGAATATCTCCATCAGCAGCGTTACCGTCCCGTCACAACTCCATACTCCGAGTATGACGAGGAGATGGCTGATGATCCGCCTCCGGTCGCACCTGCGGCTCCTAAAGCGCTGGACGCCCCCGTGGCGCAGCAAAAGAAACCGCAGGCTAAACCAAAGCCTGAGGCTAAGGTTAAGGCTAAGGCCAAGGCTAGGGCAGAGCAACCGCCCCAGACGGGGGTCGATCAGACCCTTATGGCAGAGGTGATGCGGCAAGTGGGCCTGATGGTGAACACCAGGCTCGATTCCCTCGCCGCTAGGCTCCCTCCAGAGCCTTGTATGCGTCCGCCGCTTGCGGCCGACGCTAAAAACAAGGCCAAGTCGACCTTTGCGTCGGTCGCTAAAAGCGTGCCGACGTCAGCGCCCAAGGAAAAGGGCAAGGTGGTGGTGGCCCCGTCTTCCGGAAAACCCAAAAAGGGTAATCCTCCACGGGCCACCAAAACTCCTGCGGCACCTGTTCCATCTACCTCGGCTGAGGGAGAGTGGACTCCGGTCACTAACGGCCGGAAAGCCCGAAGGAAGAAGGCGGCCAAGGCTAAGGAGCAGGACAAATCACAGGCCAAACCGCAGGCCAAAAGGAAGCCCAAGCCCAAGCCCAAGCTGAAGGCTCCTCGCTCGCCGGCAGTGGTCATTACGCTGCAGCCGGAGGCAAAAGAGCGAGGACTTACTTACGCCAACGTCCTCCTCAAGGCAAAGGAGTCAGTAAATCCTGCCGACTTGGGGATCCAGGGGGTACGATTTAGAGAGGCGATCACGGGTGCTCGTATCCTCAATCTCCCGAGTACGGCCACGGAAGAACAAGCCGACCAACTGGCCCGTCAGATTAGGGACGCTCTAGGTGAGGACGCTAGAGTCTCTAGGCCCGTGAAGTGCGCAGACCTGCGCATATTTGACCTGGACGACACCATCTCTCCAGCGCAGGTCCTTGCACAGGTGGCAAAGGTGGGGTCATGCTCGCCCGAGCATGTTAGGGTCGGGCAGATGCGCCGCGGTGCTGGTGGCATGTACACAATTTATGTGTCATGCCCAGTCGCTGCGGCAAAAGTCCTGCTGAAGGAGAGATGTATCTACATCGACTGGAGCATTGCCCACGTGGAGGCTCTGGAGGCGCGGCCGCTTAAATGCTACCGCTGCCTCGAAAGGGGACATACTAAAGCCCGATGCACGGCCATGATAGACCGCAGCGATATCTGCTATCGCTGCGGTAAAGCAGGCCATATAGCGGCATCGTGCTCCTTGGCACCATACTGCCCGATGTGCGCGGAGGCGAAGCGACCCGCGTCACATCTCATTGGCAGTAAGTCGTGCCAATCCCCAAGGCGGAAAAGGACAGCGGCCAAAACACCGGCCGATAGTTCCCAAAGAGGCGCACAGCAGACGCCTCAAGCTGATGCTATGGAGATCGGCAATGTCTAGCACGGCCCAACTACGCCTTCTCCAGACGAACCTAAACCACGCTGCTGGCGCACAAGACCTCTTTGTGCACTCAATGGCAGCGTGGTCGATAGGTATAGCGGTTGCGGCAGAGCCGTACTACGTGCCTGACCGCAGAAATTGGGTGGCGGACTCCACAAAACTTGTGGCGATCGTCGGAGGTTCGTCAGACGCGGTCTCTCCGTTCGTTTTTGTTGAACGGGGAGCCGGTTTTGTCGTCGTCAAGTGGGGAGGATTTGCCCTGATTGGGGTATATTTCTCCCCAAATAAGACCGTGGCGGAGTTCGAGGCGTTTATTGGCCAACTGGGCGCTGCGGTTCACCGTGCCTCGCCCCTGCCAGTAATCGTCCTCGGCGATTTCAACGCAAAGTCGACGACTTGGGGCTCCCCGGCCACATGTCAGCGTGGCGAAGCTGTGGAAGAGTGGGCCATAACATCTGGCCTGCTCCTCCTAAACCAGGGCAGCACAAATACGTGCGTGCGACAGCAGGGCGGGTCCATCGTGGACCTGTCCTTCGCTTCTCCTGTCGTCGCTCGTCGCGTGTCCGGGTGGACGGTTGTCGAGGGGGTTGAGACATTGTCGGATCATCTGTACATCAGATTCGACCTCGCCCCCTCGAACGGTGTCAGCACTGGCCGACCGCGTAACACGGGTCCATCGCCGTTCCCGCGTTGGGCGAGCACCAAGCTGGATCGGGAGCTGGCTATAGAGGCGGCCATCGCCCAAGTGTGGTTTGCCCGCCCTCCCACTCAGTCAATCCAGGCGGATGAAGGTGCAAACTGGTTTGCCGAGTCCATGGCGGATGTTTGTGACGCGGCCATGCCCCGTGTCAGGCGGCGTCCTCACAAACGTGAGGTCTATTGGTGGTCTCAGGAGGTGGCTGCTCTACGTGAAGACTGCATTGTTGCGCGTAGAGCCTACACAAACCACCTTAGGCGGCGAAGGCGAAATGTGACAGACGACGTTGTACTGCACACCGCTTATAAGGAGGCCAAGGAGGCCTTAAAGGTCGCCATATGCCAGGCCAAAGACCAGGCAAGGGAGGAGATGCTGGAGAGTCTCAATCGGGATCCTTGGGGGCGCCCGTACCGCTCAGTTCGGGGTAAACTGCGTAACATAGGCCCCCCTCTGACTGAGTCTCTCGAGCCGGTGCTGCTCGACTCCATTGTCCGTGCTCTCTTCCCAGAGAGGGATGAGTTTGTGCCTCCGCGGATGGCCCCGGCAACACCAAACGGGGAAGACACCCATGTGCCGCCGATAACCACCGGCGAGTTGGGTGCGGCCTTCCTGCGGCTTAAGGCCAAAAACACGGCTCCAGGGCCTGACGGCATCCTAGGCAAGATCTGGGTGCTGACCGAGGAGGTGATGGAGGAGCGTCTGAGAGCATTACTAGACGCGTGCCTCATGGCGGGTGAGTTTCCCGCAAGGTGGAAGTCAGGACGCCTCGTTCTGCTTAGGAAAGAGGATAGACCCCTCGATTCACCATCAGCCTACCGGCCTATCGTTCTTCTGGACGAGGCCGGGAAGCTATTCGAGCGCGTCCTGGCTTTTCGCATTAATAGCCACCTGAAAGACATCGGCCCTGACCTGGCATCTTGTCAGTACGGTTTTAGGGAGGCGCGGTCCACAGTGGATGCCATCCTGAGTGTGAAGGAGCACTCCCAGGAGGCAGTGGCTCAGGGGGATGTAGTGTTGGCGGTGTCGCTCGACATCGCCAATGCTTTTAACAGCTTGCCCTTTGAGGTTATCGGCGAGGCGCTGAGGTATCACGGTGTACCTGGATACCTTCAGCGCATTATCCACAACTACCTGCGAGGTAGAAAGGTGGTGTATGTGGATCAGGGTGGCAGGCTGCAAAGTCGAATGGTGACGTGCGGCGTTCCACAGGGGTCGGTTCTTGGGCCGCTCCTGTGGAATGTAGGCTATGACTGGGCGCTCAGAGGTGCGATGTTGCGTGGTCTCCGCGTAGTTTGCTACGCGGATGACACGCTTGTGACCGCTCGCGCTGAAGGGTTCCCCGAGGCTGCCAGGCTGGCTACTGTTGGGGTATCCCAGATGATCGGCCAAATCCAGCAGTTAGGGCTAAAGGTCGCCTTGGAAAAAACAGAGGCACTTCTTTTCCACGGCCCACGCAGGAGACCGCCTCCGGATGCTCATATCCGGATCAACGGCATTCGAATAGAAATCAGCCCGTGTATGAAATACCTCGGGCTGTATTTGGACGGAAGGTGGCTCTTTCACGAGCATTTTCGACGCCAATCACCAAAGCTGGTGAAAACAGCTCACGCGCTGGGGAACCTGCTGCCAAACCTTGGTGGCCCTAACTCCAGCGCGCGCCGGCTTTATACTGGCGTCGTACGCTCTATGGCGTTATACGGAGCACCGGTGTGGGTGGACGCCCTTAGTGCCAAGAACAAGATCCTTCTTAGAAGGCCCCAACGGGCCATGGCACTAAGGGTGATACACGGTTACCGCACCGTGTCCTTTGAGGCGGCCTGCGTAATAGCGGGAACTCCCCCTTGGGAGCTGGAGGCAGAGGTCTTGGCCTCTGTTTACGAGCAGAGTGCCGAGATCCGCAGCTTGGGCAGCAGAGCGATGCCCGAGCAGGTGTCCCGATGGCGGGAATGTGCCCAAAAGATGGCGCTGCGCCAATGGCGGCAACGCTTGGAGCATCCAACCGCCGGCCACTTGACCATCGGAGCGATTCGGCCCGTCCTGGAGCGATGGGTCGATCGCAAGGAGGGTGGGCTCTCTTTCCGCATGACGCAGGTCCTCACCGGACACGGTTGTTTCGGTGGCTACCTGCACAAGATCGGTCGGGAGCCTACAATGGAGTGCCACGAGTGCGGCGCTGGGGCCGACTCGGCTACCCACACGCTGGCATTCTGCACGGCGTTCGACAGCGAACGCCAGGCGTTACTCGCCGTCATCGGACCCGACCTGACGCTAACGGCCGTGGCCAATGCCATGGTCACGAGCAGAAGGTCGTGGGACGCCTTCGCCTCCTTCTGCGAGGATGTCATCTCGCGGAAAGAGGAGGCGGAGAGGGCGAGAGAGGACGACCCGCTGTCTGTCGCATCGCGACGCAGACGTACGGGACGTCGGAGGCGGCTACATGGGCTGTTGCACCCATCGTAGCCCAGCGCGGGGGTGGGGGTCACCATCTTCCCCACACTCCCCGCGCCACAGCCTCAAGGTGAAAGGCGCCCCTCTCACATCCGGGAGGTATGGCGCCTTGGTGGGCCCTAGGGGGCAGCCGCGCGGACTGTGAAAGACTCCTCACAGAGTACTCGGGGTTCCGCAAAAGCGGTAGACGGGTGTCGAGCGGTTTAGTGGGTCGGTCACAGCACATCAGGTGATCAACCCCACACACCTCCCGGGCTTGCAACAGCCCGGTCGAGACGGTCTGGGTGCAGATTCCGCTCGTTAAAAAAAAAAAAAAAAAAAAAAAAAAAAAAAAGGTTAGGTTAGGTTAGGTTAGGTTAGGTTAGGTTAGGTTAGGTTAGCACCCGCGTACACGTCGCTCCCAAAAATCCAATTGTTGTTTTTCGCCATTTAAAAATAGACGGTTTGACTTTAAAAATCAGCTGTTCTATTGATAAATAGGAAACTTTTGTTGCGCATTTTTTGATATTTTTTCTTTTGTTGTAGGTTAAGTGTTTGATTTGATTTTAGTAATTTTTCTGTTTTCCAAGTGTCAGTCGTCTATATTCTACATACAGAATTTTTCGACAATTTTTAGTTCAGCCATCTTTGGCGCCCCGTCTGGGTTCCCGGGGGGTTTTTTGTAGTTTTAAGTCGTAGGATAACGTGGATATTTTTAGTTTTCGGTTTGGTTAAAGTTTGGATTTTTCGCAAATTTTTTCCGTAGGAAGGAATTTGCGAGAAATCCTGAAACCTCTCGATCTTGACCGAATCGATTTCTGGCAATATTCACATAGTTTAAGTTGAATTATCTCCTTTTTCTATTATAGTTAGCTTGTACTTTTTATTTATTAGGGGTAGAAGGGCCCTTTAAAAATAGTATAGGCTAGGTTTTAAGTAGATTTAAGGAATAGTTTTGTAGTTATAAATTTTTCCCAAAAGGCTGTTTTTGGGCAAAATTCCCCCTTTTTTGGTAATTAGTAATTTTTATTGAGTTGGTTTTTGGATCTTTTATTTTATTTTCTTTTGGGTTTTATAGGCCGATTGCTGACGCGTCGGCCCATATTTTTGTTTTTCTGTTCTGACTTCGGGAACTGGGTTTTTAACCCTCCCAAAGCCAAAAAACAGAAATTTTGTAGAAATTGCGAAAATTTTGTATGGAGAACTGGACACCTTAGGTAGACTTTTCTCCATACAAAAATTTTTTCTGAAAATTTTCTAAGTGTTTGGGTGCATACTATAAGTTGGAAAATTAGTTTGTACATAAACTTTAGTAAGTATCCTTAAGGTTTTAAGGGGTGGTAAAGCATCCTAAAATTAGTGTAGGGTACCTTTAGCATAGTGTTTTTAGATAGTTTTTAGATAGTTTTAGGCTAGTATTTTTTCGTGTCCGGGGTGTTGCCAGAAACCCCAGACATTGGATACAAGTCATATAAGGGTCCCTAAAAATCAGTTGGGCGCTCCTTCGCCCAACTGGTTAACGGAAATGTCCGTTTCGGACTTTGAGTCGGCTAGAGAGCCCAACCTGTCCGAGAGTGACTCGGATTACATGGAGTCCCAGTATTCGGACCAGGAAGGGAAAAAGATGGTGGTAGAAGTGACGGACGAGAATCGGAAGCGCCCTCACCGGAACATCACGCGTGGGTCGGATGAGGAAAGAGAGGAGAGGGAAAGGCTGAGGAAAAAAGCTGCAGTAGAAGGTGGCAAGAAGGGTGGCAAGAAAGATAAGCGGGGAGAGAAATCGGGCACCTCTGTTGGTCTGACTGAGGCCAAGAGGAATATGTTGGATGGATCAGACGGATCGGATGATGAGGAGCAAGATATGGAGACATCTGCTCCTAAAAGTGTAGTTGCCGCCAAGTTCCTAAAGAACAATAAGGTGGACAAACTGCTGAGTGATGGGGACTTAGCCGCTTTGAGGACCGAGATGATGGACAAGCCCAGTGGGGTGTTGTTGGAGACTACCTACAATAATCTTCTGAAGGTTTACACGAATGCGGCTAAATCTAAGAACCTGAAAGGGGTAGTCCAAAAGGACATTTACGATGGCGTTAAGGCTGCACTAGCGTGCGTGTGCTCTCTCAGAGATGTGTCCGGACCTGAGTCTGAGTCTGAGGAAATCAGACGGCTCAAGGCGGAAAACGAGAGCCTGCGCCGCGAGATGGAGTATTTGAGGGTGGAGGTCCGGGCCGTCAAGGCATATCAAGAGGATCACAGGTCAACCCGTAGAGGCACAGTAGTGCAAAAGGAAGTGCAGAAGGAGATGTCCATCTCACTCGATGATAGGCTGGAGGCCTTTAAGGGTGATATGTTCAGGACCCTGGGGGGTATGCTGAACGATCGCATGGATGAGCTGGCGAAAAGGCTTCCGTACGAGCCCCCCATGAGGCCGCCGCTAGCTCACGATTTGAGAAGGGCAGAGGCCAGCTATGCCAACGCAGCTGCTGGGCCCTCTAAGGCGCCGGTTCCGGCAAGGAATGCACAACGGCGCGAACCTGTGCGGGAGAACCCTCCACCGTTGTCCCAAAGGGTACCCAATGCGAAGGCGGCGCCTCCTGCGCGATCGGCCTCCCCTACTCTGGCTGCGGCGTCCAGCACCCCTGCAGTAGAATGGAGGGAGCAGATCTCCAAGAAGGCCCAACAGAAGGCGCGGAAAGCTGCTGCTGCGGCTGCCCATGCAGAAGGGACGGGTGCCAAGGCACCAAAAGCGGCGGCTCCTAAGGGTTCTGTCCCTGCAGGGAAAGCGGTCCAGCTTGTCCCCCCGCGCTCGTCAGTCGTGACGATCACGCTCAAACCGGAGGCCCAGGCCAATGGTGCCACATACGCGTCCGTCATGGAAAAGGCGATTGGCGCCATCAAGCTGCAGGAATTCGGTTTGGAGGCAGTGAAAATGAGGAACACGGCAGCGGGTGGGCGCAAGCTGGAAATTCCAGGTGCGACCAGCGGACCCAAAGCTGATGCGTTTGCGGCCAGACTGCGTGAGGTCATCTCGGGGGAGGCTGATGTGGGCAGGCCCTTTAAGAAGGCCGAACTGCGTCTCGTGGGGCTTAATGACCCGGTCAGCACGGAACGAGTCATGGAGGCGCTCAAGGAGAAGACTGGATTGTCCTCGGACAAGATCTCACTGGGGGAAATTAGGATTGGGCCGTGGGGCTCAAACTCCATACTGGTTCGGCTCCCAGTCGCGCAAGCGAAGATGCTGGCGGACGAGGGCCGAATTGCTGTTGGATGGGCGTATGCGCAGGTGGTGGCATTGGAGAATCTCCCAGTGAGATGCTACAGGTGTTACGGAACGGGTCACACACAGTACACGTGTGACTCCAAGGTGGACCGCAACGCGCTGTGTTTCCGATGCAGTGCGCCAGGTCACCAAGCCGGCACCTGTGAGGCAGAGAAGCCCCATTGCGTGGTGTGTGCAGGGGCAAAGCTCCCGCACGATCACTACCTAGGAGGGCGGATGTGCAGACCCCCCGTAACGAAGCCGAAATTGGCCCCCTGGACAAGGGCCACCAAAACAGCGACAGGGCACAGTGCGCCCATGGACATAGTAGACACCGCAACGGGACCCAATGTCAGCACGGCATAAAAAAATCCTCCAGGCGAACCTCAACAACGCCGCCAATGCCCAGGACCTATTGGTCCACCAAATGGCGGAGATCGGCGCTGATGTGGCCATTGCGGCGGAGCCCTATTGCATTCCTGCGAGGGCTAATTGGATAGGGTCCACCGACAAGACAGTCGTCATTACCACTCCGGCCAACTCCACCTTGGCCCCAATTTCTCTGCGGGAGCGAGGCGTGGGATACGTGGCCGTTTCTTGGGGGGATATCGCACTCGTGGGGTTGTATTTCTCGCCAAATCGCAGCCGCGGAGAATTTGAAGAGTATGTCGGTGGGATCCAAAACGTCATTCGCAGACTGGCTCCGCTGCAGATCATTGTGGCCGGCGATATGAACGCCAAGTCTAGGTCCTGGGGCTGCCCTATGACCACCAGCAGGGGAGAGATTGTTGAGGATTTCGTCGTTGAGGCTGGATTGGTCCTGTTGAATAGGGGTAACGTCAGCACATGCGTGAGGTGGCAGGGGGAGTCCATCGTGGACATTTCGTTTGCGACCCCCGCCATAGCCTCGCGTATCACAGATTGGAAGGTGCTGGATCACGATACTCTGAGCGACCATTTATATGTGTCAATCGAGATATCCGGCACCCCAATAGCTGACCTTACCCCGCAGCAGGGAGTTCGAACAGCGCGATTTAAGCGCTGGGCGCTGACGCACCTGAACAGGGAGGCTGCAATGGAGGCAGCGATGATAGAGGGCTGGCTGCCACCACCACCTGACGATATGGATGTTGACAGTAGGGCCGTCAACTTCAGGAAATCGCTGACGAGGATCTGCGACGCCGCAATGCCCCGCGTCGGGGACAGACCTCAGCAGAGAGCCGTCTACTGGTGGTCAGCTGAGATAGCTAACCTCCGAGCCGCCTGCACATATGCAAGGCGGCTATACCAGAGGTGTCGTCGTCGGCGACACACGCCGGAAGAGGAAGAGGAGCTGTACAGCCGCCTCAATCTAGCTCGATTCGAGCTGAAGATGGAGATAATGCGGGCGAAGGCACAGGCGTGGAAGGAGTTTCTGGCTGATTTGGATAGGGACCCGTGGGGGCGCCCCTACCGCTCAGTCCGAAACCGGATGCGGAACTCGGCGCCTCCCACTGAGTCATTCCAGCCGGAGCTCCTGACTCGTGTTGTGGAGGCCTTATTCCCAAATCGGGTATTTGAGGTGGCGCCCTTCGTGGCCCCGGAGCACGATGCGGAGGTGGACCCGCAGTCTATCCCGCGGGTCACAGACGACGAGATGGAAGTGGCAATTGATCGCCTCCGCTGCAAGAAGAAGGCGCCGGGCCCGGATGGGGTACACGGAAGGGTTCTGGCCCTAGCCCTTGAGCATATTGGGCCAAAGTTGATGGCATTGCTGGACGCTTGTCTGCAACAGGGAAGGTTCCCTCTAATTTGGAAGGCGGGAAGACTGTGTCTCCTTAAGAAGGAAGGGCGACAGCCGGATTCCCCATCGGCTTTTCGGCCCATTGTTCTGCTTGACGAGGCGGGGAAGCTATTTGAGAGGGTGTTAGCGTCCCGCATCGTCGAGCACTTGGGCAGTGTGGGCCCAGATCTGGAAGGATCGCAATATGGCTTCCGGCGTGGAAAGTCCACAATTGATGCTGTATTAGCGCTAAAGAAGATGACAGAGGAGGCGGTTGAGAGGGGGGAAAGGGTGTTGGCGGTGTCCTTGGACATCGCGAACGCGTTCAACACCCTCCCCTTCAGCGCCATAATGGAGTCTCTAAGATATCATAGAGTTCCCTGGTATCTCCGACGGGTGCTCTCAGACTATCTGAGTAATAGGTCGGTGTTGTTTTTGGAGCCAGGAGGTGCGCGAATTCAAGCGCACAACATGGTGTGTGGTGTTCCACAGGGGTCGGTCCTAGGGCCGCTCCTGTGGAACCTAGGTTACAATTGGGTTCTGAGAGGAACGCTACTTCCCAGAACCAACATATATTGTTACGCGGATGACACATTAGTCACGGCAAGGGGCCGAGACTACGAGGAGGTGTCCCGTAGAGCGGCTGCGGCCGCAACTTTGACTGTTGCACGGATTCGGCTGTTGGGTTTGGAGGTGGCACTGCCGAAAACCGAGGCCATCCTCTTCCATGGTCCTCGGGGCAGGCCCCCCAGTAATTCCCATGTTCGGGTGGACGGTGTCCCCATCAGGGTTGGGTCCCAGATCAAGTATTTGGGACTCACTCTGGACAGTCGCTGGACGTTTGAGGCCCATTTCGCCAAGCTCGCCCCGAGGGTGGTCGGGGCGGCGATGGCCTTATCCAGGCTTTTACCCAATGTGGGTGGTCCCGGCGATAGCTGTCGCAAGCTATACGCCGGAGTGTTGAAGAGCATGGCCCTGTACGGAGCCCCGGTTTGGTCGGACGCCCTATCTCGGAGAAACGTCGCCTGCCTGCGTAGACCGCAGAGGGTAGCGGCTATCCGAGCCATCCGGGGCTACCGGACAGTGTCGTTTGCGGCCAGTACGGCCTTAGCAGGCATGCTTCCATGGGAGCTCGAGGCCAAGGTGTTAACCGAGGTCTACGAGCTCCGCGTGGAGTGGTGTGCAAGAGGCGAGAGGCCCGCGCAAGCGGAAGTGGAGGGGGCAAGGCGCGAAGCCTACGACATGGCGGTGTGGCAGTGGGAGGAGATGTTGACAACCCCACAGGCCGGAGCCCGCACTGTCGAGGCGATTCGCCCAGTCCTCCAGAGGTGGATTGACAGACCCCATGGGGGGATGTCCTACCGATTGACACAGATACTCACCGGACATGGGTGCTTCGGTGGGTATCTTCACCGGATTGGCAGGGAAGAGAGCCCAATGTGCCACCAATGTGGTGACGAGCAGGACACTGCACAACATACCCTTGAGGTATGCAGTGCCTTCGCGTCGCAAAGGCGTACGCTGGAGCTGTCGTTGGGTGTGAGGGGCACTCTGGCTCTGCCAGACGTGGTCGCTGCAATGGTGGAAGAGGAAGATAACTGGGCAGCAGTGGCGGGCTTCGCCGCGGAGTGCATAAGCCTCAAGGAGGAGGCTGAACGCGTCCGGGAGGAGTCCGCCAATGCTGCGCCAGCAAGGAGGCGACGAACAGGGAGGCGGCGACGGAGGTACGCCGACCTGAACCCACCTTAGGGTGATGCCGGGTGTCCGGCGCTTGCCAGGTTTTGACATGGCGCGCCGCGATGCCCGATGACCTGTAAAGAAGGAATAGGATTAAGTAGGTTTAAATAGTGTAGGATTAGTATATGAACATAGTGTATTTAGAAACTAAGAAGTTTCTGGCGAACAGAGGATAGTATATAAGTTTGTGTTAGTTTGTAAGGATACGGGAGACTTCGTCTCCATGAAGGCAAGCATAGAAGGTTTTTATTGTGTTGTCATTATTGTTTTGTAGTTTGTAGTCTTTTATGTTTGTGGAATTGTTACGGAAACTTTGCATATGAGCAACGATGAACAAAGGGAGGCTAATTGGTAGATGTCGTCCTGATGTTCAGAGTGCATGGAAGGGTTCCGTATCGGTTTATTTGTTGTGTTTAATGTAAATAAATAAGTTAGATATAGTTAATAGGTTGGTACCCTACGTAGGTTAAGGATTGTTGTGTCTGCATGCCCACAAGAGGGTGGGTGTGTTGTGTTTTTGTTGTGCCGTGCGCGTAGTTGCCCGTGTGTTGGCGCGTAACCGCTTGCGGTTATAGGTTGGCACATGGGTGACGGGGTGGCTCTCGCGTGGTCAATTCCCCAGTGGATCAGGTCCCGTGACTGCCACTTCAGCCTTATGCTTCGGTTTGGTCCCCCAGGGGTTTAGTGGGTATCCCCCTCCGTCTCGCCCTCCCAGCCGGGACTTCTTTCCGGCAACTGACTTGGGGCCTCTCCTCTTGTCAGTGGGTGTGGAAAGGCGGACGGGTGAGTCCCACATAATCGGGTGCCTCTTCAAGGTCCGGTAGTCGTAACGACTTCCCCTGGGTAAAAAAAAAAAAAAAAAAAAAAAAAAAAAAAAAAAAAAAAAAAAAAAAAGGTTAGGTTAGGTTAGGTTAGGTTAGGTTAGGTTAGGTTAGGTTAGGTTAGGTTAGGTTAGGTTAGGTTAGGTTAGGTTAGGTTAGGTTAGGTTAGGTTAGGTTGGGGTGTGTGTTGGGTGACCTCCTCGTGGTACATCCTGGGCAACGGGCAGCCTCAACATCCTCCTCCTCGAGAGGAGTTTGCTGTGAGACTGGCCGGCTAACAACCCGACACAGGCGGGAGCCCCTTCTGGGCCCTGCACCTCCACGTGCGTGTCCACTCTGGGCCGCACACTCGCCGCTCCTTCTGAGCGGCTTTGAGAGGAGTTTTGACGGCGCCCCTTCTGGGCGTCGTTACACGGGGGGGAAAGGGTAGTTCGGCGCCTCTTCTGGGCGCCTTTCAAGCGCTTCTGTGCGTACAAGAATGTGCGAGCGATGGCTTCATGCCGGCTGTCGTAGCTGCTGTTGCAGTGTCGCGGGTTCTGTCCCGGCCGCCACAACGACCCCAGTCCTGGCATAAGCTGGGTACGTGGTGGTCTGGGTTCAGTCCCGCAGCCCTTATGGGCGATGACAAGGAAAAGTCGGTAAAACCCCGCGGACACCTCCCGCCCTCCGTGGGTATGTAGGGCGCCCCTAGCGATTGGGCTTCGCACGGGTGTTGGTTGTTGCCTCTTCAGGGATCGGCAGCCCTTAAAGTGCCAGGGGATTACAACCCTAAAATTGTATGGGAGACATCCCAGAAAATGTCGAAACATAATGGAAGCACAGCCTAAAATAGTATTACCCCAGGAGGGTACCCGCCGGGAGGCGGGAGAATCCCTCCCTGGGCCCAGTTCTCTGGACCCAGGCTGCCCCACCGTCTCTGGGGGGGGCAAAACTGCGCTTTTGTTATCGGACTCGTCCGACACGCTTCTTGGGGTAGGCAACCAGGCCCCAAGGAGTGCTAATACTTCTGGAAGTGTTATGAAGGCTCGGCGCGAGAAAGGGACAAAGGATCCCATAATGCTGAGATCAGGATTGACGCTCACGTTTGGAGCGAGAAAGACCGTAGAGGTCGTCGGGGTCTCTAAGGGTGGATCCGAGGCCGGTTCCGGTTCCGACGAAAAGGTTCTGGAGAAATCCGGAAAAAATCGGAAAATGCCAAATGAAATGCCTGGTTCGGGCGAATCTCGGGAGACAACGGAACCGGAGCTGGAACCGGAACTGGAGCCGGCACCGGACCTAGAAATGGACTCGGAGAGCACGGCCACCTCAGTGGGAGGCAAAAGGCCTCGCGGTTTTGATGATGAGGAGCAGGTCGAGGAGGCCCCTCCGCTCAAATGCGGCACTTCCCAGAGGGGGAAAGGCAAGGGCACAAAGGGCTTAACCCGCTCCGGAGTGTACATCGGCGTCATGGAGGGCAAAAGGAGGCTGAAGAGCCTTAGTGACGACGAGTACGCTGACATGGCGAACCTCCAAGGCGATGCATTGGTGGGCCTGATGAGGAATCAGGACCCGGCTACGCGAAGGGCGAGTAAGAGACTCGCGGCCAAAGATGTTGGCCTACACGCGGAGTCTCCCTCCCCACCGGAGTCGGAGAATGATTGGAGGGATTGTGAGGAGATCGACGTCCCTGGGCGCTCGTCATACTTGCGGAGCCACAGCGCCGCGGAGAAGTCGGACGGCTCCAGCGTCGACATAGAGGAGATCCGCCGCAAAAAAAGGAAGAAGCTCGTCACTGTTGCGGATGACGAGGACGCCACCAGGTCTGACCTCCTGACGGAGGCGGAAGTGGCCATAATGGCCATTTTTAATGCGGCCAAGAGATCAGGGAACCTCAAGGGGGAGGTACACGGGCGGATCAACGCCGCTACGATTTACCTGGCCAGGATGGTTGGTGCCTTCAGGCACATGAGTCCCGATGAGGAGGTACGGCGTCTGACGAGGCGGAATGAGCTGATGATGGGTGAGATCGCTCAGCTGAAGGATAACGTACGCGCCCTCCAGGAAGGTTTGGAGAACTCTAACAAGGCCAACAACCAACTGCGCACCCCATCGCCCCCCATCGTCGTGGAGGGGGCGAATGCGGGCGACCTGGTGAAGGCCCTGGGAGAGGAGATGTTCGCCAGGCTGACAGATGAGATGGAGCGCAGGCAGGCCGAGTCGATGGCCTGCATGCGGAATATGGTGGAAGCCGTAAAATCCGGCATAAACCAGAGGCTTGGGCCGGAACCTCGAACCAGACCTCCCCTAGTCGGGGATAAGAAGAAAGCCGCTGCCGCCGCCACAGTTGCCGCTGCCGCCGCCGTAGTTCCGTCCTACGCCGTCGCCGCTTCTGCTGCTCCCGCTGCTTCTGCCAGTGTTGACGATGGTGTCGTCGCCGGACCCTCCTGGGCCCCTAGTGTAGTACCTGGAAAGGGAAAAAAAAGGATTAGTGGCGGCCCTAAAACTTACCACGCTGCTCCTCTGCAAGGGGCTCCTGGTGCTGCTGCTCCGTCCGCTGCTGCTCCGTCCGCTGCTGCTCCGTCCGCTGCTGCTCCGTCCGCTGCTGCTCCGTCCGCTGCTGCTTCGTCGGCCCCCGTCCTGACTCCCGCTCAAGAACCGGCTCTTGCCGCTGCTGGCACGACTTCTGCCAATGAGTGGAGGAAAGCGGGAAGCCGAAAAAGGAAAAGGAAGGCGGCCAAGAAGGCCAACCCTGCGGATCCCAACGCGGCCATTCCCACCTCGGCGACGAAAGCGCCGGTCAAACTGGTCGTGCCCCGCTCGTCGGTCGTAACGATGACCCTGAGCAAGGAGGCCATCGCCAAGGGCGTCACTTACGCCGAGGTGATGACCAAGCTTGTCGGGGCTATTAAGCTGGAGGACATTGGTCTGGAGGCCTTGAAGGTGCAAAATACGGCTAGCGGGGGGCGAAAGCTGGAAATTTCCGGAACCACCAGCGGGCCCAAGGCGGACATGTTGGCCGCCAAAATAAAGGAGCTGATCGGCGACGACGTGCACGTCGGTAGACCGTCAAAGAGAGCGGAATTTAAGCTCACGGGCCTAAACGATTATATGTCGCTAGAGATGATCGTCACGGCCGCCGCGCAGCAGGGTGGCTGTGCAGTCAACGACATCGCAGTGGCTCCAATTAGACAGGGGCTGGGATGGGGGGCTAAATACACCATAGTCAGATGCCCAATCCCCGTAGCCAAGGTCTTGGCCGAGAAAGGCCACATCAAGATCGGGTGGTCCGAAGTGCACCTCACCGTGTTGGAGCCCTCCCCAACACGGTGCTTCAAGTGCCTCGGAATCGGCCACACGAAATACTCGTGCCCGGCCAAAATAGATCGCAGTGTCCTCTGCTTCCGATGTGGGAAGGAGGGACACAAAGCAGAGGAGTGTTCGGCCAAGGCGGCCCACTGCCACGTGTGTCATGCCGCCAAACAGCCGGCTAATCACGCCATGGGGAGCAGGACTTGTCGCCCACCCCCCACCAACAGCACGACCCCCCTCTGGAGGGCGGTCATTCCAGAGCCTGCGCCTATAGAGCCCATGGAGTGCACAACAGCGGGACCCGATGTCAGCACAGCCTAGCATGACCATTCTGCAGGCGAACATCAACCGCTCCGTCGCAGCACAAAACCTGCTGGTGCAGCAGATGACGGAGTGGGATGTTGGTGTGGCGCTGGTGTCGGAACCGCATTCCGTGCCTTCCAGGCCAAACTGGATTGGGGACACAGAGGGGCTTGTTCTCATAACCACCCCCTCAAACAACAGTGCGGCGCCTATAACGCTAAAGGAGAGAGGCCAGGGCTATGTCGCTGTGACTTGGGGCGACGTAGCCTTGGTTGCTGTATATTTCTCCCCGAATCGACCCCTGCAGGACTTCCGGTCCTTCTTGGCGCGGCTCCAGGGTGTGGTGCGGCGTTTGTCCCCGCTACAAATCATCTTAGCGGGAGACTTGAACGCAAAGTCCACCACGTGGGGCTGCCCTCGAACGGACCACAGGGGTTCGGAGGTCGAGGAATTTATAGCGGAAAGCGGCCTAGTCCTCCTGAATAGAGGTGGCGCCAGCACTTGCGTCCGGTGGCAGGGGGAATCGATTGTCGACATCTCCCTCGCGTCCCCCGCCACTGCGCGTCGCGTTGCGGACTGGAGAGTGATGGAGGACGCGGAGTCCCTCTCCGACCATATGTACATATGGATGAGGGTCTCCCCTACTCCCCTCCTGACAAGCCTCCAGCCCAGCGCAGGAGTCCGCACAGCCCAATTCCAACGGTGGGCCCTTTCCAGGCTGAACCCAGAGGCGGCCGATGAGGCAGCCCTGGTAGAGAGATGGCGCCGAGACCCTCCTCCAACAATGTCAGTGGACATTCAGGCGGAGAGATTCCGGCGTTCCCTGGTTCGCGTCTCAAATGCCAGCATGCCCAAGGTCGGGGATCGTCCCCACCAACGGGCGGTGTACTGGTGGTCGCAGGAGATAGCCGTCCTGCGTACCGCCAGCATCTTGGCGAGGCGCGAATACCAGCACTGCCGAAGGAGACGCCACACTCAAGCCGAGGAGCAGCGACTGTACGCCGTCTTCAAAGCGGCCAGACGGGCGCTTCAGATCCGAGTCTTGGACTCAAAGACGGCTGCATGGAACGAGTTCCTGGCCGATCTCGACAGAGACCCTTGGGGGCGGCCCTACCGCACCGTGCGGAACAGGTTCCGCAACCCGGCCCCCCCAACGGAGTCATTCGAGCCGGGACTCCTCAACCGGATAGTGACCGGTCTGTTTCCGACGCGCGTGTTCACGGCAGTGCCGTTCGAGCCCCCGGAACAGACCCCCCCCCTGGATTTGACCCTTATTCCTCCCATCTCTGATGGTGAGATGGACCTTGCTATCGACCGCCTCCGCCTTAAACGAAAGGCACCTGGGCCGGACGGCGTCCATAGCAAGGTTTTGGATTTGTCCCTGACGCATTTGAGAGGGAGACTAACCGGCCTCCTCAACTCCTGCCTGCACCAGGGGAAGTTCCCCAAAGTGTGGAAAGCAGGCCGGTTAGTGCTCTTGAGAAAAGGCGAACGCCCGGTGGACGAGCCGTCGGCCTACAGGCCGATCGTCCTGCTCGACGAGGCGGGAAAGCTGTTTGAGCGCTTGCTCGCAGCCCGCATCGTGGAGCACCTGGACGCCGACGGGCCCAATATTGAGGATTCTCAATTCGGGTTCCGTCGGGGCAGATCCACCGTAGACGCGGTACTTACCTTAAAACGTACTACCGAAGAAGCGATTGCAAGGGGGGAACGGGTGTTGGCGGTGTCTTTAGACATCGCGAATGCCTTCAACACCCTCCCCTATGACTGCATCCACCAGGCACTGCTGTACCATCGCGTGCCCTGGTATATTCGTCGTGTCCTCAGGGACTACCTACAGGACAGGTTCATCCTGTACCTGGAGAAGGGCGCGGGGCGCATAACATCTCGGCGTATGGTGTGCGGTGTTCCGCAGGGGTCGGTCCTAGGACCACTCCTGTGGAATATCGGATACAACTGGGTCCTGCGGGGGACTTGTCTCCCCAGGGTGGGGGTCATCTGCTACGCGGATGACACCCTAGTCACTGCACGGGGCAGTGACTACCAGCATACGCTGCGCCTCGCGTCGGTGGCCGCCACCATGACCACATCGAGAATCCGTCTTCTGGGGATGGAGGTCTCTCTCCCCAAGACGGAAGCCATGATCTTTCATGGTCCCCGGAAGAAACCCCCCCACTACCACCACATTGTGGTCGACGGGGTGAGAGTTCAAGTTAAATCCCAGATGCGGTATCTGGGTTTAACTTTGGACAGTAGGTGGAGCTTTCTGCCCCATTTTTCCGAGATGGCGCCTCGGATAGTGGGGGCAGCAATGGCCCTTGGACGTGTCCTGCCCAACATTGGTGGGCCCGGCTCTAGCTGTCGCAAGCTGTACGCCGGAGTGCTGCGCAGCATGGCGCTTTACGGCGCACCCGTCTGGTCGGACTCGCTCTCCCGCAAAACCACCGCCCTCCTGCGGAGACCGCAGAGAGTGGCAGCGGCAAGAGCAGTACGAGCCTACCGGACGGTGTCGTGGACGGCAGCGACGGCCCTAGCCGGAATGATCCCGTGGGAGCTCGAGGCCAAGGTCTTGACCGAGGTCTACGAGCTCCGCACGGGAATGCTGGCGAGAGGAGAACGCCCTGCGCTGGAAGAGATCCAGGCGGCGCGAAGAGAGGCGACAGAGATGGCGATATGGCAGTGGGAGCGCGACCTTGAGTCCCCAGTTGCCGGTTCGCGGACCATCGATGCCATCAGGCCTGTGCTCCCGGAGTGGATCTATCGTACCCATGGCGCCCTGTCCTACCACCTGACGCAGGTGCTGACAGACCATGGGTGCTTCGGGAAGTACCTCTGTCGGTTGGGGAGAGAGGAGAGCTCCGTTTGCCATGAGTGCGGAGCTGCAGAGGACACTGCGCAGCACACTCTCCAGGTGTGTTGTGCCTTTTCCTCGCAGCGACGGGCTCTGGAGATGGAGCTGGGCGGACGTGGGAGTCTCGCTCTGCCGGACATCGTGAACGCGATGCTGGAGAGCGAGGCTAACTGGTGCGCGGTGGCGCATTTCTGCGCGACGGTGATGGGCCTAAAGGAGGATGCGGAGCGACGACGCGAGGACGCCGTTGATGCCGCTCCTTCCCGAAGGCGAAGACGTAGACGGAGACGAGGTGCGGACCTCCGCCCCCCGTAGAACCCCGTATCTGAGTTAGTGTTGTAAATGTTGTGAGTGAATGAGCTGCCTAGAGTGGCAACAAATGTGTGTGTGTGTGTCACTGCCCCCCAAAGGGATTGTGTGACATGTTGAGGTAACCTCCTAGGAGGTTAAACCACAACACATCCTCCCGGGGATGTGATGTGGTGGTGGACGTCGCGAACGCGTACCGCCCGTGTGACTACGCGTGTCGGCCCTAAACGCACTATGTGCGAATGGGCCGACACGGGTAATCACACGGGCGCCAGGGTGAACCCCGCGGTTTAATTCCCTCAGGAAAGGCCCCGCGGTCTTCACCTGTTTCGGAGTTTGGTCCCCCAGAGGTTAGTGAGTATCCCCCTCCGTCTCGCCCTTCCCAGCCTTGGGCCTTCCCTTGGCAGCCGACTGGAGACAATGGCGTCTCCATGACAGTCGGTGGGTTGCGGAAAGACGGACGGGTGAGTCTCACATAACTTGGGGCCTCTCCAAGGCCCCGGGTACTCGTAATGAGTTACTCTGGGTTAAAAAAAAAAAAAAAAAAAAAAAAAAAAAAAAAAAAAAAAAAAGGTTAGGTTAGGTTAGGTTAGGTTAGGTTAGGTTCCTGGCGTAGAAACCTGTAAAATAATAGAATAGATTAGATTAATTGTTGTAAATAGTGTTGTATATAATATATAATATGTTGTTGGCATTTGACTTTCTGGCAGTCAGTCAATCATAATTGATGTGGTAGTCCGCTTAATAGTGGGCTTGTAATATATTAGTCGTTAGTTTTAAATTCTAGGTTAGGTTGTATTTATAAATTGTATTATTGTCGTGTTCACCAATTACATGTTGTAAATATTAGTAATAGGAATGATCATTTTGTAAATATTTAAAAAAAAAAAAAAAAAAAACAAAAAAGAGAAGAAACCAAAAAAAGAATAAAACAAAAAAGAACAAAAAATTAGAGTTAGTTGTATATTTTTGTAAATGGTTGTTGTATATATTTTGTTGTTGTTTTATGTGTGGGTTTTATCCCCCCGCCCCAAGATGTTTCGCTACACCCCTCACAAGCTCTAAGAGTGAAGTGAGGGCGTGTACGTCCAAGTTGTCGCGTACGCGTAGCGCCCGTATGCCCGCGCGTAGTGACTCGGAACACACCAACGTGTGTACGAGCTGCTATAGGCGGGTATACGGGCGCGGGTGGATCCCGTGGTTCAATTTCCCCAGTGAACAGGTCCCGCGGCCTCCACTGTATTCGGAGTGTGGTCCCCCAGAGGTTAGTGAGTATCCCCCTCCGTCTCGCCCTTCCCAGCCTTGGGCCTTCCCTTGGCAGCCGACTGGAGACAATGGCGTCTCCATGACAGTCGGTGGGTCGTGGAAAGGCGGACGGGTGAGTCTCACATAACTTGGGGCCTCTTCAAGGCCCCGGGTACTCGTAACGAGTTCCTCTGGGTTAAAAAAAAAAAAAAAAAAAAAAAAAAAAAAAAAAAAAAAAAAAAGGTTAGGTTAGGTTAGGTTAGGTTAGGTTAGGTTAGGTTAGGTTAGGTTAGGTTAGGTTAGGTTAGGTTAGGTTAGGTTAGGTTAGGTTAGGTTAGGTTAGGTTAGGTTAGGTTAGGTTAGGTTAGGTTAGGTTAGGTTAGGTTAGGTTAGGTTAGGTTAGGTTAGGTTAGGTTAGGTTAGGTTAGGTTAGGTTAGGTTAGGTTAGGTTAGGTTAGGTTAGGTTAGGTTGGGGTGTGTGTTGGGTGACCTCCTCGTGGTACATCCTGGGCAACGGGCAGCTTCAACATTCTCCTCCTCGAGAGGAGTTTGATGTGAGACTGGCCGGCTAACAACCCGACACAGGCGGGAGCCCCTTCTGGGCCCTGCACCTCCACGTGCGGTCCACTCTGGGCTGCACACTCGCCGCTCCTTCTGAGCGGCTTTGAGAGGAGTTTTGGCGGCGCCCCTTCTGGGCGTCGTTATACGGGGGGGAACAGGGTAGTTTGGCGCCCCTTCTGGGCGCCTTTTAAGCGTTTCTGTACGCAGTTGCCGTAATGAGGGTGTCATGCCAGCCCTTGTTGTTGTGTTCTGCAGTGCCGCGGGTTCTGTCCCGTCCGCCACAACGACCCCAGCCCTGGCATAAGCTGGGTACGTGGTGGTCTGGGCTCAGTCCCGCAGCCCATCTGGGCGCCGACAAGGAAAAGTCGTTAAAACCCCGCGGATACCTCCCGCCCTCCGTGTGTATATAGGGCACCCTTGGCGAGTGGGCGTCGCATGGGTGACCATCACTGCCTACTTAGGGACCGGCAGCCCTTAAATTGCCAGGGGGATGACAACCCTAGAAAATTGTTTGGGTGACACCCCATTCAGGTCGAATTATGAGTGCGTTTTCGGAATCAGTATTACCCCAGGAGGGTACCCGCCGGGAGGCGGGAGAATCCCTCCCTGAGACCGGGTCGACGGCTAAGGCCGAAGATCAGGTTTCAGGCCGCCCCACCGTTTCTGGGGGGGGCACCAAAACGCCTTATGATGTGAAGGGGAGGAGGTTTAAGTGTGTGGAGATGGAGACCGACTGTGGCTCTGGGAGCGAAGGCAGTTCGGGGAGTGTGTCGGAGAAGGTTTCTGAACCTGTCCCGGAGAAGTGGAGGGCCTGGGAGCCTGTCACGGTCCATACCGTGATGGCCGCGAGGCACGGCCTAGGAGTGTGGGAGAGAGAGGAGGAGCAGGCGTTTACCTATATGGGCAATGTCCTGGGTATGCCGCTCCAAGAGGTGATTAAGAGGTTTCGCCATAATGAGAGGACGATTTCGGCTGATGAGCGCCCCTCAAATGAGCTCGTACTGAAACAACTGATGGCAAAGTTGATGAAGTTGTTACCCCCGAATGCGGAAGAGGTTGATGGCCCGGCCATCGAAATCGCGAAAAGACTCATTGACTCGGTGGAGCACCTCGCCTCGCAATTGCCTGAGGAGCACGCGGTGACCAAGAAGGCTATATCTGCTGCGTTGTGCTACCTCGCGGATCTGACGGATTGCATAGATCGCAGGAGCATAAGTGCGTGGAGGGGTCTGATGGCAGGGTACAGCGCCCTGAAAAACGAGGAGGTCCGTCTCGTTGAAGCCAATAGGATCCTGAACGGCCGGGTCTCTAAACTGAAGGAGGAGTTGCGAAAGGCTTTGGAGGTAAAAGAGGCCGCGGTGGGAGAGAAGCGCCTTGCGGAGGCAGGGGTTGTTCCTCCTCCCCCTGTGTCTGATGAGAACGGGAGAGTCATGCGTGCGCTGGCGGCCATGCAGCGTACCCTAGACGCCTCAATAGGACGAATTGACGGGCGGCTGGATGGCCTGGAGGCCAAATTGTCGGTGCCTGAAACAAGGCGGTATAGCTCGGTGGCTGCAAGCAGGGGTGCGGAGGAGTTTCCCGCCCTCTCCGTGAACGCTGGGCCCCGGGGAGGAAAACCTCAGCCGAGAGCCGGTCCTGCTCTGGCCCCACCGGTACCCGCTGACAAGCGAACTACTGGCGCCCGCAGCCGGAGGAGGAGAAGGAGGGCAAAGAGCTCGGATCAGACGGGGGCAATGACGATGCCCGATATGAGGCCGACGGTACCGGGGATGCCTAAGCCGAAAGTCACCCTAAGGCAGCCCCAATCCACGGCAGTGATCCTCCAGCTCAGGCCGGAGGCTGCTGCTCGAGGGGTGACGTATGAGGAGACGATGGCCAGAGCCAGGAAGGCTATTTCCCTGGGGGATCTGGGCATTCCTGGCGTCAGAGTCAAGACGGCCCAGTCTGGGGGCAAACTAATAGAGGTGCCGGGTGCCGACAGCGGGGAGGCCGCCGACAGGCTGGCACACAGTCTAGAGGGCATCGTGTCGGACGTGGCGACGGTCGTCCGCCCGGAGAAGCGGGCGCACATCCGTCTCTCCGACTTCGATGACTATGTGAAGCCGGAGAATGTGGCCGCCGCTGTGTCGGCACAGGGGGAGTGCCCGCGGGATAGAGTGAGGGTCGGGAGCATACGATCGGCTCCCAGCGGCTTTTCCTCGGTACTAGTCGAGTGCCCCCTGAGGGTGGCGAGGAAGCTCGCCAGCATGGAAAAGGTCCAGGTCCTCTGGAATCTGGCCAAGGTGGAGGCTGTCGAACCCAGACCTATGCGCTGTTTCAGGTGCATGGGACTGGGTCATACGCGGCCAATGTGCCTATCGACCGCTGATAGGTCGGATTGCTGTTTCCGATGCGGTATAGCGGGCCATCGGGGAGCAGATTGCTCCAAGCCGCCACACTGCTCAGTGTGTGCCGAGGCGGCGTTGCCCCATGGGCACGTCATGGGCAGTAAGGAGTGCCGGCCCCCGGCGAAAATGAGGGTCACGGAAAGGCAGGATAGGGGACCTGCCATAACAGAGCCGGTGGCGATGGAGGCGACTGAGGAGCTGCCACCAAGAGTGCCCAAGATCCTGGTCGAAAGACTCCCCCCCCCGCTACCCCTTGCCCCTGAAGCCCCCCCAGGCGCCTCTTCCTCTGGAAAGGGTGCCGGAAGGGTTCCGGGCGTGGCGACGGAGGAGGTGGTGAGGGAGCGGGAGAGTTTGAGGGAGGAAAGGGAGGAGGAGGGGGAGTCTGAGCGCAGCGGGCGTGGAGCTTCCCCCACTCTGCCCAAAAGATGTAGGCGGTCGGCCAGATTATCGAGGCAGCCGCCTGGAGGTGAGGGGGAGGACCGCTAGTGCCGGGTTCCGTCCTGGCCCTGCTGGTCGCGTCCCCAAACAGGTCGTTGGTGGGGAGTAGGTAAGGTGGAAGCGCCTCTTCTGCCACATGCCAAATCCTTGGTGGTGGCGGATAGGGCGCTTTGTTGTCGTGCACTCCGTGCTTTTTTGCAGCAACCTCTCCCGAGGTTAAACAACAGCACACCCTTTCGGGGGTGTGGTGTTGTTATAGACGTCGCGAACGCGTACCGCCCGGGTGACTGCGCGTGTCGGCCCTAAACGCACCATGTGCGAATGGGCCGACACGGGTGATCACACGGGCGCCAGGGTGAACCCCGCGGTTTAATTCCCTCAGGAAAGGCCCCGCGGTCTTCACCTGTTTCGGAGTTTGGTCCCCCAGAGGTTAGTGAGTATCCCCCTTCGTCTCGCCCTTCCCAGCCTTGGGCCTTCCCTTGGCAGCCGACTGGAGACAATGGCGTCTCCATGACAGTCGGTGGGTTGCGGAAAGACGGACGGGTGAGTCTCACATAACCTGGGGCCTCTTCAAGGCCCCGGGTACTCGTAATGAGTTACTCTGGGTTAAAAAAAAAAAAAAAAAAAAAAAAAAAAAAAAAAAAAAAAAAAAAAAAAAAAAAAAAAAAAAAAAAAAAAAAAAAAAAAAAAAAAAAAAAAAAAAAAAAAAAAAAAAAAAAAAAAAAAAAAAAAAAAAAAGGTTAGGTTAGGTTAGGTTAGGTTAGGTTAGGTTAGGTTAGGTTAGGTTAGGTTAGGTTAGGTTAGGTTGATGCTCGAGAGTCTCAATCGCGATCCTTGGGGGCGCCCGTACCGCTCAGTTCGGGGTAAACTGCGCAACATAGGCCCCCCTCTGACTGAGTCTCTTGAGCCAGCGCTGCTCGACTCCATAGTCCGTGCCCTCTTTCCAGAGAGAGCTGAATTTGTGCCTCCGCGGATGGCCCCGGCAACATCAAACGGGGAAGACACCCAGGTGCCGCCGATAACCACCGGCGAGTTGGGTGCGGCCTTCCTGCGGCTCAAGGCCAAAAACACAGCTCCAGGGCCAGATGGGATCCTCGGCAAGATCTGGGTGCTGACCGAGGAGGTGATGGAGGAGCGTCTGAGAGCATTGCTAGACGCGTGCCTCGTAGCGGGTGAATTTCCCGCAAGGTGGAAGTCAGGACGCCTCATTCTGCTTAGGAAAGAGGGTAGACCCCTCGATTCACCATCAGCCTACCGGCCTATCGTTCTTCTGGACGAGGCCGGGAAGCTATTCGAGCGCGTCCTGGCTTTCCGCATTAATAGCCACCTAAGAGACATCGGCCCTGACCTGGCATCTTGTCAGTACGGTTTTAGGGAGGCGCGGTCCACAGTGGATGCCATCCTGAGTGTGAAGGGGCACTCCCAGGAGGCAGTGGCTCAGGGGGATGTAGTGTTGGCGGTGTCGCTCGACATCGCCAATGCTTTTAACAGCTTGCCCTTTGAGGTCATCGGCGAAGCGCTGAGGTATCACGGTGTACCTGGATACCTTCAGCGCATTATCCACAACTACCTGCGAGGTAGAAAGGTGGTATATGTGGATCAGGGCGGCAGGCTGCAAAGTCGAATGGTGTCGTGCGGCGTTCCACAGGGGTCGGTACTCGGGCCGCTCCTGTGGAATGTGGGCTATGATTGGGCCCTTAGAGGTGCGATGTTGCGTGGTCTCCGCGTAATATGTTACGCGGATGACACGCTTGTGACCGCTCGCGCTCAAGGGTTCCCCGAGGCGGCCAGGCTGGCTACAGTTGGGGTATCCCATGTGATCGGCCGAATCCAGCAGTTGGGGCTGAGGGTTGCCCTGGAAAAAACAGAGGCACTTCTGTTCCACGGCCCTCGCAGGAGACCGCCTCCGGATGCACATATCCGGATCAACGGCATTCGTATAGATATCAGCCCGTGTATGAAATACCTCGGGCTGTATCTGGACGGAAGGTGGCTCTTCCACGAGCATTTTCGGCGCCAATCACCAAAGCTGGTGAAAACAGCTCACGCGCTGGGGAACCTGCTGCCAAACCTTGGTGGCCCTAGCTCCAGCGCGCGCCGGCTTTATACTGGCGTCGTACGCTCTATGGCGTTATACGGAGCACCGGTGTGGGTGGACGCCCTTAGTGCCAAGAACAAGATCCTTCTTAGAAGGCCCCAACGGGCCATGGCACTAAGGGTGATACACGGTTACCGCACCGTGTCCTTTGAGGCGGCCTGCGTCATAGCGGGAACTCCCCCCTGGGAGCTGGAGGCAGAGGTCCTGACCTCTGTTTATGAACAGAGTGCCGAGATCCGCAGCTTGGGCAGCAGAGCGATGCCCGAGCAGGTGTCCCGATGGCGGGAACGTGCCCAAAAGATGGCGCTGCGCCAATGGCGGCAACGCTTGGAGCATCCAACCGCCGGCCACTTGACCATCGG
Source organism: Eudonia lacustrata (assembly GCA_947562085.1). Lineage (NCBI taxonomy): Eukaryota > Metazoa > Arthropoda > Insecta > Lepidoptera > Crambidae > Eudonia > Eudonia lacustrata. The sequence continues at coordinate 19,316,962 of OX387329.1, forward strand.
AGCGATCCGGCCCGTCCTGGAGCGATGGGTCGATCGCAAGGAGGGTGGGCTCTCTTTCCGCATGACGCAGGTCCTCACCGGACACGGTTGTTTCGGTGGCTACCTGCACAAGATCGGTCGGGAGCCTACAATGGAGTGCCACGAGTGCGGCGCTGGGGCCGACTCGGCTACCCACACGCTGGCATTCTGCACGGCGTTCAACAGCGAACGCCAGGCGTTACTCGCCGTCATCGGACCCGACCTGACGCTAACGGCCGTGGCCAATGCCATGGTCACGAGCAGAAGGTCGTGGGACGCCTTCGCCTCCTTCTGCGAGGATGTCATCTCGCGGAAAGAGGAGGCGGAGAGGGCGAGAGAGGACGACCCGCTGTCTGTCGCATCGCGACGCAGACGAACGGGACGTCGGAGGCGGCTACATGGGCTGTTGCATCCATCGTAGCCCAGCGCGGGGGTGGGGGTCACCATCTTCCCCACACTCCCCGCGCCACAGCCTCAAGGTGAAAGGCGCCCCTCTCACATCCGGGAGGTATGGCGCCTTGGTGGGCCCTAGGGGGCAGCCGCGCGGACTGTGAAAGACTCCTCACAGAGTACTCGGGGTTCCGCAAAAGCGGTAGACGGGTGTCGAGCGGTTTAGTGGGTCGGTCATGGCGCATCTGGTGACCAACCCCACACACCTCCCGGGCCTGCAACAGCCCGGTTGAGAAGGTTTGAATGCAAATTCCGCTCGTTAAAAAAAAAAAAAAAAAAAAAAGGTTAGGTTAGGTTCCCTCGGATGGCCCCGCCAGCTCCGGACGAGGAGGGTGAGAGGGATCCTCCTCCTCTTATTGATGAGGAGGAGTGGAAGGACGCCGTCGCCCGTCTCAAGGGACGCAAGACGGCACCGGGACCTGACGGCGTCCCGAAGCGGGTGTTGGACCTGGCCCTAAAACATCTAGGGGCCAGGGCCAGGGAGCTGTGCGACGCCAGTTTTAAGTTCGCACAGTTTCCAAAAGTATGGAAGGAGGGGTCCTTGTGCCTTATTGCGAAGGAGGGGCGTCCGGCGGACGACCCCTCGGCATATCGCCCCATTGTGCTGCTGGACGAAATCGGGAAGGTCTTCGAGAAGATCATCGCTTCCCGAATAGTCCAGCAGCTAGGAGGGGGAACGGGCCCCGACCTCTCCGAGGCCCAATATGGCTTCCGGACGGGGCGGTCGACGATCGACGCCCTGTCTGATCTCCGGACTCTTATTTACGAGTCCGTTGAGAAGCAAGAGGTAGTTTTGGCGGTGTCCCTAGACATCGCCAATGCTTTCAATAGTCTCCCGTTCGGCGTCATCATGGAGGCGCTTCGTTACCACCAAATGCCTCCATATCTGCGCCGAATAGTGGGAGACTATTTGAGGGACCGGGACGTAGCGTACGTGGGACGTGGCGGCGAGCTTGGCCGTCACAGGGTGTCCCGCGGCGTTCCACAGGGGTCGGTCCTTGGCCCCTTGTTATGGAACGTCGGTTACGACTACGTCCTTCGGTGTGGCCTCCCCCCGATGGTGCGGTCGTTTTGTTACGCCGATGACACGCTCGTTACCGTCCGGGGGACGCGGCTGGAGGATGTCCAGCGCCTGGCGTCCGTGTTCGTCAGCCATATCGTGCGGCGGATACGGACGTTGGGCTTGGAGGTGGCCCTCCACAAGACCGAGGCCATGGTGTTCCACGGGCCTCGGAGACGGCCGTCAGCGGGTGCGTCAATCGTTGTGGAGGGCGAGAGGGTCGGTCTAAAGCCCCAGATGAAGTATCTGGGGCTGGTGATTGATGGGCGGTGGGGTTTCGAGGAGCACTTCCGACTCCTCGAGCCCCGGCTGCTGGGAGCAGCAGATGCCCTCGGGCGACTTTTGCCCAACGTGGGGGGCCCGAGCGTGGCGTGCCGCCGACTCTACGGCGGCATCGTGCGCTCCATGGCGCTGTATGGGGCGCCGGTGTGGGCTGACTGCTTGAACCCACACGCCATCGCCTCTCTCCAGCGGGCCCAGCGCGCAATGGCGCTGCGGGCGATCCGGGGCTACCGAACGGTGTCCCGGAAAGTAGCGTGCGCTCTCGCGGGGACGCCCCCGTGGGAGCTGGTGGCGGAGGTGCTCGCTGCGGCATACCGGCAGCGAGCGGAGGAGAGGGCCAGTGGCAATCGCCTGGCCCCCCAAGAGAGGCGCTCTGCTCTTGAGGTAGCACGAGACGAGATGTTCCGCCTATGGTCCGAGGACCTGGGCGAAGGGGCCTCGGCTACGCAAACGCGTAGTCTGGAGGCCCTACGCCCCGTCCTCCAAGCATGGGCGGAGCGGCGCCATGGGTCGCTCACATACCATCTGGTGCAGATACTGTCCGGACATGGTTCGTTCGGACGCTATTTGCACCGGATCGGAAGAGAGCCGACCCCACAGTGCCACCATTGCGGGGCAGCGGAGGACACGGCGCAACACACCCTAACGGTGTGCTCTGCGTTCGATGTCCAGCGCTCCGCATTGGTCACTGTGATTGGCGCGGACCTCTCCCTGCCGACCGTGGTTCTGTCCATGCTCGGTAGCGAGGGGTCCTGGGAGGCGGTCAACTCCTTCTGCGTCGACGTCATGACGCTGAAGGAGGAGGCGGAACGGGCCAGGGAGGATGACCCCCTGGCAGAACCGTGCCGCCGCAGACGCCTCCTGCGGAGGAGGCGGCAATACCAGCGCCTTCTCCAACCGGTGGGAAACCAGCGCGGTCCGAGCCCTAGGGGGGGCTCCGACCGTGCATTGCACAGGTCCCCACTGAGGGCCGACGCCCCGCATGTCCCGGCGCGTCGGCGACCCGTCTCACCAAATGACGGGTCAAGCGTGTCCGCCCATCGTTTTCGAGGGCGGTCACCCGCCCCAATCAGGGGCGGAAGAGGGGCTCGCCCATCAACAGGGCGAGCAGTCACCGACGGGGTTGTGGAAGTGTCCGAAAGGGTTCCCATGACCTCGTCAGGCTCCACCATGCCGGCGTTCGATGCGTCCTCCTCAGATGAGGACGACGCGATGATCGCCGGTCTGCTGGTTCCAAGGTGACGAGAGGACATCGGAGTGGTTTTTACCGAGTCGGTCTAGACTCGCTTTCTCTAGGGCTTCGGCCCTGGAACAGAGTCTAGGCCATCCTCGGACAGCCAGCGGGACCCCTCATGCCCGCTGATGCGCCTGTTTGCAGGTTTTCCACTTCGCAACAAAAAAAAAAAAAAAAAAAAAAAAAAAAAAAAAAAAAAAAAGGTTAGGTTAGGTTAGGTTAGGTTAGGTTAGGTTAGGTTAGGTTAGGTTAGGTTAGGTTAGGTTAGGTTAGGTTAGGTTAGGTTAGGTTAGGTTAGGTTAGGTTAGGTTAGGTTAGGTTAGGTTAGGTTAGGTTAGGTTAGGTTAGGTTAGGTTAGGTTAGGTTAGGTTAGGTTAGGTTAGGTTAGGTTAGGTTAGGTTAGGTTAGGTTAGGTTAGGTTAGGTTAGGTTAGGTTAGGTTAGGTTAGGTTAGGTTAGGTTAGGTTAGGTTAGGTTAGGTTAGGTTAGGTTAGGTTAGGTTAGGTTAGGTTAGGTTAGGTTAGGTTAGGTTAGGTTAGGTTAGGTTAGGTTAGGTTAGGTTAGGTTAGGTTAGGTTAGGTTAGGTTAGGTTAGGTTAGGTTAGGTTAGGTTAGGTTAGGTTAGGTTAGGTTAGGTTAGGTTAGGTTAGGTTAGGTTAGGTTAGGTTAGGTTAGGTTAGGTTAGGTTAGGTTAGGTTAGGTTAGGTTAGGTTAGGTTAGGTTAGGTTAGGTTAGGTTAGGTTAGGTTAGGTTAGGTTAGGTTAGGTTAGGTTAGGTTAGGTTAGGTTAGGTTAGGTTAGGTTAGGTTAGGTTAGGTTAGGTTAGGTTAGGTTAGGTTAGGTTAGGTTAGGTTAGGTTAGGTTAGGTTAGGTTAGGTTAGGTTAGGTTAGGTTAGGTTAGGTTAGGTTAGGTTAGGTTAGGTTAGGTTAGGTTAGGTTAGGTTAGGTTAGGTTAGGTTAGGTTAGGTTAGGTTAGGTTAGGTTAGGTTAGGTTAGGTTAGGTTAGGTTAGGTTAGGTTAGGTTAGGTTAGGTTAGGTTAGGTTAGGTTAGGTTAGGTTAGGTTAGGTTAGGTTAGGTTAGGTTAGGTTAGGTTAGGTTAGGTTAGGTTAGGTTAGGTTAGGTTAGGTTAGGTTAGGTTAGGTTAGGTTAGGTTAGGTTAGGTTAGGTTAGGTTAGGTTAGGTTAGGTTAGGTTAGGTTAGGTTAGGTTAGGTTAGGTTAGGTTAGGTTAGGTTAGGTTAGGTTAGGTTAGGTTAGGTTAGGTTAGGTTAGGTTAGGTTAGGTTAGGTTAGGTTAGGTTAGGTTAGGTTAGGTTAGGTTAGGTTAGGTTAGGTTAGGTTAGGTTAGGTTAGGTTAGGTTAGGTTAGGTTAGGTTAGGTTAGGTTAGGTTAGGTTAGGTTAGGTTAGGTTAGGTTAGGTTAGGTTAGGTTAGGTTAGGTTAGGTTAGGTTAGGTTAGGTTAGGTTAGGTTAGGTTAGGTTAGGTTAGGTTAGGTTAGGTTAGGTTAGGTTAGGTTAGGTTAGGTTAGGTTAACAACTTTTTGGGTAGTAGGAATGGTAGTATCGGTCTGAGGATTTTACTCCCCCTTAATTTTGTTAGCTTTCACCTTTATGTTGAAGGTGACGGCCATCTTTTTTGGTAGTTTCGGTGAAAAAAATTATTTTCACTTTCGCAAATTGTCGAAACTTAGCAAATTTGTACTGGTTCGCGACACGAAAGTCGTCGAAGTAGACAAATTTTTTGAGGTAATTTTTAATTGGTTTTTTTGGCTCGGCGTTTGTGGACAGCGGAAGATACTTTTAGCCACAAGGGAGACAACTCCATCCGTCACCCCCTGGAATTATTTCAGATTTTTCCAGTTGCTGGAAGTGTCTTCTGTAAGCCACGGAAGTCGCTGAAAAAACCTTTTAAACTCGCCCAATTCGTGCAGTTTCTTAGTGTTAGTTTTTTGGTTTGTTTACATTTTTTAGTCTTAATTATCTCGTAAGTTTTTTATGTAAGGGTTGTGGTTTTTAGTCTCGCTAGGGTATAAGGGTTCTTTAGAAATAGTGTAGGCTAGGTTTTGGTTTTGGTTAGTTTATAGTTTTGTAGTTATTATTATTTCCAAAAAGGTTGTTTTTGGTCAAATTTCTCCATTTTTTGTTAGTTTTTATTTTTTAATTTTTTGGTTTTGGGTTTTTTCTTTTTCTTTCTTTTTGTAGGTTGTAGGCCGATTGCTAACGCATCGGAATATATATAGTTTTTGTGGGATTAGGATTAGGAACAAGGGTTTTAACCCCTGTTAACATAAATATTGTAGTTTTTTAGGAAATTGCGAAAATTTTGTATGGAGAATTGGACACCTTAGGTGGACTTTTCTCCATACTAAGATTTTTACGTAATTATTTTTGGAATTTTAACTTTTTTAATAAGTTGAAATAAATTGTGTTAGGGGTTTTAGGGGGTGCAGGGCGCCCAAAAAATTAGGTGTAGGGCTCGGTTAGTCAAGGGGTTAGGTTAGTTTCTTGGCTAGGAGAGTTTTTGTTCCGGGTGTTATTAGAACACCCAAACAATTGGGGAGGAACCCAAAAGGGTTCCAAACGATCAGTTGGGCGTTTCGTCGCCCAACTGGTCGCCGGTCATGTCCCAGAGGGGGAGAGGACCGGTCGGGAGCAAAGTGCCGTTTTTCGAGAGTGATCCCGAGAGCTCCGATAAACTGGACGCGAATGAGATGGGGCCAACGGTAGGAACTGCTACCGGAAAATCCAAAGAGGATGGAAAGGAGGACCATCGTAGAAAAAGAGGATACGGGGACTCCTTGTCGGATGACGAATCTAGTAGGCCAAACGCTAGGAAGGTCAGCACAGCGACCAGAGGCCGAGGCAGGAAAGGCAGAGTCGATGGAGAAAGAAAGGGGACCTCCATCGGCATGGCGGATGCCAAAAAGTCGTGCCAAATCTTACCGGAGGGGGAATCGGACGAATCTGGGGACTCGGATATAGACATAATGTCCGTTCCCAAAAAGTTACCGGCCTCAAAAGAGGCATTCCTAAAGGAGAAGGCAAACCCAAAAAGTGGTCTCCTGAAAGGATCCAAACTGGCACCCATAAGAGCTAGGGTGAGGGGTGAAACCAAAGAGAAGTTGTTGGAAGAAGCCAGTAAGGCAATACTAGAAGTATACGAGCATGTCAAAAACTCCGGAAACGTTAAGGGGAATGTTCAAGGGAACATAAATGATGAACTGAGAGCCGTGTATGCGTGCGTAGAGTCCCTCAAAGAAATGTCGGCGACCGAAGAATGTAAGAGGGTCCAAAAAGAAAACGAGGTGCTCCGTCACAGAGTGGAAGTGATGGAGGCTGAATTGCAAGCCTTAAAGAAGGACCAGATTGAGCGCAGACCGGCCCACAAGGGAACAGATGTTCAGAGGGAGGTGGCCATCTCAATGGATGATAAGCTGGAGGATTTTAAGCGTGAACTGTTCTTGTCTCTGGGGGGAATGCTCAATAATCGCATAGATGAGATAAAGAAGAGACTCCCGTGCGAGCCCCCCACGAGGCCGCCGTTGGCGCACGATAAGAGGAGGGCGGAGGCCAACAGCTACGCTAACGCGGCAGCTGGACCACGTAGGGTCCCACAGGCTGCTCCACCTGTGGTTGGGCCGGCCCCTGTCCAAGTGTGGGACAATCCCCCACTGCCCCAACGGGCAGTGATCAGGGGAGCGCCTCCTCCGACGCGTTCGGCATCTCCAGCTCTGGCGGCGGCTTCTAGCACGCCAGCATTGGAATGGAGGCAACACGTGTCGAAGGGCGCCAAGAAGAACGCTAAGAAGGCTGCCAAGGCTGCCCAAGCTTCCGGCCAAGGCACCAATGCGACAAAGAGAGTGGCAACGGGTTCTGCCCCCGAAAACGTGGTAAAATTGGTAGTACCACGCTCGTCAGCAGTAACGATTACCCTAAAGCCGGAAGCCATGGCTAATGGCGCCACTTACGCCTCCGTAATGGAGAAAGCAGTAGGTGCCATCAACTTGCAGGACTTTGGCCTGGAAGCGATGCGCATTAGGAAAACGGCGGCGGGTGGGCGTAAGCTGGAGATCCCAGGAGCAACCAGCGGGCCAAAAGCCGACGCGTTCGCGGCTAAACTGAAAGAAGTCATATCGGAGGAAGCGAACGTGGGAAGGCCGTGTAAAAAGGCCGAACTACGTATTGTAGGCCTGGCCGACTACATCAAGCAAGAAAAAGTTGTGGAGGCCATAACGGCTAAAACCGGATGTGCCCCGGAAATGGTCTCCCTTGGAGAAATACGTGATGGGCCATGGGGCGCGAACTCCGTCTTGGTCCGGCTCCCGGTCGCACAGGCAAAATTATTGGTGGAGGAAGGTCGTCTGGCGATAGGATGGGCCTATGCGCAGGTTGTGGCACTCGAGGCTCTACCAATAAGGTGCTATCGTTGTTACGGTGCGGGGCACACACAATATAACTGTGACTCGAAAGTTGACCGGAATGCATTATGCTTCCGGTGCAGTGCCCCGGGTCATCAGGCCGATACGTGTATTGCGGAAAAGCCTCATTGCGCGGTATGCAAAGAGGCCAAACTCCCATATGAACACTATATGGGAGGGAGGACATGTAGGCCGCCTGTCACCAAGCCAAAAATGGCCCCGTGGAGAAGGGCCCCTCCAGCGACGGCAGAGCGCGAAGCGCCTATGGAGATTGTAGAGCCAACAACGGGACCAAATGTCAGTACACAATAAAACAATTCTCCAGGCGAACTTGAATAACGCCGCCAACGCTCAAGACCTCATGGTCCAGCAAATGGCGGCTATAGGTGCAAATGTGGCTATAGCAGCGGAGCCCTACTCCATCCCTGCTAGAACGAACTGGATAGGATCTACCGATGAAAAAGTCGTCATTACAACCCCGGCCAACTCCAACTTGGCCCCAATTTCTCTGCGGGAAAGGGGTGCTGGATATGTCGCTGTTACATGGGGGGATATTGCCCTAATGGGCTTGTACTTCTCCCCCAATCGTACCCGCAGAGAATTCGTGGAGTACATCGGTAGAATCCAAGGGGTCGTTCGCAGGTTGGCCCCGCTGCAGGTGGTTGTTGCAGGCGATATAAACGCCAAGTCGAGGTCCTGGGGGTGCCCCGTGACCACCCAAAGGGGGGTGGCTGTGGAAAACTTCTGCGTAGAGGCAGGATTGGTCCTGCTCAATAGGGGCAACACTAGCACGTGCGTAAGATGGCAGGGGGAGTCTATCGTGGACATATCCTTCGCGACCCCCGCCCTTGCCTCGCGCGTGCGCAACTGGAAAGTGTTGGACCAGGAAACCCTGAGCGACCACCTTTATATATCGTTTGAGATAGTTGACACACCAATGGCAAATCTTACCCCCCAACAAGGCGTAAGAACCGCCAAGTTTAAACGCTGGGCATTGACGCGCCTAAATAGGGATGATGCGGTTGAGGCGGCCATGATCGAAGGCTGGTTACCGCCACCGCATGATGATGTGGACGTTGATGTCAGGGCAATCCACTTTCGGAAATCCCTGACAAGAATTTGTGACGCTGCGATGCCCCGCGTTGGAAATCGACGACAGCAACAACCAGTCTACTGGTGGTCGGCGGAAATTGAAAACCTCCGTGCCGTCTGCACGTATAAAAGACGGCTCTATCAAAGGTGTCGTAGAAGAAGACACACGTCGGAGGAAGAGGAGGAGCTGTATGGCCACCTCAGCCAAGCAAGGTGGAACCTTAAACTTGCGGTCCAGCGTGCAAAGGCGTCAGCCTGGGAGGAATTCCTGGCTGACCTAGATAGGGACCCGTGGGGACGCCCCTACCGATCCGTTCGGAACCGAATGCGGAGCTCGGCGCCCCCCACCGAATCGTTTAGACCGGAGCTCCTGACCCGGGTCGTCGACACATTGTTCCCGAGTAGGGTGTTCGAGGTCGCGCCTTTTGTGGCCCCAGAGCACGACCGTGAGATGGACCCGCGAACAATCCCGCGAGTGACGACTGAAGAAATGGGGATGGCCGTCGACCGCCTTAGACTTAAAAAGAAGGCACCAGGCCCCGATGGCGTCCACGGCAGGGTTCTGGCCCTTGCCCTCGATCACATCGGACTAAAATTGTTGGAATTGCTGGACTCCTGCCTTCAACAAGGGAGGTTTCCAAAGGCTTGGAAGGAGGGGAGATTATGCCTCCTAAAGAAAGAAGGACGTCCGGCGGACTCACCATCAGCGTTTCGCCCGATCGTCCTACTAGATGAAGTAGGTAAGCTCTTCGAGAGGATTATCGCCTCTCGAATAAATGAGCACCTAAATAGTGAAGGTCCGAATTTAGAGGAGACGCAGTTTGGCTTCCGAAGAGGAAGATCGACTGTGGACGCCATACTCTCGCTGAAAAGGATGGCGGAAGAAGTCGTCGAGAGAGGGGAAAGGGTGCTGGCAGTGTCACTTGACATTGCCAACGCTTTCAACACCCTTCCCTTCAGCGCCATAACAGAGGCTCTAAAATACCACAAAGTTCCGTGGTACCTGAGAAGGATCCTCGGAAATTATTTAAGGGACAGGTGTGTGCTGTACCTTGAACCAGGTGGCGCACAAATATGTGCACACAGAATGGTGTGCGGCGTTCCGCAGGGGTCGGTGCTGGGACCACTCCTGTGGAACATTGGTTTCAACTGGGTCCTGAGGGGAACTCTTCTCCCCAGGACGAGTGTCATTTGCTATGCAGATGACACTCTAGTCACGGCAAGGGGCCGTGACTACCAGGAGGTAGCCAGAAGGGCGGCCGCGGCTGCGACGTTAACCGTCACTCGGATCCGGTTGTTGGGGTTGGAGGTGGCCTTGCCGAAAACCGAGGCCATTCTCTTTCACGGTCCTCGGGGCAGGCCCCCCAGTAATGCCCATATCCGAGTCGATGGAGTCTCTGTTGGAGTTGGGTCCCAGATTAAATACCTGGGGCTCACGCTGGATAGCCGCTGGAGCTTCGAGCCGCATTTCGCGAAGCTTGCTCCCAGGATAGTTGGAGCGGCAATGGCCCTATCAAGGCTACTGCCAAATGTTGGCGGACCCGGCGACAGCTGTCGTAAGCTGTACGCCGGCATTCTAAAAAGTATGGCCCTTTACGGAGCCCCGGCTTGGTCGGACGCACTGTCTCGGAAGAACGTCGCCAACCTGCGTGGACCGCAGAGGACAGTGGCGATCCGAGCCATCCGGGGCTACCGCACAGTGTCGTTTGGAGCAGCGACCCTAATTGCAGGCTTGCTTCCGTGGGAACTCGAGGCCAAAGTGTCAACTGAGGTCTACGAGTTCTGCGCGGAATGGAGGGCTAGAGGCGAGAGACCCGCACATGCGGAAATTGAAGGGGCGAGACGGGAAGCTTACGATATGGCGGTGTGGCAATGGGAGGAGACACTGACAACCCCAGAAGCCGGAGCCCGCATCATCGAAGCAATCCGTCCAATTTTGCAGAGGTGGCTGGAGAGGTCACATGGAGTGATGACCTATCATATGACGCAGATGCTTACCGGGCATGGGTGCTTTGGTAAGTATCTGCACATGATCGGTAGAGAGGAAACTCCGGTCTGTCATCATTGTGGTGAGGAAGTGGATACCGCGCAGCACACAATGGAGGCGTGTAGTGCCTTCCTCCCCCAACGCCGCACCCTCGAGATGGCACTGGGATTAAGAGGCACGCTAACCCTGCCAGGGGTAGTTGCGGCAATGGTCGAGGAGGAGAGTAGCTGGGCAGCGGTGGCGGACTTCGCCGCGAGTTGCATGGGCCTCAAAGAGGAGGCAGAACGCACCCGGGAAGAGTCCGCCGACGCTGCGCCGGCCAGAAGGAGGAGAACGGGTAGGCGGCGTAGGAGACACGCCGACCTGAATCCACCATAAGGTGATGCCGGGTCGTCTGACGTAGTCGGGTTCTGACCCGATGCGCCATGACGGCTCGGAAATAGTTTGTAGGATTAGGAATAAGATTTAGGAATTAGGTTGTAGTCAATAAGTATATGTCTTAATGTTTCAATGTAGGAAGGAACCCAAGGAAGGGGGGGCATCGGCATGGCTATCTCACCATAGCACCCCAGATGCCCCCAGGGTCCGATAGACGCGAAAGCGTTGTCCTTCTTCTGTGTTGTCTTGTTAGTCCTTGTGTTGTTTGGGTTTGTTGTCGATGTCGGGTTGTTGTCGTGTCGAGTGTCGTTGGGTCGTTGTTCTTTATAGTCTCTAAGGTTGGAGCGGGGACCTGAAGTGGGAGACAAACTGAGTCGGGCTGACGATCGGCTGTCTCAGGTCGACCACGGAGGGTTCCCACTCCATAGGGTTTCTGTTTTATATATTTATTGTATGGTTTGTCTTTGTAGGAGGTACCGAGGCGGGAACTTGACATGGGAAGCGATGAACAGTGAGATGACAGCTAGTTATCTTGCTGATTCAAAGCAACCACGAAAGAACCCGCCCCGGTCAAATATTTGTGCTGTCCCATAGGGTTGTTGTGGTCCGCGTGTCCAATTAAGTTGGGCACGTCGTTCTGGTGTTTTTCGTGGTGTTCTGGTTGTTGAGTCCGCGTGTCCACAAAAGGTGGGCACGTTGTTCTGGTTGTTGAGTCCGCATGCCCACGAAAACGTGGGTATGTCAGTCGGTTTGTTGTGTCCGCATGTCCACAAGGGGGGGAAGGGTGTGGACATGCAGGTCTTGGTCGTTGGGTCTGCGTGCTCACCTACGGTGGGCACGCAAGGTCGTAAAGTCGGGTTTTGTTTGGTTGTGCAATATGCGCGCAAGGCTCCCGCGAGGTATTGCCCTCGTGGTAAAGGTCCCGTGAGAGCCACTCTGCATTTCGGAGGTTGCCCCCCAGGGGTTTTTACCGGGTCGGCTACGGCCATCCCCGGTTAAACCCGTTAGATCAGGTTTTCCCCTGGGTGAACAAAAAAAAAAAAAAAAAAAAAAAAAAAAAAAAAAAAAAAAAAAGGTTAGGTTAGGTTAGGTTAGGTTAGGTTAGGTTAGGTTAGGTTAGGTTAGGTTAGGTTAGGTTAGGTTAGGTTAGGTTAGGTTAGGTTAGGTTAGGTTAGGTTAGGTTAGGTTAGGTTAGGTTAGGTTAGGTTAGGTTAGGTTAGGTTAGGTTAGGTTAGGTTAGGTTAGGTTAGGTTAGGTTAGGTTAGGTTAGGTTAGGTTAGGTTAGGTTAGGTTAGGTTAGGTTAGGTTAGGTTAGGTTAGGTTAGGTTAGGTTAGGTTAGGTTAGGTTAGGTTAGGTTAGGTTAGGTTAGGTTAGGTTAGGTTAGGTTAGGTTAGGTTAGGTTAGGTTAGGTTAGGTTAGGTTAGGTTAGGTTAGGTTAGGTTAGGTTAGGTTAGGTTAGGTTAGGTTAGGTTAGGTTAGGTTAGGTTAGGTTAGGTTAGGTTAGGTTAGGTTAGGTTAGGTTAGGTTAGGTTAGGTTAGGTTAGGTTAGGTTAGGTTAGGTTAGGTTAGGTTAGGTTAGGTTAGGTTAGGTTAGGTTAGGTTAGGTTAGGTTAGGTTAGGTTAGGTTAGGTTAGGTTAGGTTAGGTTAGGTTAGGTTAGGTTAGTGCCTCGCCGGCTCCTGTCGAGAGCACCCACGTACACGTCGCTCCCAAAAATCCAATTGTTGTTTTTCGGCTTTTAAAAATAGATGGTATGACGTAAAAAATCATATCATCTATTGATAAATAGCAAACTTTTGTTAGGTATTTTTTAGTATTTTTTGTGTCGTTGTAGGTTAGGTATTCGATTTGTTTTTGAATTGTTTTTGGTTTTTCAGTGTCTAACATCCTGGAAAACACATACCAAATTTTTTAATATTTTTTAGTTTTTTCATCTTTGGAGCCCCGTCTGGGTTCCTTAGAGGTTTTTTGTAGTCCTTAGTCGTAGGTTAGTCTAGGTATTTTTAGTTTTTCAATCGGTCAAGGTTTGGATTTTTTGTGAATTTTTTCCTTAGGAATTGATTTGCAAGAAATCCCAAAACCTCTCGAACTTGACCGATTTGATTTTCGTGGTTTTGGTATAGTTTAAGGGTAATTATCTTTTAGTTCTTTTAGCTTAGGGTTGTGGTTTTTTATTTCTAAGGGTAGAAGGGTTCTTTAGGTTTAGTATAGGTTAGGTTTTTTGGGTTTTTATTGGGTAGTTTTTTAGTTATAATTTTTTCCAAAAAGGGTGTTTTTGGTTAAAATTCTCCATTTTTCGTTAGTTTTTAATTTTTATTTAATTGGTTTTGGGTTTTTTCTTTTTTGTCTTTTTTGTAGTAGGTAGTCCGTTAGCTAACGCATCGGACCATATTTTTTGTTTTTGTCTTTGGTTTCGGGAACAGGGTTTTTAACCCCCCCAAAGTCAAAAGTTGTAAATTTCGTCGGAATTGCAGAAATTTTGTATGGAGGATTGGACACCTTAGGTGGACTTTTCTCCATACTAAAATTTTTACGTAATTTTATTTGAAAAAAATATTTTTTAAATAAACACTTTGGGGGTATTTTGGGGGTGTTAGGGGGTGCAGGGCGCCCAAAAAATTAGGTGTAGGGTTCGGTTAGTGAAGGGGTTAGGCTAGTTTCTCAGCTAGGTGGGTTCTTGTACCGGGCATTACTGGAACATCCCAACAATTGGTGAGGAACCCAAAAGGGTTCCAAACGATCAGTTGGGCGGTTCTTCGCCCAACTGGTCGCCGGTCATGTCCCGGAAGGGGATAGCACCGGATGGGAAAAAAGTACCATTTTTTGAGAGCGATCCCGAGACTTCCGATAAGTTGGATCGGGAAGAGGTAGAGCCGCTTGTAGATCTGGACTATCGACAGATTCCCGAGTCAATGGAAACTGTCACCCAGAACCTGAAGAGGTGCCGTGGGGTAAGCGGGGAAAGCTCCGGAAACACGGACTCTGAAGGGTCGGATATGGAAAGGACGGGCTCTAAGGGTAAAAATAGAGCCAAGAGGGCTGCGGTAGAGCGCGGTAAAGACGACGGGCAAAAGAATAAGCTCGGGACGTCTATCGGCCTGGCGGCAGCCAAAAGAGGGGATGCCCAAGCCCACTCGGAGGAGGATGAGGTAGATGCAGAGGCATCTGCTCCCGCACCGACGCCGAAATCAAAGACGGCGTATTTGAAGAAAAAAGCCCCGGAGGAAGATAACTCGAAGAGCGGTCTCCTAAGGGGAGCAAAGCTGGCGCCCATAAGGGCAAAGGTTAGGGGTGCAACCAAGGAAGGGCTCTTGGAAGAGATGCGTAAGGCATCACTGGCAATATACGAGCACGTTAAGAACTCCGGAAATGTAAATGGGAAGGTACAAGGGGAGATCAATGACGGCTTAAGGGCCGTATATGCCTGTGTGGAAGCCCTGAAGGAAATGTCTGTAGAGGAGGCATACAAAAAGATGGAGGCGGAGAACAAAAGTCTCCGCCACCAAGTGGAAATATTGAAGGCCGAAGTCCAAGCCATCAAGGAGGACCAGCAAGAAAGAAGGACGGCCCGCAAGGGAACGGAAGTACAAAAAGAAGTGGCCATCTCGATGGACGACAGATTGGAGGACTTCAAGCGCGAAATGTTCTTGTCTCTGGGGGGAATGCTCAATGATAGGATGGATGAGCTCAAGAAGAGACTCCCTAAAGAGCCCTCCACGAGACCGCCACTAGCGCATGATAAAAGGAGGGTAGAGGTTCAGGCCAACAGCTACGCCAACGCGGTAGCTGGACCCTCTAGGGTCTCACGAGGCGCTCCGCCCGTGGTTGCGCCTGCCCCTGTAAAAGTGTGGGAGAACCCCCCGCTGCCCCAAAGGGCAGCGGACAGGGGAGCGCCCCCTCCAATGCGCCCAATCCGTTCGGCCTCTCCCGCCTTGGCTGCGGCCTCTAGCACGCCGGCGGTAGAGTGGAGGGAAAGCCTATCCAAGAAGGCTAGGCAGAAGGCCAGAAGGACCGCCGCCGCGGCCTCCAATGCCCACGGTGCCAATGCACCGAACAAGAAGGGTACGGGTTCTGTCCCCGTAAATGCAGTCAAGCTGGTACCACCACGCTCGTCGGTGGTAACAATAATGCTGAAACCGGAGGCTAAGGCCAATGGTGCCACGTACGCCTCCATAATGGAGAAGGCGGTGGACGCCATTAATTTGAAGGATCTGGGCCTGGAAGCGGTCCGTATGAAGAACACAGCGGCGGGAGGTCGCAAGCTGGAAATCCCAGGTGCGACCAGCGGGCCAAAAGCCGATGCATTGGCGGCGAAATTAAGGGAGGTGATTGCGCAGGAGGCTGACGTTGGGAGGCCCGTCAAGAAGGCCGAACTCCGGCTTGTCGGCCTTTCTGACTATATAAGTCAAGAAAGGGTAATGGCCGCAATCGTGGCATTCACAGGATTGGCCCAGAATGAAATCTCATTGGGAGAAATTCGCGTCGGACCTTGGGGTTCTAACTCCATATTGGTCCGACTCCCGGTTGCACAGGCCAAAAAGATGGTGGAGGAGGGTCGCATAGCGATAGGGTGGGCGCACGCACAAGTGGTAGCGCTCGAAAACCTCCCGATAAGGTGTTACCGTTGTTACGGGGCGGGTCACACGAAATATACGTGTGACTCAAAAGTGGACAGGAATGCTTTGTGCTTCCGGTGCAGTGCCCCGGGACATCAGGCGGGAACCTGCACTGCAGAAAAGCCCCATTGCGCCGTATGTGCTGAGGCCAAATTGCCTCACGAGCACTATTTGGGAGGGAGGACATGCAGACCTCCCATCACAAAGCCGAAGATGGCCCCCTGGACGAGGGGCCCTCCAGCGACAGTAGAGCGCAGTGCGCCAATGGATACGGCGGATATAACAACGGGACCAAATGTCAACTAGGCCCAAAGTAATACTACAGGCGAATCTAAATAACGCCGCCAATGCCCAGGATCTCATGATCCAGCAGATGGCGGAGCTAGGTGTGGATGTGGCAATCGCAGCGGAGCCCTACTCCATTCCTGCGCGATCAAACTGGATAGGGTCTACCGACAAAAAAGTGGTCATAACAACTCCGGCCAACAACAACATGGCCTCAATATCTTTACGGGAAAGGGGCAACGGATATGTCGCGGTCACATGGGGGGACATTGCCCTCGTAGGGCTATATTTTTCGCCCAACCGCACCCGTAGAGATTTTGTGGAGTTCGTCGGTAGAGTCTTGGGAGTAGTGCGCAGACTAGCCCCGCTGCAGATCATAGTTGCCGGGGACTTAAATGCAAAGTCGAGATCCTGGGGATGCCCCGTGACCACCCTAAGGGGAGAGGCGGTCGAGGAGTTCTGCGTGGAGGCTGGACTGGTCCTCCTAAACAGAGGAAATACCAGCACATGTGTAAGATGGCAAGGGGAGTCCATCGTAGACGTCTCGTTTGCGACCCCTGCCATCGCCTCACGCATCACGGACTGGAGGGTGCTGGAGCAGGAGACCTCAAGTGACCACCTATATGTGTCCTTCAGGATCTCCGGCCCGTCAGCAACAGATCATGGTGTTCGCGCTGCGAAATTTAAGCGGTGGGCGCTAACGTGCCTTAACCGCGAGGCCGCAGCTGAGGCCGCAATGATGGAACGTTGGCGGCCATCACCGCCCGCTGATATGGATGTAGACGCAAGGGCAATAGAGTTTCGCAAGGCCCTTACGCGAATATGCGACGCCTCTATGCCCCGAGTTAAAGACCGCCCACACCAACCGGCAGTATATTGGTGGTCTGCCGAAATCGCCAACCTCAGAGCCGCCTGCATGTACGCAAGGCGGCTGTATCAGAGGTGCCGGAGGAGAAGGCACACGGCGGAGGAGGAAGGGGCTTTGTACGACCGCCTCAGCCAACTAAGACTCGACCTAAAGGTCATGGTTCAGCGTGCAAAGTCGGCAGCATGGGAGGAGTTCCTGGCCGACTTGGATAGAGACCCATGGGGGCGCCCGTATCGCTCCGTTCGTAACCGGATGCGGAGTTCGGCGCCCCCCACCGAGTCGTTCCAGCCGGAACTCCTGACCCGGATTGTGGAGGGACTGTTCCCCAATCGGGTACATGAGGTGGCACCGTTTGTTGCCCCCGAACACGATGCGGTGGTGGACACCCAATCCATCCCGCGCGTAACAGATGAGGAGCTGGAAGTGGCTGTCGACCGCCTTCGCAGCAAGAAGAAGGCCCCGGGTCCGGACGGTGTACATGGCAAGGTTCTGGCCCTTGCCCTGGAACACGTCGGACCAAAACTCAGAGAGTTGATGGATACCTGCCTCCAAAGAGGAAGAGTACCAGGTATATGGAAGAGGGGGAGGTTATGCCTCCTCAAGAAAGAAGGACGTCCAGCTGAATCCCCGTCAGCATATCGTCCCATAGTCTTGCTGGACGAGGTCAGCAAGATGTTTGAGAGGGTTATCGCCTCTCGAGTTATTGAGCACCTGAGAGGAGATGGACCGGACCTGGAGGAGACCCAGTTTGGGTTCCGCCGTGGGAGGTCCACAATAGACGCCATCCTGACGTTAAAAAAGGCGACAGAGGAAGCGATTGACAGAGGGGAGAGGGTAATGGCGATATCACTAGATATTGCCAATGCATTTAATACCCTCCCCTTCAGTGCCATTAAAGAGGCACTGAGATATCACAGGGTCCCAGGATACCTGAGGAAAGTCCTAGACGACTACCTGACCGACAGATCGGTTTTGTACGTGGAGCCAGGTGGTGCACAAATCCGTGCGCACGGAATGGTGTGTGGTGTTCCGCAAGGATCGGTGCTGGGACCATTATTATGGAATGTCGGCTACAACTGGGTCCTGAGGGGAACCCTTCTCCCCAGGACGAGTGTCATCTGCTATGCGGATGACACTCTAGTCACGGCAAGGGGCCGTGACTACCAGGAGGTGTCACGAAGAGCGTCTGCAGCGGCAACACTTACGGTGACGCGTATTCGGTTGTTGGGTTTGGAGGTGGCGCTGCCGAAAACCGAGGCCGTCCTCTTCCACGGTCCTCGGGGCAGGCCCCCCAACAATGCCCAGGTTCGGGTAGATGGTGTCCCCGTTAGAGTAGGGTCCCAGATAAAATATCTGGGGCTTATCCTGGACAGCCGACTTAAGTTCGAGGCACACTTTGCCAAACTCGCTCCGAGGGTGGTCGGAGCGGCGATGGCCTTGGCCAGGCTCTTGCCCAACATTGGTGGACCGGGAGATGGCTGCCGAAGACTATATGCCGGCATCCTTAAGAGCATGGCCTTGTACGGAGCCCCGGTTTGGTCGGACGCCCTGTCTCGGAAGAACGTCGCCTGCCTGCGTAGACCGCAGAGGACAGTGGCTATCCGAGCCATCCGGGGTTACCGTACCGTCTCGTTTGTGGCAGCTACGGCAGTAGCAGGAATGCTCCCATGGGAGCTCGAGGCCAAGGTGTCAACCGAGGTCTACGAGTTCCGAGCGGAGAGGAGGGCCGGAGGGGACAATCCCGCACAGGCCGAGATTGAGGGAGCGAGGCGCGAGGCCTACGACATGGCAGTATGGCAGTGGGAGGAGGTGATGGCAACCCCAGAAGCCGGAGCCCGTACTGTCGAGGCCATACGCCCCGTCCTGCGGAAGTGGCTGGAAAGGCCCCATGGTGGAATGAACTACCACTTGACGCAGATACTTACCGGACATGGTTGCTTCGGTAAGTATCTGCACCGAATAGGTAGAGAAGAGACGCCGAGTTGCCACCATTGTGGAGACGAGCTAGACACGGCACAGCACACGCTGGAAGCGTGTAGTGCTTTCCTGTCTCAGCGTCGCACCCTCGAGATGGCATTGGGGATGAGAGGCACGCTAGCCCTGCCAGAGGTAGTTGCGGCCATGGCTGAGGACGAAAGCAGCTGGGCAGCGGTGGCGGACTTCGCCGCGGAATGCATGGGCCTCAAAGAGGAGGCCGAACGCACCCGGGAAGAGTCCGCCAACGCTGCGCCAGCCAGGAGAAGGAGGACAGGGAGGAGGCGACGGAGATTTGCCGACCTCCATCCACCGTAAGGTGATGCCGGGCCGTCTGGCGTAGTCAGGTTCTGACCTGATGCGTCATGGCGGCCCGAGAAATTAGTTGTAGGAATAGTAATAGGATGTAGGAAATAAGTATTTATGTATTTATGTCTTAGAGTAGGGAGGAACAAAGGAAGGGGGGGCATCGGTATGGCTATTTAAGTATAGCACCCCAGATGTCCCCGGGTTCCCAATGGAATCGTGTGTCCTCATGTGTTGTCTTGTAGTGTCTTTGTGTTGTTGGGTGTCGTTGTTCTTTTGTTGTTGTTGGTTCGGTCGTGTGGTTGGTCTTTGGTCTCGAAGGTTGGGGTGGTAACCCGAAGTGGAAGGCAACTGAGTCTGGCTGACGCCCGGCTGTCTCAGGTCGACCACGGAGGGTTCCACCTCATAGGGTTATTGTGTTGTGGTGTTTGGAGCGGGGACTTGACATGGAAGCGACGAACGGTATGATGACAGCTCGTTATCTGCTGATTCGGAGCGACCACGATAGAGCCCTGCTTCAGACGACTATTTGTGACGTCCCGCATAGGTGTTGTTGTGTCTGCATACCCATAAGGGGGTATGTCTTGTCTGGGTTGGTTTGTGGCGTCTGGTTGTTGAGTCCGCGTGCCCACAAAAGGTGGGCACGTCTCTCTGGTCGTTGAGTCCGCATGTCCACGCAAACGTGGACATGTCAGTCGGTTGGTTGTGTCCGCATGCTCACAAGGGGGGGAAGGGTGTGAGCATGCAGGTCTGGTTTTCGTTGTGTCCGCATGTACACAAAAGTGTACATGCAAGTAGGGATGTGGTGTAGGCTTGTCCAAAAGGACATGTGTTTTTAGCTGTGCCGTGTGCGCGTGGTGGAGGGCTTCCGCGAGGTACTGCCAAAATGGCAAAGATACCGCGGTTGTCACTCCATAACACGCCCTAAAAGACTGGTCCCCCAGGGGTTTTTACCGGGTCGGCTACGGCCATCCCCGGTTAAACCCGTTAGATCAGGTTTTCCCCTGGGTAAACAAAAAAAAAAAAAAAAAAAAAAAGGTTAGGTTAGGTTAGGTTAGGTTAGGTTAGGTTAGGTTAGGTTAGGTTAGGTTAGGTTAGGTTAGGTTAGGTTAGGTTAGGTTAGGTTAGGTTAGGTTAGGTTAGGTTAGGTTAGGTTAGGTTAGGTTAGGTTAGGTTAGGTTAGGTTAGGTTAGGTTAGGTTAGGTTAGGTTAGGTTAGGTTAGGTTAGGTTAGGTTAGGTTAGGTTAGGTTAGGTTAGGTTAGGTTAGGTTAGGTTAGGTTAGGTTAGGTTAGGTTAGGTTAGGTTAGGTTAGGTTAGGTTAGGTTAGGTTAGGTTAGGTTAGGTTAGGTTAGGTTAGGTTAGGTTAGGTTAGGTTAGGTTAGGTTAGGTTAGGTTAGGTTAGGTTAGGTTAGGTTAGGTTAGGTTAGGTTAGGTTAGGTTAGGTTGGGGTGCGTGTCAGATGACCTCCACGTGGTGCATCCTGGGCAACGAGTGGTCCCAACGTTCTCCGTTCGGAGAAAGTTGGGCCCAATCGGCGAACATCTGGCTAGGCGGGAGCCCCTTCTGGGCCCTGCACCTCCATGTGCGTTTCCACTCTGGAACGTACACTCGCCGCTCCTTCTGAGCGGCTTTGAGGGGAGTTTGTTTGTGTTGTTACTTTGTGGTGTTTTGTTTTTTGTTGCAGGTGAAAATTAGTAGTCATGAAAGCGTCTTCTAAAAAACAACTACCCCAGGAGGGTACCCGTCGGGAGACGGGAGAATCCCTCCCTGGGACTGGTTCATCGGCCAAGGTCGGTGCTTCGGTTCCAGGCTGCCCCACCGTTTCTGGGGGGGGCAAAGAAACGCCGGATGTGAAGAGGAGGAAGGTGGAAGAAGAGGAGAAGAGCGAAGAGGAGAAGGCCAAGGAAGAGAAGATCTTTCAGCAGTCGTATGCAAAATTGGAACTAAGGAATGAGTGGATCCTGGCAAAAAAAGGATGGCCCGAGGATCCGAGGGAACTGGTGAGAGAATACAGAGGAACTGTCGTGGATGCCATAAATTTGATGGTTCGGTTAGACGAAATTAAAGAAGAATTGGAGGATGTTGGGAGGCAGCTCACTAAGACCAAGAAGGCCAAAGTGGCTGCAGAAGAGGCCGGACGTATTGCGGAGTTGAAGGCTGCAAAGGCCGAAGAGGAGGTCAGGTGCCTTGCAAAGGAGGTCAAGCGCCTCAGAGAAGAAAAGGCTGCTCCTCCTTCTGCATCAGAGCCGGAAGACATTGTGACGACTGTGCTAGCAGCGATGCAGCGCACCCTTGAGGGTATGGATAAGAGGTTGGACGGACTGGAAGCGAGGCTTCCGGCGCCTAAGACGAGGACATTCAGTTCGGTAGTTGCGAGCGGTGCTGAACCCGCTCCGGTCCCTCCAACGCCTGTCCAACCCGTTGTGGTGCGGACTGCTGGGACCCGTGGACGGAGGAGGAGAGTAGCTGGGCCCTCTGCCCAGAAGAGGACTGAGGCACTGACGGTGCCTAATGTAGGACTGACGCCCCCGGGAGTGCCAAGGGAGAGGAGAGCCCTTAGGCAGCCCAACTCGGCGGCGATTACCCTCCAGCTTAGGCCGGAGGCGGTTGCCCGGGGAGTGTCATACTCAGACGTCATGGACAGGGTAGAGAATGCCATCAAGCTAGAGGAGTTTGGCATTCTGGGCGGTGTCAGAATAAGGACTGCCCAATCTGGGGCTTTGCTGATTGAGGTGCCAGGTATTGACAGTGGTGAAACTGCTGACAAGCTGGCACTTAGAATGAAGGATGTTGTGTCGGATGTGGCGGTGATTGTCCGCCCGGAGAAGAGGGCGGATATTCGCCTCTACGACTTTCACTCTGCAGTTACGACGGAGATGGTGGCCGCTGCTGTCTCGGCAGAGGGGGGCTGCCCTAAAGAGAAGGTGAGGGTGGGCAACATCCGATCGGGCCCAAGTGGCTCCGCATCGGTGTTGGTCCAATGCCCTGTGAAGGCGGCGGGGAGACTTGCCAACACGGAGGGACTACAGATGGGAGGATGGCATTTGGCCAAAGTGGAGGTGTTTGGACCCAAACCCATGCGCTGTTACAAGTGCATGGGGATGGGCCACACGCGGCCAATGTGCCCTTCAGAGAAGGATAGAGCGGGGTGCTGCTTCCGCTGTGGCATGGACGGCCATCAAGCGGGAGCATGCACCGGACCGCTGAACTGCCTGGTGTGTGCCGAGGCGGCGCTGCCCCATGAACACATCATGGGTAGTAGGGAGTGCCGGCCTCCGGCCACACAAACGAGGGGCGTGAGAACGCAGTGAGGCGCCAAGTTTTTTGTGGTCCTGAAGTTGTTTGGCAGGAACCAAAAGTAGGGGGGGGCATCGGTATGGCTATCGTGATATAGCACCCCAGATGCCCCCGGGGTCGTCGATGGATGACAGGATGTGTCGTCCAGTGTTGTGATGTGTCTTGGTGTGGCTGATGCGGGACCCTACATGTGAGCGATGTCTACGACAGAGTGAGCATGAGGGGTCCCGGATTAGTTCAATTGTGTTGCTGTATTGCTTGTTTGTATGTTTGCTTGTTTGCTGTTTTTGTGGTGTCCGCATGCCCAGAGAAGGGTGGGTGTGCTGCAGGTGTGGTACCGTGCGTGTAAGTCGCCCGTGTGTCGGCGCATGACCGCTTGCGGTCATAGGTTGGCACACGGGCGACGGGGTGGCCTTCGCGTGGTTAATCCCCAGTGGAAGTGTCCCGTGACTGCCACCTCAGCCTTAAGCTTCGGATTGTGGGCCTCCAGGGGTTTAGTGGGTATTCCCCTCCGTCTCGCCCTCCCAGCCGGGACTTCTTCCTGGCAGCTGACCTGGAGCCTCTCTCCTTGTCAGTGGGTGTGGAAAGGCGGACGGGCGAGTCCCACATAACTTGGGGCCTCTTCAAGGCTCCGGGTAGTCGTAATGACTTCCCCTGGGAAAACAAAAAAAAAAAAAAAAAAAAAGGTTAGGTTAGGTTAGGTTAGGTTAGGTTAGGTTAGGTTAGGTTAGGTTAGGTTAGGTTAGGTTAGGTTAGGTTAGGTTAGGTTAGGTTAGGTTAGGTTAGGTTAGGTTAGGTTAGGTTAGGTTAGGTTAGGTTAGGTTAGGTTAGGTTAGGTTAGGTTAGGTTAGGTTAGGTTAGGTTAGGTTAGGTTAGGTTAGGTTAGGTTAGGTTAGGTTAGGTTAGGTTAGGTTAGGTTAGGTTAGGTTAGGTTAGGTTAGGTTAGGTTAGGTTAGGTTAGGTTAGGTTAGGTTAGGTTAGGTTAGGTTAGGTTAGGTTAGGTTAGGTTAGGTTAGGTTAGGTTAGGTTAGGTTAGGTTAGGTTAGGTTAGGTTAGGTTAGGTTAGGTTAGGTTAGGTTAGGTTAGGTTAGGTTAGGTTAGGTTAGGTTAGGTTAGGTTAGGTTAGGTTAGGTTAGGTTAGGTTAGGTTAGGTTAGGTTAGGTTAGGTTAGGTTAGGTTAGGTTAGGTTAGGTTAGGTTAGGTTAGGTTAGGTTAGGTTGGGGTGTGTGTTGGGTGACCTCCTCGTGGTACATCCTGGGCAACGGGCAGCTTCAACATTCTCCTTCTTGAGAGGAGTTTGATGTGAGACTGCCCGGCTAACAACCCGACACAGGCGGGAGCCCCTTCTGGGCCCTGCACCTCCATGTGCGTGTCCACTTTGGGCCGCACACTCGCCGCTCCTTCTGAGCGGCTTTGAGAGGAGTTTTGACGGCGCCCCTTCTGGGCGTTGTTACACGGGGGGGAACAGGGTAGTTCGGCGCCCCTTCTGGGCGCCCTTCAAGCGTCTCTGCACGCAAACGTGCGGTATAACGAGGGTCTCATGCCAGCCTTCGACTATGTCTTCGTAGTGTCGCGGGTTCTGTCCCGTCCGCCACAACGACCCCAGCCCTGGCATAAGCTGGGTACGTGGTGGTCCGGGTGCAGTCCCGCAGCCCATCTGGGCGTCGACAAGGAAAAGTCGCTAAAACCCCACGGATACCTCCCGACCTCCGTGGGTATATAGGGCGTGCTTGGCGTGGGGGCTTCGACCCGGCACGAACGACGAGAGCTCCAGACAAGGAAAAGTCTTAAAAACCCGGGAGCCCACCCGTAATACCGCTCAGCAC
Source organism: Eudonia lacustrata (assembly GCA_947562085.1). Taxonomy (NCBI): domain Eukaryota; kingdom Metazoa; phylum Arthropoda; class Insecta; order Lepidoptera; family Crambidae; genus Eudonia; species Eudonia lacustrata. The sequence goes on from OX387329.1 coordinate 19,341,048, forward strand.
AGAGGTAAAAAGCCGTCAGCAGAGACGTAAAAAGCCGGGGACTGCAACCCGCAAATTGCTCATCGTAATGAATAATGTCCGACAACGAATTGAGTTTGTCATGCGCTCCGGCTGACGCCCGGCGCACGGGGATGACCGGGTCCCCGTGTGTTAAATTGACTACCGATGGTCCCCTTGGGGTAGGCAACCAGGCCCCAAGGTGTGACAATGCTCCTGGAAGACTTAGGAAAGAGCCCGGGAAGGGCGGTGAGAAGGAGAAAGACTTGATCCTTGTGTCGGAGGAAGAAAGGCTAACGTGTTCGGAGGACGAATTTACAGAATGCGCCTCGATGAATGGTATGGATCCTCCAAACGATCTTATAACGGTGACGGAATCGGAACCAGAACCGGAAAGGGAGAGTTCGGTTATGGACACAAGTGTTCCCCTGGGGAACAAAAGGCTTCACGCCGAGACTGACTCCGACAGTGACTTGGCATATGGAGGCCATTCGATGAGAGGTCCAAATCCGGCCAAAGTGGGAACTGCCCAGCGAGGCGGGGGCAAGACAGCGCATCGCAGTGGATTATACATTGGATTCAGTGGTGCCAAAAGAAATATGGGCGACAACAGTAACGACGAAGCACAAACACTGCAGGAGGGTTTGCCGGTCCATGAGGAGACGTTGCCCTGTAGAGAGATGTTGCCACGGGCAGTCAAGGACAAGGACGCAGTGTACGTTGATGATGGGTCTTCGTCCGAGGACATAGAGGTTGCAGATGAAAGCATCAACCCCCGTGACAGGTACATGAAGAACGCCAGAGAGGATCCTAAAGTTCCCAAGGACAGTAGTGGTTCCGCTCAAACTACGGCGAATAAAGAGAATCCCTCCAGGGAAGATATGTTGAAAATGGCGGACGCAGCAATCGCCAGTATAAAACACAATGCCAAAATCTCTGGCAACTTGAAAGGAACGGTGAAGAAGGACTTCAATGTCGCGGCCGATGCTCTTGCCATAGTGGTAGAGGCCTTTAGGACACTGACGCAGGAAGAAGAGGTCCGCCGACTGAACGCACAAATCGCTGTCCAAGCCAGGCAAATCGCCCAATTGGAGAGCGATTTGAAGGCGTTCAAGGAAGGCTATGATGAGTCCAACAAGGCCAATAAGCGACTCAGGACTCCGGCTCCCCCTGTCGTGGTGGATGGGAACCTTCAGGAGGTTGTCAAGTCTATAGGGCAACAAATAAGGTCGGAGATGGAAAAAAGGCTCGCTGAGACCATGGAGACCACGCGCAACATGGTCAGCGCAGTCAAAAGTAGTGTTGACCAGAGGCTGGGTCCGGAGCCTGTGCTCAGGCCTACACTGGCGGGCGACAGAAAGAGAGCTGCCGCTAGTGCAGTATCCTATGCCGCCGCTACCGCCGCAGGTGCCGCCGTCGCTCCTGCTGCTGCCGTAGACGATGGTGCCGTCGCTGGCCCCTCCCGGGCTCCTCATGTCGTGCCTGAAAAAAAAGGAAAAAATTATAAGAGGACTTACCCTGCGGCTCCTTCGAAGAGGGCTCCTGCCCCGGTTGCCCTGGTCGCTCCTCCAGTCGCTCGTGTCCCGATCGCTCCTGCTCCGGCCGCTCCTGCTCCTGGCCATGAGTCGTCGCTTGATGCCGCTGCGGCTACTCCCGCCAACGGCTGGAGAAAGGCTGAGGGAAGAAAAAAGAAGAGGAGAAACAGGAAAAAGAAGTCGGTTCAGGCTGCTCAGACGGGCTCGGGGGGCACCAATGGGACCCCACCTGCTCCGGTCGGTAAAGCGCCAGTCAAGCTTGTGGTGCCTCGCTCCTCGGTTGTGACCATAACGCTCAGCGAGGATGCCAAGGCAAAAGGGGCGACATACGCCTCAGTCATGGGCAGAGCAGTGGGGGGAATCAACCTGGGAGAGCTGGGGGTTGAATCCTTGAAGATCCGCAATACAGCTGCCGGTGGGAGGAAGCTGGAGATTTCCGGTACCACCAGCGGACCTCTGGCGGACAAACTCGCAGCCAAACTGACTGAGGTGATCGGTGATGAGGCTCGCATCAATAGACCGGTCAGACAAGCGGGAATCCGGCTCACAGGAATAGATGACGTCTTGACCTGTGAGTCGATTGCTAGTGCAGTTGCCCTTAAGGCGAAGTGTCTGGCGAGCGAGGTCATTGTGGCTCCGATCTGGGAAAGCCAAGGGTGGAGACCCAGAACAGCCATAATTAAATGTCCGATCATGGCGGCTAAGAGGCTCCTTGAAATGGACAGTGTTAGCATAGGGTGGGGAACCGTGCAGGTGACGGCAATGGAGCCCTCCCCCACGAGGTGTTATAAATGCCTAGGCACGGGCCACACGCGGCCGACCTGCCCCTCTAAGGTGGACCGCGGCAACCTGTGCTTCAGGTGCGGATCAGAGGGGCACATGGCGGCAGTTTGTCCTGCTGCGGAGCCCCACTGCATGGTGTGTGCGGATAACAAACGGCCAGCCAGGCACTCAATGGGAAGCAGAGCCTGCCGCCCTCCTCCCACCAAGAGTAAAATCCCTCCCTGGAGAGCCGTGGGAGAAACGCCTGCTCGCAGCGAGCCCATGGAGTGCTCAAAAACGGGACCCAATGACAGCACGGCCTAGCTACACCATCCTGCAGGCGAACCTCAACCGCTCCGTCGCCGCACAAAACCTGCTTGTGCAGCAAATGACGGAGTGGGGGGTTGGTGCGGCTCTAGTGGCGGAGCCGCACTCTGTGCCCATCGGGTCCAATTGGATCGGGGACACCAGCGGGCTGGCGCTTGTCGCCACCCTGTATGACAACAGAGCAACCCCCATCCTTTTAAAGGAAAGGGGCCGAGGCTATGTTGCTGTGGCCTGGGGTGACCTTGCCCTGATAGCGGTCTACTTCTCTCCCAACCGTCCGTTGAGTGAGTTCAGACGATTCATGGCGAGACTCCTCGGCGTGGTGCGGCGTCTGTCCCCGCTACAAGTTGTGTTAGCGGGCGACTTAAACGCGAAGTCCACCACGTGGGGGTCCAGTAGAACGGACCACAGAGGAACGGAGGTGGAAGAGTTCGTGGTGGAGAGCGGCCTAGTTCTACTAAACCGTGGCAACGTGAGCACGTGTACGCGGTGGCAGGGGGAGTCGATAGTTGACGTGTCCTTTGCCACCCCCGCCACCGCTGCCCGAATCACAGAGTGGAGGGTCATGGAGGGGGAGGAGACCCTCTCTGACCACCAATACGTGTGGATGAGGGTCTCTCCCGCCTCCCTGACTGTCCTCCGGCCAAGAGACGGAGTCCGAACGGCTAGATTTCAGAAGTGGGCCCTCACGTGCTTAGACCGCGAGGCGGCAAATGAGGCGGCACAGCTGGAAACTTGGTTCCCGGCCCCCCCCGAGTCTATGAGTGTGGACCTCCAGGCCGAAAAGTTCCAGGGGGCACTTGCACGCGTCTGCGATGCCAGCATGCCCAGGATTGGAGATCGGCCCCACCAAAGGGCGGTGTACTGGTGGTCGCAGGTAATTGCCGACTTGCGTACCGCCAGTATACTGGCGCGGCGGGACTATCAACATTGCAGGAGAAGGCGGCACACTCGGGACGAGGAGACCCGGCTATACGCTGTCTACAGGGCCGCTAGAAAAAGTCTACAGGTAGAGATTCTCCGGGCCAAAACATCGGCCTGGAAAGAGTTTCTGGCAGACTTAGATAGGGACCCATGGGGAAGGCCATACCGGACAGTCCGGAACAAGTACCGGAATCCGGCCCCCCCAACAGAGTCGTTTGATCCGGGACTACTAAATAGAATTGTAGACGGTCTATTTCCAGCCCGGCAGATCGATGTGGCGCCGTTTGTTGCTCCAGAGGTGGAGGAGAGTTGGGACGTGGGCTCCATCCCTCAGGTCACTGAGGGCGAAATGGAGTACGCTGTTGAGCGCCTCCGCCTTAAGAGAAAGGCACCTGGGCCGGATGGCGTTCACGGCAAGGTGCTTTCTATAGCCCTAGACCATCTCGGAGGAAGGCTGACCGGCCTCCTGAATTGCTGCCTTCGTCAGGGAAAGTTCCCCAAGGTGTGGAAGGAGGGCCGGCTCTGCCTTCTTAGGAAGGAGGGTCGTCCACCGGACATGCCATCGGCCTATAGGCCGATCGTCCTGCTGGACGAGGCGGGCAAGCTCTTTGAGCGTGTGCTCGCTGCCCGCATCGTCGAGCACTTGGATGCTGGCGGGCCCAACATTGAGCCGTCTCAGTATGGGTTCCGCCGGGGCAGGTCTACGGTGGACGCGGTACTTGCCCTTCGACATACTACCGAAGTGGCTGTTGCGAGAGGGGAGAGGGTGTTGGCGATATCGCTAGACATAGCGAACGCCTTCAACACCCTCCCCTACAGCAGTATCATCCAGGCCCTAAGGTACCACAGGATCCCTTGGTACCTTAGAAGGGTACTGGAGAATTATCTCCGGGACAGAAAGATTCTGTTCCTGGAAAAGGGCGCGGAGCACGTTTGCGCTCGTCGTGTGGTGTGCGGTGTTCCGCAGGGGTCGGTCTTAGGACCCCTCTTGTGGAACATCGGATACAACTGGGTTCTGAGGGGGACATACCTCCCCAGGACGGGGGTCATCTGCTATGCAGATGACACCCTAGTCACTGCACGGGGCAGTGACTACCAGCGCACGGTGAGGCTGGCGTCGGTAATGGCCACTTTGACCATATCGAGAATTCGCCTGTTGGGAATGGAGGTGGCCCTCTCTAAAACGGAGGCCATGGTTTTTCACGGCCCCCGTATGAGACCCTCAGGCAATTGGACGATCGACGTCGACGGCGTCCAAGTCGGGATACGGTCCCAGATGAAATATCTGGGACTGACCCTTGACAGCCGTTGGACGTTCGTGCCACACTTCGCCGAGATGGCGCCTCGGGTTGTGAAGGCGGCGATGGCGCTGGCGCGCGTATTGCCAAATGTCGGAGGTCCGGGCGAGAGCTGCCGGAGATTGTACGCTGGAGTGCTGCGCAGCATGGCGCTCTACGGCGCACCGGTCTGGTCCGACTCGCTCTCCCGCAGGAACATTGCCTTCCTTCGAAGACCACAAAGAGTGGCTGCGGTGAGGGCGATAAGGGGGTACCGGACGGTGTCGTTCACGGCGGCAACGGCGTTAGCGGGGATGATCCCGTGGGAGCTCGAGGCCAAGGTCCTCACCGAGGTTTTCGAGTTCCGCACGGAGAGAGGAGCCGATGGCGAGCGCCCCACTATGGAGGAGGTCCTGGGCTGTAGGCGAATCGCGCGGGAAATGGCGGTGTGGCAGTGGGAACTGAATCTGGAGTCCCCAGCTGCCGGTGCCCGCACTGCCGAGGCCATCCAGCCGGTTCTGCCAAGATGGATAGACAGGCCATTCGGTGCAATGACGTACCATTTGACACAGGTACTGACCGATCACGGGTGCTTCGGTAAGTACCTGTGTCGAATAGGTAAAGAGGAAAGGCCTAATTGCCACCAGTGCGGAGCTGCTGAGGACGGGGCGCAGCACACTCTCCAGGTGTTGTAGCGCCTTCGCCTCGCAGCGACGCACTTTGGAGTTGGCATTGGGGGGGAGGGGAAGTCTCGCTCTTCCGGATGTTGTTAACGCAATGTTGGGGAGCGAGACCAACTGGAAGGCAGTGGCGCACTTCTGCGGTGAAGTGATGAGCCTAAAGGAGGCGGCAGAGAGGGAGCGCGAAAACGCGACCGACGCCGCTCCTGCCAGGAGACGTAGGCGCAGAAGGAGGCGCAGAGATGCGGACCTCCAACCGCCGTAGTGTGGACCCTATAGTGTGGAGTTCCCGGCGCCGGGTTCTGTCTCGGTGCCGGTCGAGCCTGCCTGCCAAAGGGTGTGGATGAGTGGGTGTATGCCGGAATTGCCGGCAGATGTGTAAGAACTACACTGTCCCCGTGGACAGTATAGTCTGTTTCGGAGGTAACCTCTCCTGAGGTTGGCCACAGCGTGCCCTCACGGGGGGTGCGGTGTGGCTTCGGACGTCGCGAACGCGCACCGCCCGGGTGATCGCGCGTGTCGGCCCTAAACGCACTAAAGTGCGGGGGGGCCGACGCGGGCGATTACACGGGCGCCAGGGTGAATCCCGCGGTTCAATTCCCTCAGGATAGGCCCCGCGGCCTTCACCTGTTTTCGGAGTGTGGTCCCCCAGAGGTTAGTGAGTATCCCCCTCCGTCTCGCCCTTCCCAGCCTTGGGCCTTCCCTTGGCAGCCGACTGGAGACAATGGCGTCTCCATGATAGTCGGTGGGTTGTGGAAAGGCGGACGGGTGAGTCTCACATAACCTGGGGCCTCTTCAAGGCCCCGGGTACTCGTAATGAGTTACTCTGGGTTAAAAAAAAAAAAAAAAAAAAAAAAAAAGGTTAGGTTAGGTTAGGTTAGGTTAGGTTAGGTTAGGTTAGGTTAGGTTAGGTTAGGTTAGGTTAGGTTAGGTTAGGTTAGGTTAGGTTAGGTTAGGTTAGGTTAGTTAGGTTAGGTTAGGTTAGGTTAGGTTAGGTTAGGTTAGGTTAGGTTAGGTTAGGTTAGGTTAGGTTAGGTTAGGTTAGGTTGGGGTGCGAGTTGTCAGATGACCTCCACGTGGTGCATCCCGGGCAACGAGTGGTTCCAACAGTCTCCTTCGGAGAAAGTTGGACCCAGTCGGCTAACATCTGGCAAGGCTTGGCCCCCTTTTGGGGCTTTGCCTCTCCTATGTGCGGCCTACTCTGGGCCGCACTACTCGCTGCTCCTTCTGAGCAGCTTTGAGAGGAGTCGGCGGCGCTCCTTCTGAGCGTCGTCCTTTGTAGGATTTTTGTGGTTGGATACGACCTCGGGGTCGATTGTCAGGTGTCGGGTGTCGGAGGACGGACCGGGTCAGCGTAGGTGGCCTGCGGGCTGTTACCGGAGAGTCGTTACCGGAGTCTGTTACCAGAAGACGATTACTGGCTGGACTGCGGGAAAGTCTCTGGGAGAGGCACGGGAGGGCCCGGGAGAGCTGCAGGGGCACCGGCGGGGCGGCGGGAATGTCTTTCCGGGGGCCGATTATCGGGCATAGACTTCCGTGAGTCGAGGTTTGAGGTTTTTGATGGATTGTGGGGGGCCGGACTCCGAGGTGGACTCTCGGGATCCGGGTCACCAAGACTGGCGGGCCGGAGGAAGGCCGCGCGCTTTGTTGTCTATTGTCTTGTTTTTGTCGTTTTTGTTGTGTTTACTTGTTGTGGGTTGAGCGAACGAATGGTTCCAACGGTCTCCTTGGAGAAAGTTGGACCCATTCGGCCAACATCTTGTAGGCAGGAGCCCCCCTTTGGGGCCCTGACTTTCCTATGTGCGTGCCTACTCTGGGCCGCACAACTCGTTGCCCCATATGGGCAGCTTTGAGAGGAATTGGCGGCGCCCCTTCTGGGTGCCGTCCTTTGTGGGTTTTTGTTGTGGGTTACGACCTAGGGTGTCGGATGCCGAGCGTCGGGTGTCGGAGGACGGACCCGGGTCAGCGTAGGTGGCCTGCGGGCTGTTACCGGAGAGTCGTTACCGGAGTCTGTTACCAGAAGACGATTACTGGCTGGACTGCGGGAAAGTCTCTGGGAGAGGCACGGGAGGGCCCGGGAGAGCTGCAGGGGCGCCGGCGGGGCGGCGGGAATGTCTTTCCGGGGGCCGAGTGTGAGGCTTTGACTCCTTAGAGTTGAGGTTTGGGGACTTGGTTTGAGTGGGGTCGGAAACCGAGCCCGAGTCAGATTTGGTCTGGGTCTGAGTCTGGGTCGGAGTCCGGGTCGCTAAAGAAGGGCAGGCGGGCTGGAGGAAGGCCGCGCGTTTTTGTTGTGTTTGTGCTGTTGTAGGGGATGCGGAGACTTGTCTCTGCTGGACCGGAAAGTGGGGCGCTTGCAGATGCAAGTGCGTGTGTAGTAGGGCATTGGCATGGGTATCTGACCGTACCCTCCCAAATGCCCAGGGTCGGAGGGCCAGAGTGTCTTTGTCTTGTGTTGTCCTGTTTTGTCCTTTGTAGTATGTCTTTTGTGGGTTTGCGTGCCCATAGAGGGTGGGCACGCTTGTTTATGTTGTGCCGTGTGTAAAGTCGCCCGTGTGTCGGCGCATGACCGCTTGCGGTCATGAGTTGGCACACGGGCGACGGGGTGACGGGTTCGCGTGGTTAATCCCCAGTGGAAGGTCCCGTGACCGCCACCTCAGCCTTCAGCTTCGGATTGTGGGCCTCCAGGGGTTTAGTGGGTATTCCCCTCC